>OX465261.1:4711762-5266188 GCA_949987775.1 Aproaerema taeniolella | reverse complement strand
TCCATTTCAGAATTTCTGAATATTAAAGTTAGGACCAGATAAGCCCTCGTTGGCATGGGGGCGTTACTGTAACTAGTAATTCGTTCTCATTGCACAATATAATTTATCCTCTAAGTGTTCCTTACTAGGTGATATTGAAGGATGAATTATATAGTAAGTATTGTTAAATTTTATTGTGAATATAATTTTAATCATCTAAACGGCGCTTTGTTCATTTTATTAATGCTTCAATATTTAATTCAGTTAGGGACTCTCCTTACAATACTGAAAGCATGGTCACCTAGTATTATCAATGTATGGAAAAAAAAGAATCGCTTATAACTTTTTTTAGGCTGCATTTTGAACCATCACAAACGAACCATTGTATTTATCATCTCTGTCACAAACCTTTGGTCTAGATTCATTGAGTGTAGCGCACCTGGAAGTGGTAGAAACAGGTGGTTCAGCTGGCCTGACTTTTTCCAGCTGAACCATTTAGTTTTCTGGAATATCTCAAAAATGCATGCGTTACGGGCGTTCAAACCTGCTTGGTATCCTGTCACATTACCATCACATACCTTTGATCAAAAAAGTTCAGAGAGAAACGCGTTAGTCAGCGAGAAATCGACGAAAAACAAGTGGTTCAGCCAGCCGGATATCAGGCTGGCTGGACACTTATTTTTCAAGATTTCTCCAAAAGTATTGCATCACGATGGATGAAATTAGTTTAGATTTCTGTCACATACGCGTCACATTACTTTTGATCAGGAACGAATCCCGAAAACCCTTCAGGAGCTGAGATCTGATGTGCTCCGAAAATGGCAAAATCCGGCTGGCTGAACCATGTTTTTTTGATTTTTTGGCGAAAGTATACCGTCACAAACGATGAAAGTTTGCTTGTTTGTCGTCACAAACGATTTGCTATCGATATGAATATGCGAGATCTCTCCGGGATACATGTCTCAGCTGTCCTGACCTACATAGAAAATTATGTATTCATCGAACGCAAAAGAAATGTAAACTTCTGTTGTTATATCTAAGGTTATGTTTTCCTCTCATGAGAGTGAAGTCTCAGTGCGTATGCTAGGGCAGCTGATCTAACATAGCCCTGAAGAATTAAATGTGTAGTAAAAGTGCGGTAAATACATACATACATACGCTCAGGGCTGTAATCCCTAACGGGGTAAATAATTAGATTTTTAAGAGCTAGCCAGGGGTTCCCAAACTTTTTCAGACCGCGGCGCACTTACAAGTTCAGAATTTTGTCCCGGCGCCCTTACCTAGCTAGCTGGTCGAAATAGATAGGTACATTTGAATTAGAATACCTGTTACGTCCTAACAAAGGATAGGCGTGAATTTTGTTTATGAAACGTATATTTTTACAATTAAATGCAAATTACCAAATTATTGCGTTCGTCCTCTAAAATGTCCCGTCGAATCGTCCTTTTTTTGTCATCTGCCAAGTCTTAGTCAAAAACTATAGCTATGCACGAAGGAGTCCGCAGCATCCTCCTCTTCAGTATTGGAGATCAATACTCAAGCGGGCATCCAACTTGCATCGCATCATCACTGGTCGTCACTGGTCGTCGGTAAAGTCCAAGACCAGATCACTCTAACAAGTCCGTCACGTCTGGTCTCGTTGATATTGTCTCATTCGTGTTGGCTTCGCATCAATGAAGTTGCCCATGGCTTTGTTAGGCTGGATGGCTTCACTTGTCGGAGGGGATACAATCTATTCCTTTCACCTCGTACTATCTCCATGTTTTGGAACGGACGCCCTCTTTTTTTTCTAATCTAGGGGAGGTATAAGTCAGCAAGTTCTTGCGTCTGATTCTTTTTCCGTGGGAGGGAATTATGTTCTGTCAAAGAGCTGTCAGGAGGGGATGTATCACGGAGAGGTGTATCAAGGAATGGAATGTCAGGGTGAGGTTTGTCAGAGAGAGCAGGCTTGTCGTCGCGCCACAAATTACCCGTCTCAATCTTGTGATTGACATGCTTGGTAGTTTTTTCCAGACTGCCGATCGCGTTCAAACCGGACCATCTTTGTTAGTCCTGACAAAGGATAAGCGTCAATTTTGTAGAAATGTATATTTTTAGAATTAAATACAAATTACCAAAACTATTGCGTCCGTTCTCTAAAATATTCCGTCGAATCGTCGTTTGTTTCGTCATCTGTTAAGTCTTAGTCAAAAAACTATGGCTATGCACCAATGACTAAAGAGTAAAAGGACAGGAAAAATATGCGTGCCTGTAGTAAGCACATGCTAGGGTATCAAAATCTTTGAATACTTTGAACAAGTATCGATAGGTGGTACAGAGTACGGTTACTTTATGATGATTGAAAAATAAACAAAATTACAGCATTTCTTTACATTTATTTACAATTTGTCAATGTGAAAAAAAAGGCCAGTTCACAAAGTACCCAGAGTTTATAATTTTACTAAAGCTTTGACAATTTTACGGTGACATATGTATATGTGTTTTATTGTACAATGATCATACAAAATATATTTTGTTTAAAATAAAAGCCGCCATACAAAATCGTGACACGAGACCGAAGACCGAGCTCCGCGCAGGGCTAAGCCCAGAGCGACCACCCTCTCAATTCCATGATGACCGCCATAAAAGGTTCACTCTAAGAGCGAGGCGAGGCAGCAGGCCGAGGAAAACTGCGTATATGGTGAGGCCGAAGGCCAAGCTCTACGTAGAGCGACGCGGAGCGTGACGTTTCACCCAACCTAAAATTTAAGATCTCGGATATGAACTTTTGCGAACCTGATATTTCGTGTCGTTCAATAGCACCCGAAGAAATGCTTATTACAAAAATGACACTCATGCACGCTAATGAAAAAATCTAGTTATAAAAGTGGAATCTGTTGCCAATATTATTAAAAGATACGCAAAAGCTTGCGAGTAAACCAACATGTGATCGTCGAGGTTATCAATCTCCTCGAAAAAACAGACAGAGTAAGGAGGTTAAAGAGTGTGTTAGTGTCAATTTAAGCTAGCATTGCAGGCAGCAAAGTATTTTTTGGTGACTTATAAAATTAGTAAGCAAAACTTAAGGATGTGAATCCGCCTTCTAAACTGAACAACTTTTTCCAAGGAACGGGTGGAAATACAAATATATATATATATATTAGTTGTGTTATTATTAGCATCCACAGACTTTACGTCCGTGCCTTTGTCAAGATTAAGTTTTCTTGTTAATACTTGATTTTTAACTATAATACAATACTTTCCATAGAGGTTTACAATTTATAAATAAGTATAATAAATATATGAATACATAATGTATATAATATATATTTAAACGAGTGACGGTTCTTCGCTGTTGCATTCAGACCTCAAGGCATCTATGACGGCTGTGTCTCGACTTTTGATCGCCATTTTGAGGTTGTAATTGACCACTTTTCCCCTGCCTGCCGTCTCTGCTTCTTTGATGAATCTGCCTATCGCATCGTTACCATCATCTGCATAATATTTGCAACTGGCGGTATGACGCGATATGGTAACCACAGCATGTGGGATACTGTCGTGTAGCTCCTGCCTGGTCGTTGTAGTACGCACGATCACCACCTTTTCGTACGTCAACCCTTGAGCCTCGTGTATGGTGAGGATGCGTGACCCGGTGCCCGATCCGTATCTTTTCTACTTGTGTATAAACAAGGTACAGGGTTTCGGACTGGGTTCGATCGATCTGTGCATCTGTATACCTTTCAAGTTTTAAGGAGTGCGTACGAAGTTTCGACGAGTAAATGCCACTGTAGACTTCTCTAAGGGCAAATGCTACGTAAAAAAAAATTAGCTTCTCCATGCAACTAGAAATTGCCTCAGTATGAGATTTTTTTCCAAGAATTTCATGGATTCCTTACCAAAAAAGAAACAGAAGGCACAGAAATACTTACAATTTGCAAGGTTTTATTAAATGCTGATTCCTCGAAATGTAAAGAGCATAGGTGGAGTACTTTATGAGGTTTAAAATTATCTTTCCCAATAATGTCAAACCACTTACGTCGCAACGCTTCTTTTTTTGAGAACCTGAAAACATAATCAAACCAAATACGTACTAATACTAATAATCCTCTCACTTGGTAGGTAATGTAGTTTAAAAGAAAAACAAATTTCTAAGGTAAAATAATCATACAGAAACATTAATTAAATTAATATATTTTCTAAACGTAGGTAACTATAAAATCTTAGCTATGATTTGATTTCGCCATTTCAGTTTTTAGCAAAACTGTCCCTTTAAACCTTGAACACAGAAAGTGATAGTATAGATAGTTAAAAACAGCTTCTTATCTTATTTAGCTTAATGTGTCCCACCGCTATTTTAATGTACAAAAATATTGTCTGACACTCGTACAAATATGCTCTGTAACTAATACAGAATCATCGATATAAATTCGATAGCCATTATTATTACATCACTAATGTCATTTGTATAGAAATTTTTGTTATGGAAAATATTATGTAAAGTTAGCCAGAAAGGTAATTTAGGGTGTAAAAAACGTGAAAACTATAAAATATAATCTTAGTAATAAAGGTTTTAGAAGTATTTTTGGGTTTAATAGGCGTATTTCAACAAAAAACGGTTACTTACTGATGCACAGTCGTATGCTTGTTATTTTTGTTAGCCCTGTAGCTGCACTGTTTTACAGAGCACGAAGCCATTTTGCTACCTTCTCATCCAATGTTCTGACACTATACAAAACCACAAACAACTTCTCCTTAACAAAAAACACAATTTTTCTCTAATGTTGCTATTCACTTGACAGCTCAAGTACTCACGAGTGAAATGTAAACAAATAGAACAAAAAAACCCTCCCCGCAAAAAAGTAAAGCGGACATTTAAAAAGTAAAAAATAATACCTTTCGTTGAGCCATCAAATTCATTTCAGAAATACCTATATATATTTTAATTATCGAAATCGATGGATGGCACGATAGGGTTTGCTCATTAAAATGGCGCTATAATGTCGCGTCGTCGGGGTACCGCTTTAGTGAATCAGACCCTTCATTTGATTGACTGATTCACTAAAGCGGTACCCCGACGACGCGACATTATAGCGCCATTTTAATGAGCAAACCCTATCGTGCCATCCATCGATTTCGATAATTAAAATATATATAGGTATTTCTGAAATGAATTTGATGGCTCAACGAAAGGTATTATTTTTTACTTTTTAAATGTCCGCTTTACTTTTTTGCGGGGGGGGGGGGGGGGTTTAATATTTAATTTAATTTTTATTTTAAAATTTTTAACTTATTTTCAAAATAATTAAGAGTGTACTAGTGTACTGGATATCCTGGCCGCAGCATCAGCTCACGGTGTTGCCACCATTGCATTGTATGCAGAATCAAATACTGATCAAAACGAGTCCAAACACGACATATCTGCTATTATTTTTTCAAGGATGTGCTAGTGTTCTGGATATCCTGGCCGCAGCATCAGCTCACCGTGTTGCCACCATTGCATTGTATGCAGAATCAAATACTGAACAAAACGAGTCCAAACCCGACATATCTGCTATTATTTTTTTAAGAGTGTGCTAGTGTTCTGGATATCCTGGCTGCAGAATCAGACCAAGAGTTCCATAATCCTGCATAGTTATTAAGCATACATGAGTGATTCAAGTTTTAGGTCACATGTATGTTTGAAAGTAAAGTAAATACACATTAAGAGTCTAAGAACCCTACCGCAGCTAACAAAAGAGCTGATGACCTTGAAACGGCTGAACCGATTTTGATAAAACGTATCTAAGAACCATCGCCAAAAAACCTGCTTGTAAATAAAAAAAAACCGCATCCAAATCGGTTCACCCGTTTGAGAGCTACGGTGCCACAGACAGACACACAGACACACACACACACACACACACACACACACACACACACACATAACGGTCAAACTTATAACACCCCTCTTTTTGCGTCGGGGGTTAAAAATGGCGGCCGGCCACGCTTCATAATATGTATATGTCAAATATTGCGCCTCCATATAAACAAATACTACATACTCAAAGCTATGCACGAAGAAGTCCGCAACAATACCAAATTAAAATAAACCATTTAAGAGAGAGTTAATATTTAATTAATAGTAAAGAGAGTTAAAAGAAAAATTAACAAAAACATTAGCTACGTAGTCAATATGCTGGGAGAGCTTGGTGATCTCCACACATTTTCCAAAGCGTGGCATTGTTTGTTTCGTACCCGCGAATACTTAAGGGTTCAGAGTATGTTAAAGACAATCTCTTCGCGGCGCCCCTCTGTACTTTCCACAGCGCCCCAGGGCGCCGCGGCGCACAGTTTGGGAACCCCTGAGCTAGTCAATAGTTATGCGCTGTTCTTCTGTTAAATATCCTCCTATGGAATCGAAATTGTAGGTCTGAAGCCCGAAGCCAGAATAACATGAATTAAAACCGTTTTAACAATTTTAGAATCATAGAACTAAATTAATCATTATTTTGATAATGTATTTGAAACCATGTGTAGAAATCAGTCTTGATATTGTGCAATCACATTAAGTTAAGAGGTCAACTTATCTGTCTTCTTTGCTGCAAAAACTCGCATATATACCTAGGTACGTTACATTATTGTGATTATTTTATCATACATTATGTATATCTGTACAGCAAAGGTCATTTTGCTTCACTTTAGATAAGTTTCCGTCAATACCATTCAGTTTTGTCCTTATTTTTGTTTATTTTGAGATTCCACGTATTGTGTTCGGGGAACTCTAGCCTCGAGAAACTCGGACTAAATAAACATTCAAATACTTTTAAAGTATGACGTATTTAATTCCCGCAATGAACGCGGATTTCTGCATCTTTTCTTCTTACTTTTACAAATTTATCATAGCTTTATAGATGGCAGAACACAAGATACCAGCTACCGCATACACGCACTCTGCACTGTTTAGATAAGAACACCTTGGAAACAAAATTGGGAGAATCTGATTCGCTGGCCTCTGTTTTATGCCTTGTAAAACTACTATGGTGGTGGGGGTGGCTATGGTGGTGAATTTATCGTTCTAACATTTAAGGTCAGTATTCATCTAGCTGGGTAAGCATAAGCAGTGTGCTAATTGAGTCTGCTGCTGAGATACAATGCTGCTGCTTAGCGGAAAATGTCTATGGCTGCCAATCGGTTTGGCCGCCAAAGGATAAAGTCTCTGTGTGTTTGACAAATGAAAAGGAAAGGCGGATTGAGCTCAACCAGATCATGAGCTGAGCGTTCAACTCGGAAGCTCCTATTGCCATGTTTCCGTGAATTTTGACTAAAAAATAAGTAATACCTAATTTTGTAAATATTTTTAATTTTAGGTAGGCATGTGTGGTTGTTAGTAAACTGTAAATTACTTTCCTTGGTATCCGTCCCGCAATTTTTGTACAGAATATTTGAACAACTGAAAAGTAAATTATACAATACAAAGACGAACATGCGAACTAGTAGGTGGCGAGAAACTAGTCACAAATACTTAAATCTAAAATAAATAAAATTTATCACACCCGACATTTTTCGCTTCTCTTATCAGCCCATATACGTCCCCACCGAGGGGCACGGGCCTCCCTTTGAAACATGAAGGGGATTTAGGCCATAGTCCACCACGCTGGCCCAATGCGGGTTGGTGGACATTCGCTTATAAATCTTAAACTAAAAATAAGTAATAAATACTTACCTAAGTATGTATTAAGTAAGTATTTTAATTTTAGGTTGTTAGTAACTGTTTGCTTTCCTTGACATCGTCCCGCAATTTTTTGCATAGAATATTTGAACAACTGAAAAGTAAATTCTACAATAATTAAACATAGACCATGCGAACTAAGTAGGTAGATACCGAGAAACTACATTTATCTAGACTAATATTGTAAAGAGGAAAAAAAATATATTATTTTAACGAATTAAACTGTAAAACTATTGAACTTATTTCAAAAGCTCTTTCACCATTACAACGCTACATTATCTCTTGAGTAATTTAGGCTACATATATTTTCTGAATTCCCATGGGAACGAAGACCGCTGGAACGAAGGCGGAAAGCTAGTCGCTTAAAAATCTGATACGGCTGAACCTATTTTGCCATACGTCAGCTTTGAAACAAAAAAAATGCGCATCAAACACTTAATATAAAACCTTAAACCCCTCTTTTTTGACGGTGGTTAAAAAACCAAAGTTTCAGAGTATTTTGACCCGAAGAGTAGAGACCAGCATCGATGGATTTATTCTATTCGCATGAATACAATAAGGAAAATAATTTGTGTTTATATTGGACAAATAGAGTATGTGTGGTTTACCGTATGTTTGGACAGTGCATGGAGGCAGGGGGGGGGCGGGGGGTACTTAACTATAAAACTGTTTGCCGGTTAGCGCAAAGCAGTGTTTTTTTAACGAGTTTTGACTGTGTTAGTACTTCGTAAAGATAATTTTTTTCTCACAAAATGAAGACTGTAATGGTGAGTTTCATGTTTATAATTATATGAATAAAACTTTATTTATTTAAAATTTATCTGAAAACTTTGTCTGAAGCCGTTCGGTGTGTCATTCCATTTATAACAAAAATACCGGAATTAACTGTTCTTAATGAAAAAATACTAGCCCTTCGCCCGCGGCTTCGCTTGCGTGGAATTCTGTTTATCGCGCTACCGAAGAAACTCTTCAAATTTTCAAGAGGAAATGTAGCCTATGTCCATCGTCGCACCTTAAATTATATCCATCCATACTACATTTCATCAAAATCTGCTAGCTTCTTACGTAAGCCGATTAAATTAAATAACTATTACAGAAAAGTTTCGTCTAAATCTAAGCAGTTTTAGTGTTCATTAGTAACAAACGTCAATCCATCCTCATAAATTTTCGTATTTATACTTAATTAATAATATACACATCAACAATTTTTCATACAAAAGAGGTCTGTTTGAGAAGCTATAAAGCATACTCGAGATATATGGAGGGCTATAATTTTCAGACGAGCAAGAGCTGAACTTGAATTTTCAATTCTAGTCAACAAATTTTGTTTTACTTGAAATTTGTGAAAACGTGGCGGAAACGAAAACGAATAAATAATCTTATGCTTTTTGCCTGCTTTTGTATGAAAATGGTCGAATTTAAGCATTTGTTTTCATTTTCCTCACGTTTTCACTCATTTCAAGTACTCAAAACAAAATTTATTGTCTAGAATTGAAAATTCAGGTTTAGTACTTGCTCATCTGAAAATTATAGCTCTCCATGTATCTCGAGTATGCTATTATAGCTTATCAAACAGACCTCTTTTGTATGAAAAATCGTGCAATATCCCTAGACCGAGTTGATGTGTGTATAGTGCATTATGATACAAGTGTGCTAAGTTGGATATTACATTAAAGGCGATGCAGTGTATTGGCATTATGTATTTACTACCCTTGTCTCGAGTGCATACGTTACAGTCGGTGGTGGGCTAGACCTGTCATGGCCCCCGGCAGAAGATGTTGTGGTGGTGCATTGCCGAGCCAAGATTATTAAGGAAACAAGTGTATCCTACAGGCGCGTTTAGAGCCGAGACGTTTTTCATCACATTTTCAAGGAAATAAATAAATATAAACTTTCCTTTGATACAGGCGGCAACAAACTATCACTTGCATGTTCCTGTTGTGCACTAGAAGAAGACAATTTTTGTGTTGTATTTCCGACAATAATACAAATGCCGTTTGTGAAAACCAAGTGAAAACATCTGAAAAGAGGCGCGATTATTTTTTTCTTTTTTCGGTCGCAAAATGAGATTCACATTGACAAGTATGCCATACTGCCAAATAATAAAAAATAGGTACTTACTGAACTATATACTTTCACTGTTTTAGCATAAATAAATGATAATTTTCTGTTAAATTTAAATGATTTAGTGGAATTATATTTTTATTTACAAATAGTTTAATGTTTACACTTACTTTTAAATAAAAAAATAGATCTGATCACTTTGCTAAAATTTAGAAAAAAAATCCATTACGTACTAGTGTTTTATTTTTATTACGCACGGGCTGGGTAAAACATATCATTATGAACCTTAAAACAATGACATAAGACCCACTTTATGAGCAAATGTGTTGAAAAATTCATTTATTTGCTCTTAACAGAAAAACAACCTTATTACTAAATATCTTAATTACAGAGTTCTTTCTTATCTGAAAGAGCCCGGAGCCTAAACTAAGCCAAGGCCTGTGCTATAGGAATCCGGGTCTCCCACCCCACAATGAATACTTATTAGTAAGAATATAAGTAGCATGGACATTTTTTTGCGTAAATTTTACTATCCTATTAATATCATAAAAATGCTAAAGTTTTTGAGGATATATGAATGTTTGTTACTCTTTCACGCTCAAACGGCAAGACCAATTTTGATAAAATTTGACGCCCTGAATTAACACATAGGTTACAATTACCTATCCCAAATTCCCACGGAAACGAAGTCCCGGGCCGAAAGCTAGGAAATAAATGAAGCATCAGAGAAGCATGCAAACATGGATTCATTCATTGACCTTGACCTCACCTTTATCTCGTTGGTAACACCATAAGAATAACAAATAATACGAGGTAACACGTCGACAACGACGATGCGGTTCTGTCAATTTTTCGTTATTCGCTATGTATACTGGATGAAAAAGAACCTGCCTAGCTATATTCAAAATCCTGAACCAGTATCACTCAAAGAACACATTTATGAATAAAAATAATAATTTTCTTTTTAATATTTTTTCAATGGGAATAGTTCATTTTTTGCTTAAACGTAGATATTACTCCTACACCAGGCGCGGTGCGGGTAGCGCTCAGGGGGTGCGCCCGAGTGGTGTCTACGTTATGGAAAAAAAATCCCCAAGTGTTCTGTAAGTGATAGGTACTGGTTCAGGATTTCCAATAAAGCTAGGTTCTTTTTCAACCTGTATAATATCTTGTATTGTATGTATTTGTCTGTACAGACAGCAGCACGTAAGGCTACCAATTCTATATGTTTGCATTGCGAAAGCCGGCGCTATTACGAGCTAGATAAGGGCGACGTCAAGGTCAACATGTATAGCCTGATGTGCTGCCGTGTGTACAATAAGCTTTCACAGTAGCCTATAATGTAACGACACGAAAATATTGATTAAAGCGCTTATCAGTCTGGATGGTTTTAGATATAACTTAGCTGACTAAGTATTTATTTTTATTTATTACTGATAAAGGTGATAACACGAACTGATTTGATTACCAGCTGATGAAATTAGTATACTTTGTTCGTCAGACGATTTTTATGTCAGTATTTATTGTTAAAAAGTGATACAGATTTGTATAACTTTAAATTTGGTGTTGGAGAACAGTATAATCTTAGTCGTTGTGTAAGTTGATAAGTTACTTTGAGATGTTTTATACTGTGTTTCAGATTTTGTGTCTTACTGTGGTAGTCATGGCTGCCGCTAGACCCCAAGACAAACGTAAGTGATTTTTTAAGTTTACTTGTAATTATAACTATAATTCATTATTTAAAATGCTTCTAATTTCTTCTTGTGTCTCGACAATCATCGATTTTCCGAATGCACACGAATACTATAAATATAAACTATGTACTTTATCGTTGTTTCGTTAATTTTTATGTCTATTACTTATTAGATTTATCGTTTACAATATCTTAAACCTAGAATTAGGTACTTTAGTGTTATTTTTTTATATTTTGGAAACACGAAGTTTGCCAAGGGACTGTGAGAAATAAGGAGCGTTGATGCCTCTATTTCTTAATGTCGCTCGGCAAACAGTGTCTGTCTTGTTCTTGTCTTTTCAAACTCAACTTACTTATACGAAATAAGAAATTTACCGAACCACAATAAGAAAATAGAAGTGCTTGTATGTTTTTATGACATTTGCTAACCTCTAGACACACTCTAGACTAGAGCCTTATTAGATAATTCGGTCAATAATTTTTCACCGTGGCTGGGCGGGCATGTAACAATAAGCAAATTGCACAAAATTGTCCATTTGATGGTTTACGAATAGGTACTAACAACTTCACACACAATTTAATTCTTTATGTTCTAAGCGCTAAGTTTTTTGTTAACATTATAATAACTATTTGCAATCGTAAGTACCTACATCTTTTTGCACTAATGATGTATACAAAAAAAGGTGCTAATGTATGTCTTAATCTATAATAAACGGTTTTAAGATAGTTTAATACAATTTAATAGGTATATTTGTATCTAAATACTAGGACAGAAACCTCCTTGTGAAACTATATAGGTAAACAATTTTCCGCAAGGAATTCTTTTACGACTTTGCACATAGCAATGAGTTCTTTTTTGACTTTTATTTTATGATATGTTACTCGAGGAATTCTTTTCAGCTATTATACATAGAGTATACAATACAAACTTTATACATATTTGTTTCACCTATCGACAACCTCTGGATTTTTCTTAATCTTACTTTTACGGGAAACTTAAATCTGGCTTTTCAATGAACTCGAACGTAGCGTAGGGTGCCCTGTAACTAGGTGGAGTATATTCGTAAGGTGGAGGCGGGAAGTGTTTGGTGGAGGAGATCTGTAGACCGAGCTCAGTGGCGTGCCATAGAAGAAGCAGTGGACTGACACAGGCTGATGATGATGATGAATCAGGATTTTTTCGCTACGCTTTAAGGCGACTACAGCACCTAAATTACGATTTTATGATGCGTAGATAAGCATGACGCACTGCATTAAATCGAAGAAAAAAATACTACGGTAATATTCAGGACATAAACTAGACAAGTAGTTTGCTGAAAACATGATTCAGCACTTTTGGTTCGATAGAAAAAGCTCACAAAGTCACCTCTAAATACCAATATTGTGTATCTTTTAAGCTGTACAAACGATAGTAAAATGCACACAGGAACTTGAATTTTCTATCAAAATGTTCGTGATTGAACACTCTCGATAAGTAGTTAACGCATTTTTCGATTTAAGCTGTTACTTTTCCATAAATCTCAATTTTCTAACTTTCGAACATGTTTTTACGCACGCACGCTTTCATAGTCCGTAAACTTCGTGTATCGACACTGTTCGCACTGCCGGCCCAGGCCTGTTGAGAGACGGAGATGGAACTATTCCTATGTGTGCTGCCTTTATCCGGTGCTGTAGTCGCCTTAAGAGGAAAAAATAGCTTCGCGATTCTAGCGAAAAATGAATTTAGGAAAACATTTGCTATCGCTCGCGCGCTCAAGCTCCCGGGCTGGGGCATCGCGTGTGATAGAGACCGTTGCAGCTTGCGATTGATAATAGGTACTTTTCTTGGTGAAATTTGCATTTCGGGAAAAACGTTTTCCACTAACTAAATCATAACATATCACTTTGATTTTGGTGTCGGTAGGTTCTGCATAATATACATATTCTAGGTTTATAGGTTTCGATTTTAAAAATAAATACATAGCTTTTTGTACAACGGACGGCTTAATTCGATACAATTTTAATACAAAAATAACGTTATTTGAGGTTCC
Source organism: Aproaerema taeniolella (assembly GCA_949987775.1). Lineage (NCBI taxonomy): Eukaryota > Metazoa > Arthropoda > Insecta > Lepidoptera > Gelechiidae > Aproaerema > Aproaerema taeniolella. The sequence goes on along the minus strand of OX465261.1, from coordinate 5,252,735 downwards.
TATAAGTTTTAATCTATAGCCAATTTTGAAAAATGGAAAAACTATAAACCTAGTGGTTCATTGTGTTATTAACATACTTAAAAAATCATTCAGATTTGAAAATATTTAGAGGTGGAAAAACGTTTTCTCTTTTTGTATGGACGAGCACTTACTATTATTCCCTCATAAGTGGTTACTTTGATTGTTATGTCAGATTGGAATTTGCGTTACTGGTGTAAAACTTCCAATCGGCATGTGATGCAACTAGGTATTTAGTATTGCATTGCATAGGTATTTTCCTAATAATATGAGAAGGTATATCTATTTATAGAATTATAGCTTTATAACATGTAGCGCGCGATGCCTCTTACAATTTACTCGGAAGTTACTTGTAACATTTTCCACTAATAAGCCGGTACACTTTTTGCTTTTTATGGTGCTTTTAGCATATTTCTGTTTTATTTATTCCAGCAATTGTGATCGACAACGTAGATCCATTTTACAATGGAGGTTATGGAGCTGCACAAGGTACATATTTAATCCTTACTTTTAATATTATAAACGCGAAAGTATGTATGGATGGTTGTTACTCTTTCACGGTCAAACGGCTGGACCAATTTTGATATAATTTGGCATGGAGGTAGCTGACACCCTGAATTAACACATAGGCTACATAATTTTCCCAAATTCCCACGGGAACGAAGTCCCGGGTGAAAAGCTAGTTTACCTATTTTCATTCGTGTGGAAAAGTTACTTTCCAACCCTCCAACTATCCAAGTTCAAGATATCTCGTCGATCCGTTGCTCCGTTACGACGAGAAGTAACTACAAACATACACACATACATACACTCATGCCTATAATCCCTAACGGGATAGGCAGAGAATCAATGGTTCTAGCGAACTACTTGATGCCATGTTTAACATAAATTGTGAGGGTCTTCTTATCGTGTAGGTATAGTCAAGTGTGTGGCGAACTTGGCTAACCCTGGTGTCAGAGTTTTCAAACCGCACACTGGCCTCTGACTTGGTTTTAACGACTGCAGTTAATCGACAAGAGCCGGGACCGTGCTCTCCGAAGCACGGAAACGCTCGTGTTAAAATGCCAGTTTGGTCACCCAGCATTGTGAGGGTTATCAGATGGAACAAGTTGTATAATGGTGAGAAGTAGTCAGCCCCTCGCCCATTACACAGCAAAACCCTCACATCCCACTTGCAGACTTTTACTGTAAGTAAACTTACCTGGGAAGAGTAGGTAGCTGGCACATTCAAAGTTTTTCTTTCACTCCCAATCCAGCACGCTGGAATACCAGTCTACAAACATGTAGACTTCAACAAAAACTATCAGTAAAGGATATGGATTAAGTCATTCGAGTTGAGTGATCATTTTATTGACAGCCGGTTTGGCTAGGTGGTAGTGACGCTGCCTCTTGGTAGATTCGATTCCCGGTCGAGGAAAATATTTGTGTAAAAAGCAGATGTTTGTTCTCGGGTCATTGGTGTTCGTGCCTGGCTTTGTGTATGTTCGAAGGACCCATCTTCTTCTTATCGTGTAAGTGTGTGGCGAACTTGGCTAAGCCTGGTGTCAGAGTTTTCAAACCGCACATTGGCCTCTGACTTGGTTTTAACGACTGCAGTTAGTCAACAACAGCCGGGACCGACAGCATAAGCACGGAAACGCTCGTGATAAATTGCCACTTTGGTCACCCATCAGATTCCCTGCCTCTGTTTAGGTTGCTTAACATCATTGATCGGTTGAGATCAACGAGTGCCACTGGGCTATGAGTTTAGTGTGGGCCTTTGTGTAACGTTTATTTTTGTTTCCACAGGCAACGTCATTGACCCTGGATTCTACCAACCACACCACAACAACAATGGAGGTAAGTTTATTTTATTCTTACTTAAGGACAATACAATACAATACAAATATACTTTATTGCACACCAACATTACAGAACATGAGACAGAGTAAAAGTTACATTATGAACAGTATGAACAGTATTGTGAACATTATGGACGCTTAGGACTTCGTTTCATATTGCTCCTTAGGCAGCGCAAAAGACAAACAAACACGCACCTTCCACAAAAACTTTAGTAAGGATATGGATTGAGTCTAGTTGAGTGACCATTTTATTTTATTTTTTTATTTCCAGTGAACGTAGTTGACCCTGGATTCTACCAACCACACAACAACAACAATGGAGGTAAGTTTATTTTATTCTTACTTAAGGAGACGCTTAGGACTTCGTTTCATATTGCTCCTTAGGCAGCGCAAAAGACAAACAAACACGCACCTTTCACAAAAACTTTAGTAAGAATATGTATTCAGTCTAGTTGAGTGACCATTTTATTTTTTATTTCCAGTGAACGTAGTTGACCCTGGATTCTACCAACCAACCCACAATAACAATGGAGGTAAGTTTATTTTATTCTTACTCAAGGACGCTTAGGACTTCGTTTCCATGGGAATTTTGATAAAATCAGCCTTATACAGTGCTCCTAGACAATAAATCCATTAAGTACATCAAAATTAAAACGAAATGAATTTTAATTATTGTGGGCGATCAGATTATGATTAGAGCTTGAGTGAACACCTTTATTTTCGGTTAAAAGTTATTACACTATCTATAGCATTATTTTATATGTACGGCGTTTTATAAGTTTTTAATGTATTTAGGTTATTGTTCATCTAAAAATTTTCGGAATTTCCACAAACAAGCACACCCAAAAGACCAGTCTGGTAACTTTTTGTTTGTGCAAGTAAATTTTTTTTACTGTCTACTAGCATTCCGCTCGGAGCTTCGTTCCCGTAGGGATTCGGGAAAACTATGTGACCTATTTTACTCAGGGATAATTTAGCATCCTAATGGTGAAAGAATTTTTGAAATCGGTTCAGTAGTTTTTAAGTTTATTCGTTACATAAAAAAATACAAATCTTTGCTGTTTAAAATATTAGTGTAGATACATGTTGTTTTGTGTTTAGCGTCTTCCATATCTTCACTTTTTGCTTTTTGTCTGTTTACAGTACAAGTTGTGGACCACCCCCCCAATAATGGCGGTGAGTATTTATTTTTATTATTATCTGCGTATATGTAACTCCTAATTCCACCCATACATACACTCACGCCTATAATTTAAAACCAAGGTTTGAAAACTCTGACACTATACCTACACGATAAGAAGAAGAATAATCCCTTTCGGGGTAGGCAGAATGTCATGTAGCTGAAAACCAGCGTTGGGGCCTCGGCTTCAACACATGCTGAGCGTGTCCTATTTGACATCGCACTAAGCACAATCCGTTGTTTTGTCGTTTTCTGTATGTTTGCTTTGCTTTTATTGTATGTCCTGTGATTCTTGTCCAATGTTTTATATATTTTATTTTATTTGTGTTGTAGTGTCTTATGTCAAATAAATGTTCTACAACCACGTGTCGCCACTTTTGATACTTATTTCTGAATGGAACATGAGTATGGTGGCGATAGGCTGTCAGCCTTGCGCCCACGTTACAGCAAAAGCATCCCGCTTACTGAATTTTCTACTGTGTGCAAGCGAATAGTTCGCAGCTGGCACATTCTAAGTTTTTTTTTTCACTCACAGTCCAGTCCATTTTTTATTACTTTTAATTTATCAACCGGTAAAAAAGGAAGAAGAATAAGAGTATAGCGGCTATACTATACTAGGCTATACTGTAGCCTATTAAACTGAATAGTACCTGTTCTATAGTACCTAACTATGACTGGCGAATTATTTATGACTGGCGAATTATTTTTTCTGCGTAACCAGAAAAAACAATTAAAGTATTTTGATATGTTGTCTAGCGTCTCTCATGTTTTCATAAATTGTCTTTTTGTCTGTTTTTAGTTAACGTTGTAGACCAGCCGTTATTAGGTGGTGGGTATTATTTTAAGTATCTATTTGTTCGTACTTTTCATTATTCTTTAAATTTTCAACTGATTCACTGAACAGCAGAAATAATTAGTCACTTACATAAACGAATATAGTTCTTTACATAGTATAAAATGTACTACGTATCTACACTCTACACTAATATTATAAAGAGGAAAGATTTGTACCTATTTTTGTATGTTTGGATGTTTGTAACGAATAGGCTCCGAAACTACTGGACCGATTCCAAAAATTCTTTCACCATTAGGATGCCACATTAACCCTGAGTAACATAGGCTACATAATTTTCCCGAATTCCCACGGGAACGAAGTCCCGAGCGGGATGCTATTATAAATAAAATGAAGTAGATTCCGCTGTCTGTTCGCTTAGATCTCATAAACTACTCAACGGATTTTATTAAGTTTTCAGCAATAGATAGAGTGAATCAAGAGGAAGGTTTATATGTATAATTCATTCCCGAAATTCACACGCGAACGAAGTCCCGGGTGCGAAGTTAGTATAAACTTGTAAAGATAGATTCATGGAACAAAAATAATCTTAAAAAGAGGTTTATTTTTTACACTCTGTTTTTCTTATGCTTATTATTCTCAATTTTAAAATGCATGGTTTTTTTGCAGTGCAAGTAGTGGAGACCGCGGACAATAAGCCGAGTGGGTACCTTCTTATTTTTTTTTCTGTCTTTTAATAAACAATATTTTCTTACTAACCACCATTTAAAATCAGTCCCCTTCACTAGTCGATACACAAAAAGGTTACATACCTTTACGAAAAACACCACTATTCAACGTCAAGGTTAACATAAATAGTCTGTTTACGGCAGCACATCATGCTACACATATTGAGCTTGCCATCGCCCTTATTTCGTTTACAATACCGCTGGCTTTCGTAGAGCAAATTTAAGCTATCGTGGCTGCTGTCTGTACATCAGCTAACATTTTTCTAGAAAATTTCCTTTGCTTATTAAGAAGTTAATACTCATTAATTTCTCTTATCTTTTCGTGTTTATTCAGACGAATTGTTTTTCAGAAAACTGTCTAATTAAACATTTGTCGGATTAAATCTACAAAAAATGTGATTTTTGCTATCGTTATCAATGGCTTAGACTTCGTTTTGTTGACTTTGTGTTTTGTTTGATACCTAGCTTTTTGCTTTTACTATGTAGTGTAGACGTCTAGGTATCTATTTTTTACTTTAGAAACCAAAACAACAGTAATAAATAAATAAATAAATAAACGCTTCACACTCAAAGGCCCACATTAAGGTTTTCCCTTGTGTCGTGGGTCCCTTGGAACACACATAGACAGACACAAACACCCATGACCCGAGAACAAACATTTGCTTTTTTCACAAATATTTACCCCGACTGGGAATCGAACCCAGGACCCGCCGATCAAGAGGCAGCGTGTCACTACCACTCGTTACCAAACCGGCCGGCAGTAATATTTATACATACCTACTTTAAATTAAATACCGATACTTAAGGGGGTGGTTCTCTCCATAAAACTTAACAAAATAACTACAGGGACCTATTCCACAAGGAACCCGTACAAAATTCTCAAAAATTAAATTATACTTCTCAAACAAAGGCAATCAGTTGATCGCTCTACTGAGTGGAGATGCGAACATTTTGCTTTAATTTCGACCTATGTTTATTGGTGAAGTGGTTCAGTTTAATGGGCTGATTCATATGCTGAATTTTTAATACTTAATGGTATGTATACAGGGCTTTCGGTATCTCTCTTTCAACATCTCGGGTGGTAAATCAGTCCATGAAACTGAACAACTTTCCCCAAACAACATAGGTCAAAATACGAAAAAAAAATTTTGACCCCCCATACAAATATGCTGATGAAGTTTGTATGGGAACTCAAATTTTTTTTTCGTATTTTAACCTATGTTCCTTGGGGAAAGTTGTTCAGTTTTATGGACTGATAAACCACCCGAGAGGTTGAAGAAGATTTACCTTAAGCGTACAGTAAACGTTTGTTATAGAGATTAACTTTGAAGGAACTTGACTATGAAGTTTTAAATTTAGGCCCGTGTTACAGAAGGAGACTCAAGTCTTGGTCTGTACTTAAGTATTTATTGTCTCTTTCTCTCACTATCAAAATGACAAAGACGTCTGCTACTTCAGTATAGATCAGAGTTTGAGTCGTGTTCTGTAATACGGACCTAGTTCTAAGTAAAATTATATTCAAAACCACTTCCTGGCACTCAGCACTATACTGGATGAAAAAGAACCTCCTAGCTATATTCAAAATCCTGAGCCAGTATCACTCAAAGAACACATTTATGAAAAAAAATTTTTTTTTATATTTTTTCAATGGGAAAAGTTCATTTTTTCATTTTTTGCCTAAACGTACTCCTACACCAGGCACGCGAGGGGTGCGAGTAGCGCTCGGAGGGTGCGCCGGAGTGGTGTCTACGTTTAGGAAAAAAATATATACTCCCCCCCCCCAAAAAAAAATAAAAAATAGAAAGTGTTCAATAAGTGATACTGGTTCAGGATTTTCAATAAAGCTAGGAGGTTCTTTTTCAACCTGTATAACTACGTTTTCTTTTTGACAGGTTACCGTCCCGAAGACTTCCTGTACCAGCATGGTGGTGGTTACCAGACACCTGGTAAGTCATATCCACAGGTCGTGCATGTTTAATTTATACTAAAACGGTCAAGTTCGCGTGTGTATTTATACCGCGAGCAACCGCACAGAAACGTCGGGATACGCAAAAGACCCGTTTTAGTATAGGGATGTTGACAGTGTTTGATTTTATGAATGATTGTATGTGAAACAAAAAATAATGCTAGAAATATATTAATATCCGAAAACAGCATTAAAATTGGTTTATAAATGAACAAGTTAATGGCATTTATATTATCGTAAGGACTAGCTATCTCGTTTTGTTGGGAGAGCTAGCTATCTCGTTTTTACTTCCGCTAACAAATGGCGGTGACGTCACATGCCTGTAAGTGCATCTCTTTTTCGTTGTTTGACAGTTTCCCCCTCTTTTGAAATTTAATAGCTTGTAACATTTTTATTTCTCAATAGTTTTCAAAAATGATTTCGGTTTTGGGTTTTGGATTCAGTTCCCTTTTAAGATAAACAATAAAAAAAATTAGTCAACATCCCTATTGAATATTGTGTCCAAATCGCGAACGTTTAAAGTGTTATATCTTCCATGTATGTTTACTACTTAAATAGTTCAATTTAACTGTATCACTGAAATGGAGTTAGAATGGGAGGTTGGGTAATGCAATGGGAATGGGGCACTACATAAAATTCTTTAAAAATCTTCCAATGAACTGAATAGCTTTACGTACAAGACAAATAGGCCTTCCTACCCTTTAAACTGAACCAATTTCCCCAAGGGAAAACAAGAAACTATAAAAAAAAAACTTGATCTGAAGATAGCACTACCATGTAGTTTAATGATCTTTTTCTTCATCTCCTGAGGAAGACTGCACCTTTGCGAATAGGCGCAAGGTCAAAAGTGCTAATGTAATCCATACTAATATTATAAACGCGAAAGTAACTCTGTCTGTCTGTCCGTCTTTCACGCCTAAACTACTGAACCGATTTTGACGAAATTTGGAACAGAGATAGATTAGAGCCTGGGAAAGGACATAGGCTACATTTTATCCCAGAGTTGGGCACGATATAACCTGTAGTCCACGCGGGCGGAGCCGCAGGCGGAGAGCTAGTTTACTATATTGACGTGTTCAAGCTACATCTTGTAAATAATCAAATTATAATCAAAATTATATTATGGGTATGCGACGTTTTTTCAGAATATTGACTTACAATTTTTGTTTCAGACATTTCTCCTGCGTTTGTGGACCCGTACCCCCTGAAGCCTTGTAAGTTCTTACTGCATACTTACATATATCGATAGCGTATTAAGTTATTATTAGATATTTATTGTATTGTGAAAAATACAACCATTTTCACATTTAATTATCCTAAAAATTATAAACTTTTAAGCCGTGTGGTGATCGATTGAGAATAATACCACCCCATCTCTTTCCGTGGGTGTCGTAAGAGGCGACAAGGAAACACAAATGAGACCTGCCTCCTAGTAATCCATCCCAGGCAACGACACTTCATTTTTTCTGAATCTGAGGTGTCGCCTATGGTCTCATGCGGTGTGGTAGGCTCTGTAAAGGGCCGTCTGGTTCGCGACCACCCTCCTACCGAAGTCCGACGCCAAACAGCTTGCTGTGTTCCGTCGGTGCGTGGGAGTACTAGTTCCTTTATAGGCATTTTCTGGGTTAACTCGCTCCATCGTCGACCTCATCTTTGACCTTATGGTCAAGATTGAGGTCAAGAGTTAACCCATCTTATAATAAAAATAAAAACTAAGCTGGACTGGGAGTGAAAGAAAAACTTAGAATGTACCAGCTACCTACTCTTCCCGGGTATACAGTAAAAGTCTGTAAGCGGGATACGAGGATTTTGCTGTATAATGGACGAAAGGCTGACCACACCTCTCAACATTATATGTGTATAAATAGTGCACGAATGTGGGGTGATAATGGTAACTGTACACGCATGAGAGAGGTGGAGGCGGGGCGCGGAGGGAGCGTGCGGCCAGCGACGGCCACCCGACACATTCAACATTCAACTACAGCAAAGCACACATACAATCCATCTTTGTTCTTTATGAAATATATTAAATTTGATAATTAGCGACCCTGTGGTTTACCTAATACTCGCCCTTTCAGTAACTATACTTACAGTGAAGATTCGGAAGAAAATCATATCATACTATACTATAGTATAGTATCTTCACAAACAAAGTCCCCCGCCGCGTATGTTTGCCACACACTCAAAACTACTGAACAGAATTGCCATAAGGTTCAACACCACACACTCAAAAACTACTGAACAGAATTGCCATTAGGTTTTCACCAGTCGGACTGATTTAAGAGGAAGGTTTATGTGTATAATTTATTCCCGAAGTACAGTTAGTTAGAGATGCGATTTTTTTGATTAAAAAAAAAGTTAAAAAACAAAAAATCACATCTCGATAACATTATCCTTTTTATTAAGAGATCAGCTGATGACACTTTTTACGAAAAGTCGTTTTTCTTCCCCAATTTTAATAAAATGTATTACTACTTTATTCACATTTTATTGTATTGACCTTTTTTTTACAGCTAACAACCCCTACGCGCGTGGCGGCAAGTAAGTCTGGGCGAGAGAAGAAAGCAGTATTAAATTAATTCCCAAGAAATTCCTTTTTTTACAATAAAGTGTTTTTTTTTACTTAAAATTATCTTTTATTTATCAGTCTTTTACTATTTTTAACTGCCTTCAAAAAAGGAGGAGGTTCTTTATTCGACTGTAACAGAAAACTAGAAAAATAAATTAAATGAGAAACATGGAAAGTGCCCATTAAATTCGAGCGTTGCGTTCAATTTCCTTTTAATACCAACATCAGGTCCTTGGTGACAATGAGGCCACCTCTGGACTCTGGAGTATACTCTTTCGAAAGTCCTACAGTAGGATTTCTTCTTCTTTTCGTGTAAGTAAAGTCATGAACTTGGCTAATCCTGGTGACAGAGTTTTCAAACCGCACAATGGCATCTGACTTGGTTTTAACGACCGACTGACTGTAGTCAATCGAAAACAACCGGGACCAACAGCTTAACGTGCCCTCCGAAGCACGGAAACGCTCGTGATGAATTTGCCACTTAGGTCACCCATCAGTTTGCCTGTTTCTGTGTACGTTGCTTAACCTTGCTGACCGGTGGCGATTAGCGACTTAAGTTACAGTTTTATCAGAAGAAAAGAAAACGAAAAGTAAATGAGAAACATGGAAAGTGCCCATTAAATTCGAGTCCTAACATGTAAGACTTAGTCTTACCTACTTAACCGTGTAGTTGTAATGCAAATGAAGCCTATTGAGTATGTCATACCCACCGGTCAGGCTCGGTGTCATCCGATCGGATGACGCGGCGCCTGACGGTTTTTTTTACCGCACGGATCATGGAAACATTGCAATGAAAAAAGATTTTTTTTTTTTTTTTTGTGTTAACGGTTGTATTTTTTAACCGACTTCAAAAAAGGAGGAGGTTTCTCAATTCGACCGTATATATATATATTTTTTTTATGTATGTCCGCGGATAACTTCGTCGTTTATGAACCGATTTTGATTATTCTTTTTTTGTTGGAAAGGGAGTATCCCAAGGGTGGTCCCATGGTAAGGAAACCAGGATTTGATGGTGGAATCCTGAGGAAATTGAGGGAAACTTTCGAAAAAATTGTTGGGATTGAAGTCGGTGACTCTTACGTTTTTGACGTGGAAAATTATGAAAATAAATATTAGTATATTCATGTTTCAATGATCCGTGCGGTAAAAATAAAAATAAACGTCGAAATTTTGATATTTTTAAAAATATTTTGTATAATATATTATTGACTTATGGCTTAAAAACACATAAAATAATTATAGCTGGTGATTTTAACGTAGATATTCTACAAAAAACACAGTACACGACGGATTTTATGGATATACTTACTTCCTATAATCTAAAGCTGTATTTCAAGGAACCAACCCGATTGGACAGTGGTACATGTTTGGATAACGTGGCTTATAATATACGAGGTTGCAAGGGAGAACTGTTGGACTACGGTTTGTCTGATCATACTGCCCAACTAATAACATGCCCAACAAAGAAAACATGTTTACTGAAGCATTGGTTTAAGTCGAGTAGAGACTATTCCAGGGCTAACAGAGACAAGTTTATTGAATGTATGAGAGCGTTGAGTTTTCAAGAAGTATATAACGAAACGGATGGAGACAAGGCGTATGATCTCTTTTTAAATACCTTTGCAACGTTTTATGATTTATGTTTTCCAACAGTACAGATAAAAATCACAAAAAATAAAAAACCGAAGTGGATTAGCTCAGGAATTAAACATTGCTGCCGTAAAAGAAGACTGCTATTGTGGAACTATCGTAGTGCTCCTTCAGAGCACAACAAATTACTTTTTAAAAAGTATTCAAAACAACTAAAATCAATTATTAGGTCTACCCAAAAGTTACAAAACAATAACTACATTAATAAAGCGGTCAACAAGTCTAAAGCTACCTGGCAAATAATAAATACTTCAAAAACTAATCAACCAAAGGAATATATAGATCGGATTGTGGTGAATGGTTCTGTTGTTGATGACGCCAAAGATATTAGTGAAGGCTTCAATACATTTTTCCCTAGCGCAGTGAGCCCAAATTTAACGAGTGCTAATACTAATAGTGGTATGAATTTTAAACTAAACAATGGACAAGTTCGCTCGATATTCATGCTCCCTACAGTATCACATGACGTAATAACCGCTATTAAATCATTAAAAAATACACATAGCACTGGTAATGATGGTGTTGCGACTATGGTCATAAAAGATGTTGCAATCACAATTTCTCCCGTGTTAAGTCACATATTTAATTTATGCATAGAGCAAGGTATATTTCCTAAGGCACTAAAAGAGTCTATAATTATTCCATTTTATAAAAAGGGTCCAAGAACGGATATGAATTGCTATAGACCGTTGGCACTTATACCAGTTTTTGCAAAGATTTTTGAAAAGATTATATACAAGACAATATACACGTTTTTTGAAAAATATAATATTTTTACAACTGCACAGTATGGTTTTAGAAAAGGGAAGAATATTAATATGGCTATATATGAATTTCTGAAAACAGTTACATTTAGTTTAGATAAGCGTTTGCCTGCCATAGCTTTGTTTATGGACATGACTAAAGCCTTTGACTGCGTTGACCACAAACAACTGTTAAGAAAACTAGATGCGTACGGAGTGAGGGGCAATGTGTATAAGTTAATTGAATCATATTTAACGGATCGCACGCATGTGACGCAAATAACTCGAATGTGCCCTAAGAGTAACTCTGAACTTAAGTACATCTCTAGCCCCATATCTTTGTCACGTGGAGTCCCGCAAGGTAGCGTTCTAGGTCCCTTGCTTTTCTTGATTTACGTAAATGACCTTCCTGCTGTTACAGATCATCACATGACCTTATTTGCCGATGACAGTACTGTACTATTTACTGGACATAATAGAGACGAATTAGAATCTGAAATTAACAATACTTTGACATGCATTATAAATTGGCTAAATGAAAATAATTTGAAGATCAATTTAGATAAGACAAAAATAATGAATTTTAGAATTAGACATAATAATATTAATACATTAAACATTAATCATTTAGGGACCACGATACATGAAGTCGATAGTACAAAATTTTTAGGACTACACATAGATAATAAGGTTAATTGGAGGGTACATACGGACTATGTAACGAAAAGGCTAAACCAAGCATCATACGCTTTGCGCAGGCTCAGTAAAATTACAGACCGAAATTGCGTCCTTACGGCATATTACGGCTGTGTTGACTCTATCCTGAGATATGGTGTAATTTTTTGGGGGAATTCTACAGATAAACTCATGGTTTTCAGATCCCAAAAGAAATGCATTAGAGCCATTTGTAATTTAAGAAAGACTGATTCATGCAAACCTTATTTTAAGAAATTAAATATTTTTACTCTGACATGTCTATATATTTATGAACTAGCTGATGCCCGCAACTTCGTCTGCGTGTTGTATGTATTTTTATAGACCGAGTTTGTACTTTGACACAACTACAGATACATGAATTGCCGTTTTTTATTGAAGCAACTATTTCGTTCATATTTTCGTTATATGAACGAATAGCAACTATTTCGTTCATATAAGGAAAAGCAATTTCTAAAAATATTTTTTATTTGAAAACTTGGCTAACTATGTCATATAAGGTTGATACTTAATACATTACTTTGGATCTGAAAACAAAGGTCAAACATAGTTGTTTCCTCTATCGCTTATATTTTCTATACCATTGTTACTGCTTTTGATAGATTAAGGTCCGTATTATAGAACGCGACTCAGACTCTGATCTATACTTAAGTAGCAGTCGTTTTTGATTTTTTGATACTGAGAGAGATAGACAATCAACACTTAACATGAGTCAGTTGTGCCTCTAAAACATCTTGTTGTCTTAACAATCCCACAAAAAGTGGTTAATTAATATTGTATTTCGCGTTTCTGTGAAAAACTTAAGGATTTTGTACTTATAAAAAATCTATTTTGTTAAAATAAAAATATGTGGAGTAAAAAATTTACGAAAATTGTATGTTGAAAGACCTATTACTTAGGTAAGTACAATAAATGGCACACGAATTCCTTAGTGCTAATTACGGACTTATTTTTGATTTTCAGTGGAATAGAAGTTTCTGAAACAGGTCACCTATGTCAGTATCTAAGACAACCCCCGTGCATTTGAGATTTCAGCTAGCACGCTGCTTTTATTGTGCTTTGCGATAATTGTGTAAAAATGATTCAATAAAAAAATAAATTTAAGATAGAAATGACTAAGCTTTTCCCTTCAATGGACATTTGTAGAAATAAGCAAAGGTGTCAGTGCTTGATCCAAACTAAGCAACTTATTAGAATAGTAATATTATAATATTTATCCATGGCTTATATACGCAATGCTACGCTTGATGTAAACTAAAATAAAAAAATCAATAAATAGCCCTTATTTCATGTCAGAACATCAAAGCCATAGATCAAACCTATATAGACCATATTCATAGTGGTTTTAATAAAACAAATGTCAATTGACAGTTTCTATTGAGTTTCCCGCCTTTAAAAATAAGAAATGCATTGAAAACACCGGCTGTACGGCCATAGATTCCTTTTCTTAAAAATAAAAATAAACCGTTTTATTGTTTTCAAAAAGTGATATCCTGAAGGTTGAATAATGTCATTTAGTTAGGGCCGAATTAAGATTTGAAGACCAAATACTTAATCAACTTCGTTCTTATTAACACTGTATTAAGTATTTAGTTTTGGTTCGTTAAAAAAGTGCAGAATAGCCGAACTATTAATGGGGAAGCTGACAAAAGTTTCGATATTTTAGATATTATACGCCTATAATCCTCGTTGGGGTAACATAAGTCACATAACTTTACATGTCATGAAAATTTAAAAAATGGCATATTGTTTATGAGTATATAATACGTTGTCTAAATTTTGCAATGCACGGACGGCCCAAACTCAGGTTACCACACGCGTGCACTCTATGCTGTTGTGATAAGAGCGGTTTTGCAATGAAAATGGAGTAACCTGATGCGCTGGCCTCTGTACCAACAATGCAATGTATTTGGTTGGCAGCTGGCACATTCCAAATTTTTTGTTCAGTGCCAGTTCAGCACAGAAGTTTTTGTGTTATTTTTGGATATTTGTGGGTCAGTTACAATAATTTTAATTTCTTCTGACTCACTTATATTCGACGATAGCTCTTAAAAATAACATCTATTTAATTATAGAGCAGCACCCTCAGATTTTCTTTATAAAGTACTTTTTTAAAGGTGAATTTGAAAAAGGTTATTATTACCTACAAAGAAAACTCAATAAGTAGCATCATGGCAGAATACCAGCGCTGCAGTCTGGTACTGCAGCAATATGCTGAGTCAGCGCCAATTTGATTGGCATGATACAGATAACACGGTGAAAAATAGTTTTATAAAATTATTTGTTTCTGTTTCTTACTCTGTTTACTTCATTGTTTGCTTGCTGATTCATGTTTACTTGTATGTTTGTTATTTGTCTATTACTGTGTTGTGCTGTTTTATGTCAATTGAATTAAGTGTTGATCTATCTACCTATCTATCTATCTATCATAAAATCAATTAATTAGCACTTCACACTGTAACTTTCTGCACTAAAGTTTCCCTCGTATGGTTTGTTTGCCCAAACCGGAAATCGAACCCAGAAACCGTCGATTCACGGGCTGTGTAACTCTACTACTCAACCAAACTTCCGACAAAAAATTAAGAAAGGATCTATTGTACAAAATATCTCATAAATCTCAATCCGGTCCTTTTATCAAATGCTACGTACTCATAGACATAGAAAAAAATAAGTTAAATATCAACACCGTCTAGGGATATTGCTTAATTTTTCATACAAAAAGGTGTGTTTGAGAAGCTATAAAAGCATACTTGAGACACATGGAGGGATATAATTTTAAGATGAGCAAGTGTTAAACCTGAATTTTTAATTCTCGTCAATGAATTTTGTTTAAATTGGTTTTTTTTTAAACGTGACGTAAACGAAAACAAAAATGTACTTTTTTCTGCTTTTTGTATGAAAATGGTGGAATTAGCGCAATTTTTTTTTCATTTTAGTCACGTTTTCACAAATTTCAAGAAAAATTAAATAAAAATTGAAAATTCATGTTTAGCACTTGCTCATCTGAAAATTATATCACTCCGTGTATCTCGAGTATGGCATTATAGCTTCTCAAACAGACCTCTTTTGTATGAAAAATCATGCAATATCCCTAGACAGTGTTGATGTGTATATTTTTCTATGTTTGGCGTAAATAATAGAAAGAACTTGAGAAACATTGTAAGTGCCTATTCCATTCAAGGGTTGCCCTTGATTTTGATGGGATTCCATCAGATCCTGACTTGGTGACAATAAGACCACTTCTGGAGTATACTCTTTCGAACAAAAAAAAAGAATTTTCAAAATCGGTCCAAATGGCGGAGAAATCGGTGAACATACATAAAATAAAGAATACAATGGTTTAAGATTTCGTAGTCTTCCTTTCATTTAATTTACCAAGTTTGTTAGAAAGATTTCATCCTTATAATTGATCCTAACGATCGACGCAATAAAAGTACAGGGTATTCTTACAGATTTTAGTCGGTTCGATTCCCGGTTGTGGCAAGCGAATTTTCGAAAATTCTTGAATGTAGTTTTCTTTCTTTTTAAAAATAAAGGAATGTTTTCTTTGAGTACAATTTTCTATCTACAGTATTAAGAGTACTTTCCCTTCAGGTGGCATTACAAAATTCCACCCTGTATACAGTCGAACATAAAACCTCCTCCTTTTTGGAAGTCGGTTAAAAAGTAATTCAAGTGATACAGTGTATCTGCTCCGATCCAGCGGCAGTGCTTCTCGCCGCCATAGTTCTTCGTAAACAAAACACTATCGGCTTACGGAGAATGAGAGAAGTAAAGAAATATAAATTGAAGACATAGCTAAGAAATACATATATTGAAGACCTGGCTGTATGGATGCAGATTCCTTTGCCTTTCTCGAAAGAGATAAATTTAAAAAACAACATGTCCTTGCTTTTAGCCCATGTATATGTCAAAAATACGTTGATCTCTATGGTATGAGTAAAATGTTCTGAAAAACACCTAGCTTTGAATTTTTTCAGGGGTTTTTGTTATTGGTTTTATATTTACTGGCTAAATTTCGAGATTTTATGTAGCCTAAATGTTGACCGGGGATATAAGGTACCCCTATGCAAAATTTCATTTAAATCGGTCCAACAGTTACGGAGATTAGCCCGTGCAAACAGACAAACAGACAAACAGACAAACAGACAAACAGACAAACAGACAAACAGACAAACAGAGAAACAAAAAAATCTAAAAAAATCGGGATTTGTTTTATTTCTCTTCTTACATCCCCCTGACTCGGTTTTGAGCATTTTTTTTCTATGTACAGAAATTCGACCTCTTCAGTTTTATTATATGTATAGATGTTCTGTGTTTGCTAAATGTAACCTAGGATTATTTGACTTCCATACTAGATTAAGATTAAAGAATAGAATGAAATTAACAAATAATAACACCGCATTGTTGCATAAAAGTGCTTATTGTAGAATTCCACACATTTTCAATAAATTGCCAGAATCGTTGCGAGAGTGTAGCAATTTGAATATGTTTAAAAATAAACTTCGCAATATTTTAATTAATAAATCATATTATAGTCTTGACGAATATTTTAATGACATTATTATATAATTACTATTAGAATTGAATTGTTAATTACTAATATATTTTAATTTAATTTATTTTGTATGGAGATATTTTTGGAATGGTTTATTTTAATTAAATTGTTATAAATATTGTATGCCCTTATGGCGGGACATAGTCGGATTTATGTACGCAAATAATTAATATTATGTTAAACATCATGTACAACCTATGATCCACAATAAATGTTATCTTATCTTATCTTAAAAAAAAAAAAAAAAAGCCGTCCAGCGCCGCGTCCGGCGGCCATACATCCGGGCCGTATCGGGTCATATGGGTAGTCCAATCATGATGCTGTCAACAGCAGCTCGAGCACGATGGCGACAAACTCGCGCGGCACGCCACTCGACTGGTGGTGAAACTTCATTTTGATTGCGCGAAGGCCCCACGCAAAGGGTTGCTCACATGTCTCAAATTGATTGATTGAAAGGCTTGCTCGCCCTCTAGCGTTGTCAATGTTGAAATTTTGACATAAGACCGCGGCGCATAATGCGCGCTATCACCATCATACTCGAGCTGCTGCTCTCCTAACATGCGCACTGAGACTCACTCTCATGAGAGTTGATTGCCAAGGAAAACATAACCTTAAACGTAACAGTAGAAGTTCGCATTTCTTTTGCATTCAATTGACGTTGACAAATGATTTTGAATTGCTAAAAGGACGCATGTCCAAACTCAAAAGCCAGAGAAATTCTTTTTAACGTGTAGATATAGTCAAGCATGTGGCGAACTTGGCTAACCCTGGTGTCAGAGTTTTTAAACCACACAATGGCCTCTGACTTGGTTTTAACGACTGTAGTCAATCGACAACAGCCGGGACCGACAGCTTAACGTGCCCTCCGAAGCACGGAAACACTCGTGATAAATTGCTACTTTGGTCACCCATCAGGTTCCCTGCATCTGTGTACGTTGCTTAACCTCACTGACCGGTTGAGATCAGCGAGCGCCACTGGGCTACGAGTTAACTACATGATTTTCAAAGATTGGGTAGAAATAATTTTGTCAAGCAAACATTTCAATATTACTACTAAATATTTTGTCATCAATATCACAGGATCGGTATTTTCTTAGCATCACAGGAAAGACAAATATTAATATTTTGTTTTATAAAACAAAAAAAGGACGAAACCACGCACCCTATACGAATAAAGTTAATAAAAAATCGAAGAAAAATGATTCAGTTTCAGGTGCACTTGTTACCATAGAAGAGATTTTTTCCTGAAGAATGAAACTAAAGCTTAACAGATAATTAAATTGCAATTATTCTATCACATAATTATCAGTAGGTGTACAGGGTGTTTCATAATAAAAATCTTTTCTTCGTTCATTTCATTTCAGTTCATTTATTTCGGAAATAATTATAAAATTCCATATAAATAGCGTTAGCAGATCTTTATGTGACGTTAAAATCAGTAAGCAAAAATGAAGGATGTGAATAAGCCTATTTAACTGAATTTTCCCAAAGAAGCATAGTAGTAGAGAGCCGTTAGGTTTTAATCTCGGAACCCAGTTCCACTGAATGGATTTTCGTGAAACTTTTTTGTTACATTGTTGGCGGTATACATAATAAAGTTTACCCCTCAAAATTTGTCGATCTCAATTATACCGGTATTCAGAAATTCCCATACAAAAAATCATAGGATTTTTTCACCCACTTGCAAAGATTTCCATGCTAAATGAAAACTATTGCAGTTGTAGGTTTGAAATTTTGCATAGATGATTATCAGACACTGTAGAATAGAAGCTTATCTAAAAGAGATTAGGTACACGAAGTTCCAATGGGGACGAATTGTAGGGCGTCCGATAGTTGATATATGTGCGTTTGGTGTTTCAGTCGCAGCCCTCTATCTTTCAAACTATTATAGAGAGCATGTACAAATTTTCATAAAATACGTATTATGATAGTAGCTATTGTAAAACATATTTTAAAAAATTAAAGACTTATATGCATCATACAGTTTTTGAAATAGAGCCGTAACAAAAGTTGTTAAAAAAAATGCGTTATTTAGAACGTTTGTCGTATGGGGACCCCACTGTGGTTTCAGTTTTTAATTTTTTAAATTATATTTTACGATAGCTACTATTATAGTATTTATTTTCTGAAAATTTTGACTTGCTCTCTATAATAGTCTGAAAGATAGAGGGCTGCAACTGAAACACCAAACGTACATAACAACTAGTCCCATAGGACCGATGCCACCACTTAATAAAAGTTCTCATAGCAATACTTGCAAGTCATTGCATTCCACAAACGGCAAAAGTGCAGAAAATTAAAATCTTACTCGTATTTGCAGACTACCTCGCCCGGATTGTGGAATACAATGGCTACAACGACTGTCTTATGATAATTCATATTAATTATGTCCACGAACTCGTTTCGAGACAAACCCGCTAGGGCTTATCGAAACCAAGATTAATAAAATGTATGTTTTGATTTTTTTTATAAGTAAATAAAAAAAAAAAACAAAAAAAAAAACAAAAAGGAACTCCGTGTAATCTCTTGGCAAGCTTTCACAATGCCTGTATATTATCTTTTCAAAATTTCAAACTTACAGCTTCAATAGTTTTGATTTTGCATGGATATCTTTGTCAGTAGGTAAAAAAATCCGACTCTTCTTTTGTATGGGAATTCCTAAGTAGCTACCAGATATACTCGTAATTGAGATCCGCAAATTTTGAGGGGTAAATTTTATTATGTATATCTCCCACAGTGTAATAAAAAAAGTTTCATGATCCATTCAGTGGAATTGGGTTCCGAGGTTTTGACGATTTTTGTTCTAACGGCCCTCCACTATAGGTCAAAGTATAAAATAAATTATTGTCTAGAAAGCCCTCACAACAGCGTGGTGGACTATGGCCGAAATCCATATCGTGCCCCTCGTAATATGGGCCGGTAAAAAAAAAAAGCATGAATCAACCACTGAAGTTTTGTTAACTTATGTAAAGTCACCCCACATTACATTTTTGGACTTATTCATAAAAACATTATTGGATTTTTTAAAGAATGTTAAATCAAATGGAATTTTGTAAAGGGCCGGATGGGAAATCTAAAAAGCTTCCAAACAAAAAAATTGAGGAATAACTGCAGAATTTATACAAATCCACCCTGTATTCAAACATACAATTAGGTCACATAATAATAAACAACGCACGTGTTTAATGAGATGATTGACAACTATTTTATTGTAAACATTGACAGTTCACGTGGTCATTACATCGATAGCTAATTGCTGTATTGTTTCCATTGAAAACCTTACTAATTAGAATCCCATTAAACGCTGTGGAGTCCTATAAAAGATGGTGGTGAAGATAGATGGCAGATTAAACGATCTTCCTGCTATTAGAAAAATGTCTCGGTTTGTGGTGAGTACATTTACTAATCTACACTAATAATATTACAGAGAGGAAAGATTTGATGGTTTGTTTGTTTGCATTGAATGGGCTCCAGAACTACTGGACCGAATTGGAAATTTCACCATTAGAATGCTACATTATCCCTGAGTAACATATACAGGGCTTTAGGTATTTCTCTTTTAACCTCTCGGGTGGTTAATCAGTCCATGAAACTGAACATCTTCCCCAAGGAACATTGGTCAAAATACGAAAATAAATTTTGATGCGCTATATGCTGATGAAGTTTGTAAGGAAACTCAATTTTTTTTTTCGTATTTTCACCTATGTTCCTTGGGGAAGTTGTCCAGTTTCATGGAATGATTAACCACCCGAGAGGTTGAAAGACAGATACCTCAAGCCGTGTATATATAAGTTTGACGTATATCTATGTATCTATGTATGTCTATGTATTTGTATGTATCTCTGTGGCAAAGTAGCTCCTAAACAAATGGATCGATTTCGATGCGGTTTTTTTGTTTAAAAGCTGACTTAATCGAGATGGTTCTTAGCAATATTTGATCAAAATTGTTTTAGCCTTTTAAAAGTTATAAGCAAGCGAATATCGGGGGTGATAGTTTTTTTTAAATTTTAGAGTTATTATTCAAATACAATATTGAAATAGTTATAAGTCACAGGCATACAGCAATTTGATACTTATGATAGGTTGTGTTAGGTTATCTTGTTCCATTAATTTGAGGTCCCGTAACTCTACGTCAATAGCCAAAGTTCTCGCTCACCACTGAAGACAACAGATGAAGGTAATTTTATTAAAATCAGATTAAAATATATTTTCAGCTGGTCGTGTGCTTGCTGATGCTGGCAACAGCAGCTGTTGCCCTGGACCTTCCAGGCGGGCTCAAGGCTCCAGACCTGCCCAAAACCCCTGATGCTCCCAAACTGCCTGACACCGGAAAGTTGCCAGACACCAAAAACCTCCCTGATATTCCAGGGAAGTAGCGAGGAGTGGAGTCGAAGCATTTAGTTCTCTGAAAAACCTACCAGTAAAAGGTATCTTACGCATATTCACGATTTTACATCTTGCACAATGCACAAACATTCTTTCAAGATGTTTTCTATAGGTGCTGTTTTTCTCTGCATTCAAAAGACAAGACAGTATCCAGCTCGAGCAGTATGTCAACACGCGCGTAATGCGCCGCGGTCCTATGTCAAAATTGACAACGCCAGAGGGCGAGCACCCCTTTGCGCGGGGCCCTCGCGCAATCAAAATGAAGTTTCACTGTCAGCCAAGTGGCACGCCGCGCGAGTTTGTCGCCATCATGCTTATCATGTTGTTCGTAACTCTTGAACAGCTTCTTATGATGAATTCCCGTAAGATACCTATTACTTGTAGATTTACAGAGATTGTGGTCTTATAAAACAAATACCATTAATATACCGACCATGGCTTTGAAAAGGACATTAGTTTTATTTATTTTTAAGGCATTTAGACGGTGCTCAACAAACTTATGTTACTCTTGAATTTTGGATTGTTTTGCATTGGTTTTTGGCTTGATTTTGTATAAGTTGTTTATTTCAGATTAGGAAGAGTTTTTTAGAAAGGAAGATGATTGTTGTTTAATTTATTAAGTGATTAATGATAACGATGTTGAGATTAAAATATAGTAAAGAAATATTAAAATAAGAAAAGAACTGTCTTAGATCAAAGGGCATTTCAAGATGATAATGTTTACGTATATGGGCTGGTAAAAAAATGTTTACGTCGAAATTGATTTGGGAATGTATGTTTTTAGGTAGATTATCTAATGCAAAAGAAAGGGGTGGTCGTGAGAAACGTGAAATGGAACGAGAATAAAAAGAACTACAGTGTTAATTAGTAATCAGGTGTTAATTACAGGGTAATATAGTTAGAAGAAAAAGTTGAAGAGGTTGTGCAGAAGCAGAGCTGGTGAACGGCAAAACGTTTTAAGTAGGTTTATTGAAAAACGGTGGTCAAAATTTTGCGGAGTGTAGGTAAAAAGACGGTACGGATAAAAAAGAGAGAACCTAACCTTAGGTCTGTTTCATCACGATGTTAACGATGGGTAAGTTTAGGTAGGGATGGACCTACTCCTTAAAATAACCAAGAGGTGATTAAGAAAAGGATTTAGGTATACATTAAAATGGGGAACAAAACGCAAGAGTAGATAGAAATATAGGTAATTTAAAAGTTACATAGAGATAGAAAGATGTAATTTCAAGAGTAAGTTAAGTTTTAAAATTTTAGCGTGCCTGTAAGAACATATAATTGATACAGTCTATGAAAAGATAATGTGTAGTAGATTTAACAGAATTATGTGACAGTGCCATAATGTAGAGAATTTCAGGAGTGATATTTATTGGTGTTTTTACAGGCATGCTTTAGACCTAGGCAAACCAAAGCGATCAAGGCAAATCATAGTTTTAAGCACGACTTTAATTATTAATGAAGCATAATAAAAAAAGCTGCAGCTATGTTGTGTTTTATTTATAAACTACAGAACACCGAGACTTGGGACCTCGAAAGTGAAGGCGACATTTCTACGCGAACGAAGTCGCGGGCAGAAAACTAGTTATGAATATTTGTGCTTCATCTTGCGTAACTCTGTAAACTATCTATGGCTATAAACCCATACTTACAGTGTTTAATTACCGACTTCAAAAAAGAAGGAAGTTCTATTTCCGACTGTATGTATTTAAACATAATAATTATGTATCTATGTTCATCGATTTCTCCGCCAATTATGGACCATTTTGTTCGAAAGAGTATACTCCCATATAAATTTTATCGAAAGTGATTCAGCGCTTTTAAAAAAATAAACAAAACAAAAAAAATACTACAAACCAGAACATTTTAGCTGATAACCACAAACGAAATGAGTGACATTTTCGTTTGTGGTTATCTGCTAATAGGCATTGTAGTCTGCAAAAAATACTAGTTATCAACTTTGTGCGAACTGTTGTTGGGATTGAAGTCGGTGACTCATACGTTTTTAACGTGGAAAATTAATATCTGTACAGTTTATGGTTTTATGAAAACATTGTGTTAGTTTTATTTAGGAGGAACAGTCCTAAATAAAACTAACACTATGCTTATAACGTCTTAAAATAAAGAAAAACTGTGTTTGCGCATGTTTTATTACTAAAGACCGCTATTGTCTCTAAGCCTAATTAATCATAATTTACAGTATTTTCGCTGTTGTTCTTTTAGGTCCGTATTACATAACGTGACTCAGACTCTGATCTATACTTAAGTAGCCGTCGTCTTTGTCATTTTGATAGTGAGAGTATGAGACAATCAATATTTAAGTATAGATCAAGACTTGAGTCTCCTTCGGTAATACGGGCCTTAGTAATGTAAAAAATTAAAACTGCTTGCTCTCAAGCACGAACTCTCCACGCCCCCTTGGTCCAAGTGTAGGTGGATGCTTCTCTATTCTCCACTATGAAATGTGAATTCCAGGAAATATTCTAAGTAGGATATATAGCCAGATAGTCTCATTCACTACGAGAGCGTGCCTTGAGTGGAGTTGTAAGAATCAAGAAGGATCTCTAAAATTAGTCAAACATTGTAAGTTAGTCCGTATTATGTACAGAACGCAACTCAGACTCTGATCTGTACTTAGCAGTCGTCTTTGTCATTTTGATAGTGAGATAAAGAAATAATCAATACTTAAGTATAGATCTAGACTTGAGCCTTCTTCTGTAATACGGGCCCAAATGTAGACGTAAATAATGTAAATGTAGACGAAGGGCACAGCGCCATCTAGCGGCGGTGCGCTGTTCCAAGTGGTGTGTTACAGCAGCGTTTTACAGTACATATTTTGTGATAGAAATGTGGCAATAGCCATTTTATTAATTTTAATAATAAAAAAAAATAAAAAATATTTAAGTATTCAACCAAGAATTTCACACTCAAAACTATAGGCTAGGTGTACAAAATAAAAGGAAACCTTAACACTAATCTCAGACTGTATCAATACAGGTCGAAAAAGAACCTTCTAGCTTTATTGAAGATCCTGAACCAGTATCACTTACAGCGGGAAATCTTTTTTTTTCCTAAACGTAGACACTACTCGGATACAACACCCCCCAAGCCCCCAAGTAGGAGTAATGTTTACGTTTAGGCAAAATGTGTTCTTTGAGTTTTTTCATCCAGTGTATGTAGACTAATAAAGGAAATAGGATCTGTATCCTTTTTTTCTATTATCGTCGTCTTTTATTTGACTTGCCTTTAAAGGTATTACGTTGGCTTACAAATGCAAAGATTTAGCACTACTTGGAAAAAAAATATTGAAGAGGAATTAAATAACGCCTGATGAAAAAGGAATAATGCTCTCTTTAATTTGATTTGATTTATTATAAAATTGTCCCATTGTTAGAATGTGTAAAAACTACAACGATATCTGCGCTCACACCGACATAGTTTCTTGCAGTCTTCCGCCATTTAAAGCTTTCTTGCAAAAATTTAAACGCACTTAGTCTAAATCTGACTTTTAAGATTAATAATTTGTTAACCGTTTTTATTTCTAACCGACTTCAAAAAAGAGGAGGTTTCTCAATTCGACCGTATATATATATATATATTTTTTATGTATGTCCGCGGATAACTTCGTCGTTTATGAACCGATTTTGATTATTATTTTTTTGTTGGAAAGGGAGTATCTCAAGGGTAGTCCCATGGTAAGGAAACCAGGATCTGATGGTGAAATCCTGAAGAAATTGAGGGAAACTCTCGAAAAAATTGTCTTTTTGTTTGGGATTGAAGTCGGTGACTCTTACGTTTTTGACGTTGAATTATTTAATTTTTTAATTTTGTAACTTTTTATTTTAAATTAATTCTTTCTTAACTTCACTGTTTGCAAAGAGTGCTGTGTACGATTGTCATTGGATATTAGATTTACGATATGTTTGTTAACTAGCTAATTTAAGCTATTTATAGTTTGATATCTTTAATTTTACCTTTTATATAAAAATAAAATAAATAAATAAATAAAGTCCCCCGCCGCCTCTGTCTGTCTGTCTGAACGCGATAAACTCAAAAACTACTGAATGGATTTCCATACGGTTTTCACCGATGGATAGAGCGATCCAAGAGGAAGGTTTATGTGTATGATTCATTCCCGAAATTCCCATGGAAACGAAGTCCCGGGCGGGAGCTAGTTTAAAAAATAAAGGCTAAATAATGATTTCGTCTCGATAATTAGGTAGGTATTTATTGATACCTAAATAAACATTCCAACATTTATAGTTTACATTTACAAATAAATATATTATTATTTAATATTATACCACTTCCTGTTATTGAACATGGGGTTACCTCATAATTTGTTGAATTAATAATTAAAACTAATTAAGTCAATTGATAATGTGCCAATGCCAAAGTGGGTATTTAAATGTTTTTTTTTTCCTTTGAGTTCAAGTTCATTAACTACCTACGAAATAACTTGTTTGTTATTGTAATGTTGTTATTTCTAAGCTTTCCGCAGTTTTCAGCCTTCCAACTAGGGTTTTCGGATACCCGGACTTTTTTCGTACCCGGGTATCGGGTATTATATTTTTGATACCCGGGTATCACTTTTTTAAAGTAAAACAACGCATAATTTGTCGCAGTATGCTTATTCTTATAAGGAATGAAAAAAAATCAAAGTGAAGACATTGAAACCAAAAGAACGAAAATGGTTATTTGAATCAATATTGTTTGTTGCGCTGTGATATGAGTGCAAAAAACAATAAAAATAATGAACATAACGTACGTTCGTTAAAGTATAACTAGAAAAAAATTGTCAAAACAAATAGAATACAAACATATCCTTGTTGAACTTAAAATAATCTATTAAAAAATTTACAATCAACTTAAAAATAAAAATGAAATATTTTAGGAACAATAATAATAAGAGATCAAGGTTTCAAATCACATTTTTTTTAGTTTAGTGAAATGACAGTCTTAAAATCTTATTTCATTAATAAAAAATATTATTTTTTATTAATGAAATAAGATTTTAAAAATACTAAAGCGGTAAGCGAGCAATCTGACAGCCGATTTGCACATCTTAGTCGCCGACCAAACAAAATGGATAGCATAACCTCAATTCGCCAGCTGATTTTTTTTAATAACTTTTTAATAAAATTTAACGGCCTGACTACTAGGCTTTTGAGCAACTAATAGTATTAGTATTTGCTTTCTAATTAACATTAGGTGTTTTTTTTGTAAATAAAAAATGTTTAGTTGTGATACTGGGTACCCAGGTTTGTAGTCTAATAATATTACCCGGGTTTGAAAACACTCATATACCCGGGTATACCCGACCCGGGTACCCGGTTCCGAAAACCCTACCTCCAACCCTCCCTGTAACAAATCAAATCGACCACGTGAAAGAAGGACAAATAAATAAACACAGTTGTGTTTTGCAATATCACAGGTTACCCCCTTACAAGATTGCCGTGTGGTGATCGGTTGAGAATAACACCACCCCATCTCTTTCCGTGGGAGTCGTAAGAGGCGACTAAGAAAACACAAACATAATGAGACCTGCCTCCTAGTAATCCATCCCAGGCACTTCATTTTTTTCTGAATCTGAGGTGTCGTGCTATTATCTCACGCGGTGTGGTAGGCTCTGTAAAGGGCCGTCTGGTTCGCGACCACCCTCCTACCAAAGTCTGACGCCAAACAGTTTGCCGTGTTCCGTCGGTACGTAGGAATTCCAGTGCCTTATTAGGCATTTTCTGGGTTAACTCGCTCCATCGTCGACCTCATATCTATGACCTTGGTCCATATTGAGGTCAAGAGTTAACCCATCTTATAATAAAAAATAAATAATAAACAGACAGTTTTGCATTATCACAGGTTACCACCCTACTAGATACCGCTTATAAGGCAACCAACGCGCGACCAAAATTAAGGATGAGAATCAGCCCGCGAAACTGTACAAAATTTTCTCCAAGGAACTAAGGTCGAAATGTGAAAAAGAAAATCCGACTCCCCATATGTACAAAGTCCTTCATTTAAATTGTACGATCAGCTTTGCTTTTGTATGGGAAGTCGAAATTTTTTTTTTGAGAATTTAATATTTTCGGCTTGATTCATGTACAAAATCATTTATATGTGGTGCGCGTCGGTTGCTTATCTTGAAGGGGGTTAATATGTGTTTCACGTCTAGTTTTTCATTTCGTTTAAGTTCTTCACTTCCTCGCTACTGGGAAAAAAGAAATCGTACGATAGTATAAACAGTTCACCGCCCTCTTGTATATTAGGCGAAGCAATACTTAGAGTGTCGTTACTATTCGACAAAAATCTATTTGTGGAACTTGGTGTTTGCTTGTGATTATCTTAGACCAACATTTGTCCAACGGCTACATGATCAGTCAATAATTTGTTCCGAAGAAATACTTCATTTGCTTTATATTTTTGGACTTAGGTTAGTAAAGTCACGGTTCGTAGAGCCACCAAATTGGCAAAGTTAAAAAGTTCAAAAACAAACTATTTAAATCCTGTCAAATATCTTATCGCGACCCGTTAAATACTTATTGAGGCTACCTTAGGTGTGCTTCATCAGTTCTTCTACATGAAACTTTTTGAATGTTCATGTTCTTAACGTCATAGAAACCGATACCACCTGAATCATAATAATATGTTTCTGACGCTGTCTGTACTTACGTACATCTTTTCATATAGTAAAATATTTTTCTTGTCAGTTTAAAAATGGCCGAAATATGAGTAATGTTTAACAAACTATAGAACAAAATTAAAAAATTGAAAATCACCTCCTTTTTTTGAAAACTGACAAAAATAAGCCCAGTATTGTAATGTTTTGGCGAGGCCAAAAAAAATTCAAATGAAATGATCGGAGGCCAGTGATAGGAAATAAAAAACCACATAAATTTTATTTATTTACTCCTAACATTGTAGAATCTAGTTACAAGGAGGTACATTCTTCCAACTTTCATCTCCGCCGATCTGTACTGGCTTTTGTCGAGGCGTTTTCATTGGTGGTGGTGTCTGGAGAATCTGGTGCGGTGTCGTTGCTGAGAGATGGAGCAGAGGTGGTAGTTTCCTTGCCATCGTCGGCTGCTGCAGCCAGGGTTACAAGCAGGCAGAGGGCTAGGAGAAACTGAAACATTTTTGGTTAAACATGCTGTAGAGCTGCTGTTTGGTGGGAAATATAAAACTAGGAAAGAAAGTAAATTAATAAACCTCATGCGATTGTAAATACTTAATACCTGTCTGTCTACTAAACATTTGTACAGTCAACAGCACATCAGGTTACCACAAACTGTCAAATTTCCCCAATGGATAATAAACTCTAATGCTTGGCGATAAAATTTAAAATCGATTGAAGAAATTTGACAGTTTTGGATAGCATAATGTGCCGTTGTCCCTGTACAAATACCTTAGTTGGATTTTTTTAAACTAGCATTCCGCCCGAAACCTCATTACCGTGGGAATTCGGGAAAATTATATAGCCTATGCTAAACAGGGCTAATGTAGCATTCTAATGGTGAAAGAATTTTTCAAATTGGTCCAGTAGTTTTGGAGCCTATTCAATGCAAACAAACAAACAATCAAATCTTTCATTTTTTTGTGTAAAAGATAGAGCAGGAGATCTAGGCAAAAAAGTCTAAGAAAAATCACAGAATCACCTTTACATTATTTATTAAATAGAAAGGGCTCACTAGGCAGAAGCCATGAGAGAAGTGTGTCAAAATAAAAAAAGTGCGGCAAAGCTAGCAAATTAATTCTAGGGAATATATAGGGACCAGCAAGCGGCATTCCTTGGAAATTTTTACCGAAAGTCAAACATCACAATTACATTTTAAAAATTGTTTTATTATGAGTTGGGTTTACTCTTGACCCCAATCTTGACCAAGTCATAGATGAGTTCGACGATGGAGCGAGTTAACCCAGAAATCCCACGCACCGACAGAACACAGCAAGCTGTTTGGCGTCGGACTTCGGCAGGAGGGTGGTCGCGAACTAAACGGCCCTTTACAGAGCCTACCACACCGCATAAGACGCCACCTCAGATTGAAAAACAAACTGAGGTGTCGTTGCCTAAGATAGATTACTAGGAGGCAGGTCTCATTTTTTTTTCTTAGTCGCCTCTTTCGACTCCCACGGAAAGAGATGGGGTGGTGTTATTCTCACTCACACGCATACCTCCTTAGCTTTTCTCTTTAAGTAGTACTAGCCCTACCCCTTGTGATATGAATCACTTGAACTGATTTTGCCAAACAAAACGTTACTTTTTAAGCAATTACTTAGTTGGAAGTAGTACTGATGCACTGAATACATACAGTAATTGAAATTATACTTATCTGTCAGATGAGGAGAATCGTAGCAGAAAATGATAAAACTAACTTACTGTATCTTTAACCCGCGACAAAAAAGAGGGGTGTTATAAAATAAATAAATAAAGTTTGCCTTGTGTATCTGCGTGTCTGTGTATCTGTATATCTGTCTGTAGCGTCGTAGCTCTTAAACGAATAAGCCGATTTAGTTGCAGTTTATTTGATCAAAACTGGGTCAGCCGTTTAAAAGTTATAAGCAATCGAATGTCGGGGGTGATAATTTTTTAAAAGGGTAATGACCAAATTTGTATGGGACCCGTCCCCCCACTCCAACAGACCTTTTGTGTATGTCAACAGTTTCGTATGTATCTTTATAGAGATTAATAGCTACATTAAATTCAAAATCCATGGGGTTTAGAAAATACACTTAACTAAATATTGGCAAAATAAGTATCGGTTTATATTTTTATGTGTTCTATATGTATACCTAATATGATAAATATGAAATATAACAATAAAAATATTGTGATTGTGGTAAAAATCAAAGAATTTTCAAATAACAACTGTTACTTTTGTTATCAATTTTAACATGAAAATAATATTTTCCCAGAATGTCTCACACATTTGAGCGATGTCGCCATAGTAAAATGTCATCACTACATTGATATCTTTCATCTGAGATACATTTCAAATCTGTTGGTCGGAAATGGGTTTTGGGGGGACGTTTTGACGCATCGTCCTTTTAGAGTTATTCACGTTGGCTTTAAAAACTTACCACAAATTTTGCCATTTTGGAGTAAAAGGAACTTGTTAATATTCTCAAAGAAACAAAGATGGTACTGATATCCACACAATGGATTCGCATCCTTTATATCAAAGCGTTTCAGCCTGTTGGCAAACTGATAATGATTGACATCATTAAGAGGAAAATTATTATCCTGTAATTTACTTTGTACGTAACTCTTGGTCTGATAGTAAAAAAAAGATAGCAGTACAGGAACGAAGTGTTGTGCAGGTCGTGAATAGATCCATCAGATGAACCTATACCTACTGAATCCATCCATCTGTATTCTGAGGGATGAAATTAGGCACCGAAATAGATTATAGAGAGAGATAGATTCTATGTTCAATTGTTCATAGGCTATGTTCGCTTAAATGGAGACCCCAACCCACCAATTTTAAGGCTTTAGTGTTACAGAAATAAAACATTTTTCATTTTTACATAGATAGTAGCACATAAGTTTCCCAAATTCCCTCGGGAACGAAGTCCCTTGTGAAAAGCTATTAAAGTATAAACAAAAGCTACCCAAAATGCTTCGTAAAACTCTAGGGATATTGCACGATTTTTCATACAAAAGAGGTCTGTTTGAGAAGCTACAAAAGCATACTCGAGATACATGGAGCGCTATAATTTTTAGACGAGCAAGTACTAAACCTGAATTTTAAATTCTGATCAATATATTTTGTTTTACTTGAAATTTGTGAAAACGTGACGAAAATGAAAAAAAATGCGTAAATTCGACTATTTTCAAACAAAAAGCAGACAAAAAGTGCATTTTCGTTTTTGTTTCCGTCACGTTTCCACAAATTTCAAGTAAAACAAAAGTAATATAGCTTATACATCATAATAAAAGGTACAGTGCCTCTATTTTTTTATTGTGGTTCGACAAATTTCGTATTTCCAATTAGTAATTAGGTAAGTCATTTAAATATTGAAAAGAACGAGTCACTGTTTGCTGAGAGACATTAAGTAAATACTTAGAAGCACGTATATTTATTTTTCCAAATTCCCACAAAAACGAGATCGCACATAAAATACATATAGTGTATATGTATATGTGTATACAGAGTTCTACATATGTCAATCCTCGGTGGCAATCAATCGGTTGTAAATTGGGCTTTA
Organism: Aproaerema taeniolella; assembly: GCA_949987775.1. Lineage (NCBI taxonomy): Eukaryota > Metazoa > Arthropoda > Insecta > Lepidoptera > Gelechiidae > Aproaerema > Aproaerema taeniolella. Next base: position 5,221,389 of record OX465261.1, on the reverse strand, counting down.
TCACAGGCTTTGACTCAAATCCTGTTAGGTTCAAACGCTAATTAATCCTGTACGGTTGTTGATTGTCGCTCTGTCACAGAGTACGCACAAAATTACGGTAATGACCGGTTTAGATGAGGTTTTATTCCGCTAACTAAATACGTCCATAGACTTAACATAATTTTTTTACCATACTAGGTACGTCCGTGATGGCGTCTCAGAGGAAAGACAATTGTGACCATTTGATCCGTGTAGTATGGCTAACACGGATGCTTGACATAATTAGGTCGTATGTATTCGTTCTCCCTCTCTTTCAATCGCATAGAATCAGTACGCAACAGACAGAATGACAACGACACGACCAAATTAGCCCGGCAGGTGAAAACCAGCGTTGAGGCTCCGGCTTCAACTTCAACACATGCTGAGCTGTGTCCTGTTTGACATCGCACTACAGCACAATCCACTACTTATATCATACGTTGTCTTGTCGTTGTCAGTTTGTGTTCTTGTACTGTATTTTATGTTTTACTATAGCAGTCCGCCCGCGACTTCGTTCCCGTGGGAATTGTCCCGGTGGAATTTCATTTTTTTTAGTATAAAAAATAGATGATGGCCGATTCTCGGACTTACCCGATGCACACAAAATTTTATAAAAATCGGTCCAGTCGTTTCTGAGGAGTTTGGCAACAAACACCGCGACACGAGAATTTTATATGTATAATAAATCTTCGTTGTGTTTTAGTTTGAATTTTTTTAATCTTGAATTCTAAATTATGTAATAAATTATGACATGCTAATTCTAAATTGAGAACCATCTAAATTTCAGACATTTGATGACGGCTACTTTGATTAGCGGCACCACCGCCAAACGCTATGTTTAGTTGCTAGGTAGGTAGTTTGCGGTGATAGCCCAGTTGGTAATGAGCCACAGACTTGTAATCCGAAGGACGTGGGTTCAAATCCTGGTGCGGGCCTGTATCACTAAATTCATCTTTTTGGATTTATGTACGGATTTCTAATTATCACTTGCTCAACGGTGAAGGAAAACATCGTGATGAAACCCGCCCGTCCAAGAAAATTTTCGAAGACGAGTGGTCCACCAACTCGCATTCGGCCAGCGTGGTTGACATGGCCTAAATCCTCTTCGTGTTTCAAAGGCCTCCCTGCCCCTCGGTGGGGACGTAATGGGCTGGTAAAAAAATAAATAAAATTGTTTGCAATATAGGTGGCGGCGCTGCTGGCGGCTGTTTCGGTATTTCTCAATCAAAATTGTCACCATCGCCATTGCGATACCATTAGCGAAAACATTACCCTCCTTCTTTGGCAGTCGGGTAAATAGCCACCTTGCAGTACGTAGATCTGTAGATCTGACTCTGTATTGATGGTTACTGCTTGGCAATATCAATGTAACTACTATTCTACTATTACCGGATTGAATCGAATTAACTTATCGGATCCTCCCACGACAAAAAGACGTAAGTTATAGGAGCAAATTACGGTAATTAGTTTCTTTTGATTAATTATTACTATGTCGTAGGAAATGTTTTAATTGTTTCAGCTGTTGTGTCATTAAATTTTGATATAGTGTTATCGGACACTACTTTCAGGCAAGACGAAGAAAAACTACAGTTTACTGCACCTCAAAACTATATTGGGCGATTTTAGATTTCTTCTTACCAGCCCATATACGTCCCCACCGAGGGGCACGGGCCTCCCTTCGAAACTTCGTGTTCCACCACGCTGGCCCAATGCGAATTGGTGGAGCGCTCGTCTTTAAAAAATGAATTTTCTTGGACGGGCAATTCATCACGATGTTTTCCTTCACCGTTGGGCAAGTGATAATTAGAAATCCGTACACAAATCCGAAAAGACGAATTTACCTAGTGGTACAGGCCCGCACCAGGATTTGAACCTGCGACCTTCGGATTACAAGCCTGGCTCATTACCAACTGGGCTATCACTGATTTTAGACTAGTTATGAAAAAATAATCAAGTTATGAACAACTTCGTGGGATGAAAACAAAAAAATTCGCCTCAAAATTCGATCAGCTAGATGCCTAAATATGAGTAGAATTTTTTATATAATTTCAAATAGGTTCCCTGGGAAAAGTGGTTTAGTTTCAATGAAAAAAATATCCCCAAAAACTACGCTATCTAATTTACGAATAAAAAAACGAACAAAAAACTAAATAAATAAAGTAATTCTATATGCAGCAACATTTTCAGTAAGTTTGGATAGTTATCATTTACTTATAAAGAATAAGTTATTTTTTCTCCACGATTGCAAAGGTTTCCTGCAGGCCGAGTACGATAGTGACAGCGCCGCGACAACACCGCGGTCCTGTCAAAATGTCAGCATTGACAACGCCATAGGGCGAGCAAGCCTTTGCGCAGGACCCTCGCGCAATCACGTGAAGTTTCAGCGTGAGCCGAGCGCGAGTTTGTCGTTATCGTGCTAGAGCTGCTGGAAGAAAGGCCTCCAACCTTTAAGGGAATCGTGTAATATGAGCACGGAAATGCAGATGCGGACATAGAATTTCTTTCCTTAAATAATTCGCAATATAATATAATTACAGAACGCGAGTCAGACTCTGAACTATACTTAATTAGCAATCGTCTTTGTCGTTTCGATAGTGAGAGAAAGAGATATCTATACTTAATTATACATCAGGACTTGAGTCTCCTTCTGTAATACGGGCCTAAGTCACATACAATTTCGGGTAACTCAAAACCACTTTTAGTTTAGTTGTTGAATAATGATTAAATAATAGATCTGTAGCTCGGGGACATTTATATTACTAAAAAGGTTTCCGCGTTTTTCTTTGTGAAATTATTATAGATTTCGCCATTTTATATACTAAAAGTGAGGTCTTAATGACCGTAACCCGCCGTAACCATATGTAGTGATAAGTTAAAAAACCTCTTAAGTCAAAAAGTTATTTAAATTTTTGAGTTACTTACCGTTTCAAATTTATACATCTATTAATAGGCCCTCTTGACAAACCATATACCTGTTTTAAGACGATTTCTGTGGCCGGTTTAGATTTTAAGACTCATTTCTTCTTCATGGACCAGATGAGTCTTAAAATCTAAACCGGTAATTTTAAGACTTATTTGGTTAATAAGAAGAAATGAAACGGTAACTCAAAAATGTAAAAAAAAACACAAAATATGGTTACGGCGGGCTACGATCATTAAGACCTCACTTTTAGTATATAAAATGGCGAAATCTATAATCGTTTCACAAAGACAAACGGTAACCTTTTTAGTAATATAAATGATCCTCGGGCTACAGATCTATAATTACTAACTAGATCTTTGACGATAATAATGGTATCCTCGTAGTGACAGTAGGCCTATTGTTTTATGTCTGAATGCGTAATGATTGTTATAGGAGTCTAGGAAATTGTTAAAAGTTGCGTCATCCGAGGCGTAAACAAAGAAATCCTTTGGATTAAAATAAACCTAGAATTCTATCCTATACTAACGTTATTTTTTGAGGATGAATGGATAGACGGGATCTTTTTATAATTCAAATGGCACGGCACGGCACTACGATATTTGAATTACCATTGCCCCCTATGTTCTCAGCTTCTAGTAATTACTATTACATAGGAGGCAATGGTAAATCAATTTTGCCGTGTCGTTTTCGAATTACAAAAAGGCCCAATGGATGTTTGTTACTCTTTTACGGAAAGACTACTGGACGAATTTTGATGAAACTTTGTAGTCATATAAGTATGTAGTTTAGATACTAGAATAATATGCATAATTTTTATACATTCTGACGGGAACGAAAACTACAGGGTGAAATTGAAAACTTTCGACAAACTTTGTGGGATGAATCTACCCATGATTACGAACAACTTTTTCTAAGGGACTTTTTCCTACTAAAAAATAAAAATCAGTTAAGTTCAATACACCCAACCAAATTGTATGAAACAACTGATTTACAGAGCCTCTTTGCGTAATAGTAAAACCTCTTTATTTTTTTATGATGTAAATATCTAAAAGTTATCTATTTAATTAAAAAAGTCTTTAAATATACTGCGTGTCATAAAGTAAGACTGAAAGTGGCTATTACGCTTGTATTAGTGGTTTGTCTAGTATATCACTATCGCATAGGTTACCGTGTGGTGATCGGTTGAGAATAACACCACCCCGTCTCTTTCCATGGGTGTCGTAAGAGGCGTCTAAGGAAACACAAATAAGACCTGCCTCCTAGTAATCCATCCACGGCAACGACACTTAATTTTTTTCTGAATCTGAGGTGTCGTCCTATGGTCAAATGCGGTGTGGTAGGATGTGTAAAGGGCCGTCTGGTTCGCGACCACCCTCCTACCGAAGTCCGACGCCAAACAGCTTGCTGTGTTCCATCGGTGCGTGAGAGTACCAGTGCCTTTATAGGCATTTTCTAGGTTAACTCGCTCCATCGTCGACCTCATCTTTGACCTTATGGTCAAGATTGAGGTCAAGAGTTAATCCATCTTATAATAAAAAAAGGGTTTCATTTAATTTGGCAGGGTAGTACGAAGCGAATAGTAATCCTAATAAATTTGATAGACATCGTGCTGTAGGTAATATTAGTGATTGTTACACTAGGGTGTTATTGATACTTCCACCCCAGGTAAGCACTCTGCTTTTCATCCTCCATGCGAGGTAAATAAGTAAAAGAAAAATAAGTTTTATTAATTTTATTTTTTGCAAATTAGACAAAACCCGCCGTTCTATTTTCAAAATCGAAACATGAACGCGACATTTAAAATCGTAATTATTCAGCATGAAGATTTTATTCCAACTATTTGTATAGGCAGATCTTGTTCCAATTTCAAATTTAACATCCCTGTTTTGATTAATAGGTGTGTTATAGTCTACTTACATCCCTGTTTTTGGGGAGGTAAGAAGTCTTTCTCGAGCATGGAGGATGAAAAATAGTAAACACACTTCTATTTTCCATGTCTATGAGTAAACAAGAGTCATGCCCTTTGTAGCGTAATAGTCGTATATTCAAATGAGTAAAACAAGGAAACCAAAACGTGTTTTAAATTAATTTATTAGACTATTTTAACCTAAATTAATACCCGTGTTCTTTGTAACCGCCATGTTGCTGACCATGGGACCCTCCGTAACCATGTTCACCGTAACCGCCTTGTCCATGTCCACTTTGTCCAAAGCCTTGTTGTCCGTGGCCACTCTGTCCAAAACCTTGCTGTCCGTGGCCACTCTGTCCAAAACCTTGCTGTCCGTGGCCACTCTGTCCGTGGCCACTCTGTCCGAAACCACCTTGGCCGTGGCTTCCATGGCTACCGAAACCTTGTTCCTCATGTCCGCCAAAGCCTCCCTGTCCTCCGTGGCCGCCATGTCCTCCTTGACTTCCAAAGCCACTATCTTGGTGGCCGTATCCACCTTGGCTGCCATGGCCGTGACCACCACCATAGCCACCACCGCCACCATATCCTTGAGGATAGGCTGTAAAAATTTTGATTGAAAATGATGCATCTTTAAACATAAATCTTAATTTAATGTTTCCTATGTTTGCAATAAAGTATATTGTTTTGTATAAATTTTAGTTTAATTGTTCGTTTTTTATTTTCTTTGGCGCTACGCAAAGTACCTTGAAACCGCGCCGGTGCCGCTTTCAAAATGCGATGTATTGTCTTGTATTGCAAAATGGAGTGTATTTGGATTAATAACACTAAAATTAAAAATGTTGAATCACCCCCGACATTTGATTGCTTATAACTTTTAAACGGCTGAACAGATTTTCATGAAACATGGCTAAGAACACTCGGAATAAAATTATCTATGACACAAAAAAAAACCTAACCGAAAATCGGTTCTTCCGTTTGGGAGCTACGATACCAAAGCACAGACAGGTACACAGACAGACACGTTAAACTTATAACACCCCTCTCTTTTTGCGTTGGAGGATAAAAATAATATTTATTATTAATTAAAATAGAAAATATCAAAAAAATTATGAAAAACTTCATTTTTCTAATATCTATGCGGAAAAGAGAAACATATAGGGACATAATATGTTAAACATTGTTTTTTATCAAATCTTCCTTTGTAATTTTGACTTTATATTAAAAAATGGTATTGTTATGTAAACTTACCGTAGGTTGCTACTGCCAAAGCAAGGACTAAACAAGCAATCTGAAAAAAAAAACATGATTTATAAGGAACTATATTATTTTAAAGGAACTTTTATGACACTACTTAAAAGCAAATCCGAAGGCTGTAGACGTGTCACCGACATGAAAAGAAGAAGCTTAGATTGAGTTCCAAAACTATGGCGCTTATAAAACAAATTATTCAAAAAAAATGAAAACATTTAACTAAATAAGCCTGTTTAGGAGTTTTAAAAATGTTTATCGCGACGAAATATCGAATTAGACCATTGATAAATAATTAAGCTTCTTATTATCTGTAATTTAATTTACAGAATTTATTTTTGAAATAAAATCAGCCTAAATAAAACAGTCTGTAATAAAACAAAAAATATCAAAAATTGTTTAGCCTCATCTGAATCAAAAAAGGAAATTTAAAATATATTATGTATTATATAGAATAAGGACAGGGTTTGGTGTGTTTCTGAATTATTTTATGTGGCTACATATAAAGCTTGATAAAATATTACAAAAGTTTAATTTTTAATTTTTTTATTTCAATTTAATTCGTCCTACATACAAATAATAATAATATTTTCGAAATAGATTTATGAATACCACTGGGTAACAAATTGAATTGAACACTGGTTAAATAGAGCTCAGGGCTTTATTGAGTTTTTTGCTGTATCCGAATTCCACTGTTTTTAAATTATCTTTTTAGAAATTAAATTTTAAAATGTCATTTATGCACAGTTATTGACACCATGGGTCCTTACACCATAGGTCAAAAAAAACTCTTAAACTCTAATTGGCTCAGTTGTGCCTCACAAGTTAAAAAAATTACTTACTTTGAATGCCATATTTGGTTTGTTTTCACTCAATTATTTTAATTCAAATGTGTCTCGTGTGGAACAGAACTCGTTTATATAGGAACATGTTATCGAGAGATTAGAAGGCTGACCCCTGCCTTGTGTTTATAAACTGACAAAATACAATTTATGTAAGTATACCTATTAGTTGTGTTTTTGAACGCAACCGGGACTCTGACGCAGAATACATTCGCGAAGAAAAGTGCTTAAGCTTTTGTATCAATTGGATAATTTAAATTAGCGAAAATTAAGGATCTGAGTTAGCCACTCTCCATACAACTTGTGCGATCAACTGATTTGCCTTTGTTTGGGAAATCGTTTTTTTTTTAAGATTTTCATGGTAGGTTCCTTGGGGAAAGTTATTCAGTTTCATAGGTAGAATCATCCCCTGAAGTTTCGATAACTAATTCAAAGTCAGCCCACCCCATATACCTTCTACGAAAAGAACGACTTAATACATAATAAGTTCCAATTATAGTGTTTAGGTAATATTTAAAAATAGTAAAATTGAGTAGGAAATAGACTTACTTTAATGATTTTGTTATGTCCTCGACCACATTTTTGCCCCTGCGCTCGACTATGGTTTCGATTTAGTTTACAAGTGCTATTAAAATTGATTACGATAGATTTTTAGATTAATATTTGTTTTATTGATTATGTAATTGTTTGTTTTTTTTCCCTTTTATAATTGTGTTGCAGCACCTATACAACCTAGTTTTCTAAGACCACGTCACGAATTTCAATGTGAATGCTAAATAATACACACGTTATTTATTGCAGTAGGATATTGAATGACAACGCAGATTAAACTCACAACGCAAATAATAAAGCAATTGTGTGCATGATTGTACCTGATAATTAGAACCCACCAGTCAGCTATACGTCATCCTATATTTCATCCAATTTAATGGATTGAGGATACAAATCGAACGGTCATTTTGATATTCTTGTTTTGATGCCATATTAACAGATTGTTTAGTATTTTATATCTAATTAGATTTCCGCCCGGGACTTCAGGGAATTTATATTTTGTACGTAGGTATATGGTTTTCTTCTGATGCCTGGCTGTATTACTAAAAGGGTTTCATTAAGTTTCATGAAAGTTTAAATCTGTCTAAAGATTTAAGTTTTTAAAAATGGCGTCCACTATGTCGTGATTTTGTCAAGGTCTGAGTATTTTATCTGGGTCCTCTGGGTCCAAGAGCTAAAAATACTTTGTTTACGATCTTAAAAATACTATGGAATGCAAGTTAACTTTCTATTATTGAATATATAGTGTAGTATTTGTTTTATTGAGTATTAACTCAACATCCAAACATCTAGACAAACTTTTTCAGTCGTACGCATATAGTTCGAGGGTGTTATTGATACTTCCACCCGAGGTAAACACTCTGCTTTTCATCCTCCATGCGAGGTAAATAAAACAATTGTAAGTAAAGGAAAAATAAGTTTTATTAATTTAATTTTTGCAAATTAGACAAAACCAGCCATTTTATTTTTAAAATCGAAACATGAACGAGACATTTGAAATCGTAATTATTCAGCATGAAGAATTTATTCCAACTATTTGTATAGGCAGATACTGTTCCAATTTCAAATTTACTTACATCTCTGTTTTGATTTATAGGTTATAGTCTACTTACATCCCTGTTTTTGGGGAGGTAAGAAGTCTTTCCCGAGCATGGAGGATGAAAATAGGATATATTTACATACGTTCTTGGATTTTCTTTTCTTTACAAGGATTTAAAAAAAAATCCAACATTCAAAATTCAAAAGTGATCATTGACCTATGTTCCTCGGGAAAGTTGTTCAGTTTCATGGACTGATTAACCGCCCGAAAGGTTGAAAGAGATTTACCTAAAGCCTAAAGCTCTGTATAATAATACTCACAGTCATGTGTCATACATAAAGCAACAGAAAGAAATACAAAGTATAAACAGGTTACTGTTGCTAAGTGATAGTCATTAGTTAGAAAAAGCATTGACCTTGATAATTAATAGAAATCGCCTAAAGAAATAATTCTTAATTCATTCGAAAGATCGTTAAAAAAAGAGGAGGTTCTTAAATCGACTGTATTTTATTTATTCATTATTTTACTTTTTTGTATGTTTCGTATGTTGTAAGTAATTCATATTATGTGGACATAAACCCCATTTGCCCAAAAACACATTAACATAAGTCGGCTTTATTTGCTAGTTAGTAATCTCTTCTATGCAACCAGGCTCAAGGAAACTGAGAGACTTTTAAAAGTGGGGCATTTATATTACGTACAACGGGTTTCAAAAATCCCAAAACAAAAAGAAAATCCAACATTAATAAAAATGCGCAGCTCTAATATGAACGTCCATACTAAATGTTCTTTAAAAAGTATGTAGCCTATGTCACCTTTTTTTTATTATGAGAAGGGTTAACTCTTGACCTCAACCTTGACCAAGGTCATAGATGAGGTCGACGATGGAGCAAGTTAACCCAGAAAATGCCTATAAAGGCACTGGTACTCCTATGCAGCGACGGAACACAGCAAGCTGTTTGGCGACGGATTTCGGTAGGTCGCGAACCAGACGGCCCTTTACAGAGCCTACCACACCGCATGAGACCATAGGACGACACCTCAGATTCAGATCAAATTGAGGTGCCATTGCCTGGGATGGATTGATAGGAGGCCGGTCTCATTGAGTTTCCTTAATCGCCTCTTACGACACCCACGGAAAGATATGGGTTGGTGTTATTCTGAACCGATCACCACACGGTTAAAACCTGCTCATAACAGAGCTTTCTATTGGTCAATTTTTTTAAAAAATCGGTATAGTAGTTCCAGCGATTACCTTCGGGCCTTTTACAAAAAAACTTATAAATTCTACCTCCTTTTAATGTAGAGTTTTTCGCCTGGGACTTAATTCCTGTAGGAGTTTGGGAAAATGATGTAGCTTTATGTCATCCCCTGGTAACAGAGATTTCTAGTGATTAAAGAATTTTTGAAATCGGTGTGAGTTTATTCGTTACAAACATACAAATCTTTCCTCTTTAAAATATAAGTGAAGATATAAATTTTATCTTATGTAATTCTAATGTCATTATACTATCCTTACTAATATTATAAATGCGAAAGTAACTCTGTCTGTCTGTCTGTCCGTCTTTCACGCCTAAACTACTCAACCGATTTTGATGAAATTTGGTACAGAGATAGATTGGAGCCTGGGAAAGGACATAGGCTACATTTTATCCCACAGTTGGGCACGATATAACCTGTAGTCCACGCGGGCGGAAAGCTAGTAATAAATATATATATATAATAATTTTATTAAAAAAGCTTTCATATGTATACAGATAAATATATGTATTAGTAGCTATACTTAGAATGAATTTTACATTTTGACAATGTTTTATTATACAAAATAAATAAATATGCTTTATTTATCTGTGGTCTCATTCATGGGAAAGAGAAAAGAATAAAGTTCTTAGAGGTCTCAGCTTGTCCCAATTGGGCTATAGCGCGAGTTTTTGTTCGTGTTCAACAGCGCAAATAAACAGTATTAATGAGTAGATACTCGTACTTCTGAGAACATTTTATCCTCATTTTGTTTATTGTATTTCCCAAATCGATACACTTGTCTCAATCGCTTCGGTTCCAAGAACACCCCTTTTTGTAATTGTTGTTTACTTTTACAGATATTTGTACAAAACAAGACACTCTTTGATTGATAAGGCAGAGCGTTAATTTACATTCGCGTCAGTGTTTATTAACCTACTTGTAATTATAATTAATTGACTAAGAAAACGAACGTCGGTGGTCTAACGGCTAGCCATGTACACACGGTAGCACATCAGGCTACACATGTTGACCTTATCTCGTGCGCCGGATTTCGAAGTGCAAATGGTAACCTGAAGTGCTGCTGTCTGTACCAATGACTAGTTTTCTGAATTATGTACATTATAACGGTACTGTGAGGGAAAACATCCTGAGGAAACCTGTGCATTCAGGGACTGAATGAGTAACCATGATCTAAGCTAGGGTTACAGAGGTCAGATGACAGAAGGTCCAAGGTAATGACTTGACCTGCCAAATCCTGGTTCACGGTCAAGCGTACCCCGAATGAGAAACAGGAATCAGCGCCAGGCAAAAAAAAAATTGCAAAGAACTGAAATTACGGACACACGTTCAGTTGCTGAAATTATCATTAAAGTTAGCTTTTAACCCTCGTCAAAAAAAAAAGGGGTTTTGTAAGTTTGACGTGTGTATCCGTGTGTCTGTCTGTGGCATCGTAGTACTATGGAACGATTTTGATGCGTTTTTTTTTGTTTCAAAGCTGACATACTCGAGATGGTTCTTAGCTATATTTCATCAAAATTGGTTCAGCTGTTTAAGAGGGCGATAAATGTCGGGGGCCAAACAATTTTTTAAATTATAGAGTTAGTTAACACACACACACACACATACACACACATACACATACTACACATCATTAGTCTCGGTACTTTAAGTTTCCTTGAAAGTTTGTTTGGTTGAGTTTAGTTAGTTAAGTTTATTTGTCTGTTACTATAAGTTGTTATGGAAGAGCGGAGTCTCCTGGTACAGGCACATTACTTGCTTAAAAGGAGGCTCCATCCACTAAGCTACCTACAATAATCTGTAAACGAAAATAAACTATTTTTTCATTTTTTTCATTTTTCAGTTAAGTGTAATGATTTTTTCAAATATGGGCCCTGATCTTATAGTCCATTGAAATGTTACATTTTTTAGGCCTTACCTTGCGTTTTTTAGAGGACGCAATTTTATTTTTTTGATGTGTAGGGGGGGTCAGTGTAAAGCTAAAACCAAGTTTGTGGGGTCGCCACCCTTGTCCCACGGCCGCCATCTTTTTTTTTTTTTTACTTTATTATAATTTTTTTAATTAAAAATTTTGCAATTTTATTAAAAATTAATTATTGACTCTTTTTCACTCCATAACAGAATTTAACAATTATTGATTTTTAAAATAATTTAAAACCTGGCTTGGTAACTTAAGTTACCAAGCCAAGGTGGGCTGGCTTAAAACGTGGCTTGGTAATTATAATGATCCTGAAGACTGGAGCTGGAAAAAATGTGGAAAATTATTGATGCCAGTGCAGAACTCAAAACCTCCAGCACCCCCTGAGCTTCTAAAATTGATTTTTTGCAAATGCAAAGGAAACTGTGGAGCGATGTGTGGATGTCGAAAAGCAGGACTGAAATGTTCTGCAGTGTGCTTCCATTGTTCTGGAGAGACTTGCAGCAACGTAATAGAACTCTCAGAATTAATTGATGAAAATGACTTTGATGATGAACCGCCAACATTAACACCCCTTCCTTCGCCAGTTCTCCCACTGGTATTTAATTTAGAAAGCCGATCAGATGCTGAGCCGCAGCCTGGTCCATCGAAACGACTGAGGACGGAGTAGTTGTAATTTAGAAAATCACCGTGGATTAGGCCTATCGGGGATACCACGTAAAAAAAACGCGCCTCTAGACTCTACCTCGTGGGTGGTGGGGAAAAGAGTCAATAATTAATTTTTAATAAAATTGCAAAATTTTTAATAAAAAAAATTATAATAAAGTAAAAAAAATAAAAAAATAAAAAAAAAACAATAACTGATGACATATTATTAGTACACATGTATAATATAGGTATAGTTAAGAGTACTGAAAAATAGTACTCACTTCGGAGCGCTGTAAAACCTTAGCTATTGACTTAATGAAAAAATGATGCAAATAAAAGTTGTTCCTCAAAAAACGATCTACAAAAATGGTCTGATATCATTTTTTCGTAAAATGATAAAAAAAAAGTTACATCGAAAAATATAATTTTTTTTCTCGAATTTCTGAAGATTTTCGCTTATAACTTTTTTATTTATAGTTCTACGACAAAAATTTACTGGACCAAAGTTGTAGAGAATTTAATTTGCAACAAAAAATGTTAACAAATTTTTTTTATAAAATAAATAGTTTAAGAGATATACCGTAAAAACCATTTCAACCCCTATTTTCAAGATGGCGGCCGTGGGACAAGGGTGGCGACCCCACAAACTTGGTTTTAGCTTTACACTGACCCCCCCTACACATCAAAAAAATAAAATTGCGTCCTCTAAAAAACGCAACCCCAAATGTAACTTTTCAATGGACTATTATGAAATTACAAGAAACAGCACGCCGCGCCCGCGCCGGCGCCGTGCACCCGCTCAACTTTAGGCTTAGGGCTCCAGATGTATTTTTGTTTCGAGTTTTCGAGTCTTTCCACACACTCACGCTTATAATTCCTGTCGGGGTAGGCAGAATGTCATGTAGTTCTAAAATCACTTAACGCCACATTTGACGTTAAATCTAAGGGTTATTAGAACATGAGTAAAGTGGTGATAGGTTATCACAGCTTCGCCAAGTTAAACGGGTATTTGCAGTCCTTAATGTGACCTCAATAAACTGGAGCAAGCAAAATCATATAAAGATAATTTCGTCAATATCTATCAGTTCAATACACGTCAACAAGGTAGGGACTTTTGACATGACATACACACATTAACGCGGTCTAGGGATAATGCACGATTTTTCATACAAAAGAGGTCTGTTTGAAAAGCTATAATAGCATACTCGAGATACATGGAGGGCTACAATTTTCAGAAGAGCAAGTGCTAAACCTGAATTTTCAATTGTAGTCAATAAATTTTATTTTACTTGAAATTTGTGAAAACGTGACGGAAACGAAAACGAAAATGCACTTTTTGCCTGCTTTTTGTATGAAAATAGTCGAATTGACGCAATTTTTTTTTTCATTTCCGTCACATTTTCACAAATTTCAAGTAAAACAAAATTTATTGATTAGAATTGAAAATTCAGGTTTAACACTTGCTTGTCTCAAGATTATAGCGCTCAATGTATCTCGAGTATGCTTTTGTAGCTTCTCAAACATTTTCGTCAAGTTTTCACAAATTTCAAGTAAAACAAAATTTATTGATTAGAATTGAAAATTCAGGTTTAACACTTGCTTGTCTCAAGATTATAGCGCTCAATGTATCTCGAGTATGCTTTTGTAGCTTCTCAAACAGAACTCTTTTGTATGAAAAATCGTACAATATCCCTAGACCGTGTTGATGTGTATATTTCCTTAATTTTTATTAGGCGTGAATTTAAATTAGTTAGTGAAACTTTAAGTGGAGATTATTCCCATTAAACTGAATAACTTTCTCCAAAGAAACGATGCACAACGGTACATCAGGTTACCACAAACTGTAAAAGGGGTTCGAACATTTTTGTATGAAGCCTGGCTTGCCTAAAGTTGCAAGTACATACAAGTACATAAAAAGTCGCGTTTTTAATGTACACGTATGAATCGCCAATCGACAGAGAAAATAATTACAAACAACAAATACTGATTGAAAAAATGTCGTAAGTGATATACTTTCTGAGTAATTTCAGTTTAAAAATGTAAAATATAATTAAAAGAAAATCATCGTTTAAACTGGTTTAAAAGTCCATTATCATCATTTTAAAGCATCTCGCGACACGACTAGCATTAAATTGGATTCTCATAATACTAAATGCAAAAAAGGATTCCCGTATATTAGGATAAAATGCAAAAAAATATGTAAAATATGTTATAGGTGAAATCAATATGAAACAAGATCGTTACAAGCCTGAGTCATCCAACAGTACTTAAAAAATACCATAGAATTAATGCAGTGCGAAGAGATGCGGCTCGTGATAAGTGTCACGAGCTGCATCTCTTCCTGTCCCCCTCTTCACCACTGTCTATGAACCACAGGGCTGTTTACTACGCTAGGAGGGTAGCATGAGAGAAGCTTTGGATGTTGTCACATTTTTTAAGCTTCTGTATGCATGCTGTCACGTTCCTTTTAATAAAGAATTAATGAGACAGCATGCGTAGAAAAGCTTTGTCACCGCGCTTATGTTAGACGGGCAGGTGAAGTCCGTCAGTTTGTCACCGTGACTTGCACCGTGTACAAGCGTTCTCGTTGCTGTAGAAGAAGTTTAAGTTGTTATCTTTTATAAAGTTTTTGTTGTTGATATTTTTATTATTTCTTGACTGTTAACATTAGCTGTTTCATCTATTATTATTGACATTTACGCGATGTCAAGAAACTTAGGCCCGCCAGGGTCGCAGTGTTTCTTCTGCGGAATTAGTACGGTTCGCCCTATCGTACGCCGTCCGCGATCACAAATATGATGTTATGAGCTTTCTCAGAGATATCTAAACCATCACCCTTATGTCCAAGAGTATGCCATTCATATATTCCGCGGCAAACCTCATAAACCCTGGTGTCGAAGTTATTGACCCGCTAAAGAACTTCGCAGTGGCTATGTACCGACTACTATCGCAGATACTTGGGCACTTAAAGCCGGCGCCTTCCGTAGCATGGAATCATCTTTCTTTCGGACAATCAGGTGATTCCCTTGCGGCCTGGTATCCCCACCGGTTACCTCCACCAGTGGGGCCACAAGGATTATTTAGTCTTGATATCCTGTAGTGGATCAGGGAGACAAGAGGACTTATCTGTACTTATTTCTCCACTCATTATGTTGAAGTACTAGCCATTTCTTAGTTTTTATGCTGTCATTGATACGAAGTCAAAATCAAAAGTCAGTATCCTAACTAACCAAACTGAGGTAAGTCTGAAAATCATAAAGTGATACTTGTTCGGATCCCGGAACCTTCTTGATGGCCGCGCGCGGTGGCGTGGGAAATGGCGTACGAGCGGCATACCAGCGGCGCGAGAAGCGGCGTACCAGCGGCGCGGGAAGCGGTCTGCGAGGGGCGGTTCCAATCGAGCGATGTCTCTGTATTTAAGTTAACGTAATGACTTTCAACCTTACTTTTAACACTAGACGTAGTGACTTTCAACTTATTTTTAAATCTAGACTGTAAGCTCGTCTGTCTAACCGTAGAAGGTTAGGGCAAGAGCACTCCAATGAGTATGAGTTGCTTTTTTATTGATAAAGATCACGGTGACATTGAGTGACAAAATGACTGGTAAAGAACAACCCTGTGGTTGGTCCCTTCCTTTCACCCTGGGTGCAGGGTGAAAGGAAGGGACCAACCACAGGGTTGTTCTTTACCAGTTATAAAAAGCAACTCACTGCGAAGGGTGCTTCGCGCCGCATTAACGTGGTATTTTTCTTGATGGATGACCCAGGCTTGTAATCAATTAGTAGATTTTGGATTTTGATTGATGTGGATTTCACCAAAAACGCATTTTAATTTATTTTTTTGCATTTCCTATTATTTTAGTATAACAGGAATCCAATTTAATGCTAGACATGGCGCGGGATGCTTCAAAATGATGACAATGGACTTTTAAATCAGTTTAAATTATGATTTTCTTATAATTATATTTTACATTTTCAAACTGTAATTACTCAGAAAGTATATCACTTACGACATTTTGCTAATCAGTATTTGATGTTTGTAATTATTTTCTCTTTCGATTGGCATATGTTTCATACGTGTACATTAAAAACGCGATTTTTTATGTACTTGTATGTACTTGCAACTTTAGGCATGCCACAGAGGTTCGATGCTCTTTCCCGAGTGGATAGTAAACTCTAATACTTGGAGATAAAATTTAAAATCGCTTGAAGAAATTTAACAGTCTTGGATAGCATGATGTGCTGTTGTCCCTGTACATGGAAGCGCTCGTAGCCCAATGGCTCTCGCTGATCTCTACCGATCAGTGAGGTTAAGCGACGTACACAGAGGCAGGGAACCTGATGGGTGACCAAAATGGCAATTTATCACGAGCGTTTCCGTGCTTCGGAGGGCACGTTAAGCTGTTGGTCCCGGCTGTTGTCGATTGACTACAGTCGTTAAAACCATGTCAGAGGCCATTGTGTGGTTTGAAAACTCTGACACCAGGGTTAGCCAAGGTCGCCACATACTTGACTATACCTACACGATAAAAAGAAGAAGACATGGAAAGATTCATATTACGAAAACACAATAAAATTATTACTCATAGAAAATTAAGGATTTTTCACCTCTCCATACAATTTTGTCTTTATATGGAAGTAAACAATTTTTTAGAGAATTTCATGTACAGGGCTTTAGGTAAATCTCTTTTAACCTCTCGGGTGGTTAATCAGTCCATGAAACTGAACAACTTCGCCAAGGAACATAGGTCAAAATACGAAAAAAAAAATTTGATCTCCCATACAAAATGCACTATACGATACGCTCATGAAGTTTGTATGGGAACTCAATTTTTTTTTTCGTATTTTGACCTATGTTCCTTGGGGAAGTTGTTCAGTTTCATGGACTGATTAACCACCCGAGAGGTTGAAAGAGAGATACCTAAAGCCCTGTATAGGTTTCTTGGGAGAAGTTGTTCAGTTTCATGGGATATCTCCCCGTAAAGTATCGCTAACTAATTCAAAGTCACATGGGGTTGATTAGCATTTTTAAATTTAATTTAATGCTTACACGATTAAAATGAAATCTAAATATATAAAACAAAGTCGTGTTAGTTACACCACTTATAACTCAATATCGGCTGGACCGATTTCCATGGTTTTTGATTTGTTGTATTTCTCTCCGTCCCGAATAGCAGAATAACTATTAAAAGTATTGGAAAATTGACGGGAAAATTCCCACGGGAACGAAGGAACAAAAAACAAACATCGGTTTGTATCTGGCGAAAAGAGACATTCTATTTCAGTAACTGAGAAATCCAAAATGAGAACCTCTTTTATTTTTGAAGTCGGTTGAAGTAAGTTTTTTGTAGTTGTTTATTATTAATTTATCTGTTCCAAGAATTTTGGTATACACAATTCTTTTATTTGTTTATCTTATCAACAAATCCTTGAACTTATTATCATTCTACATAACTCTTGAGTTACCTACATAAATATTTTGGTTTACAAAAATTATAGATTTAAGAGTGTCGATGGTCTTATGGCTAGCGGGTCGGACTTGTAAAGCTAGAGGTACAGAGTTCGATCCCCGGTACCGCCATATTGTACTAATGACTCGTTTTCTGAGTGATTGCACACTACCCGATGCTGTCACATACATACATTCGCTCACATCTTTAATCCCTAACGGGGTAGGCAGAGCATTAGTGGTTTTAGAACTATTAGATGCCACGTTTGATACACATTGTGAGGGTTATCAGATGGAACAAGTTGTATAATGGTGAGAGGTGGTCAGCCTTTCGCCCATTATACAGCAAAACCATGGAATCCCACTTACAGACTTTTAGTGTATACCTGGGAAGAGTTGGTAGCTGGCACATTCTAAGTTTTTCTTTTACTCCCAGTCCAGCATGGAAGATGCTGTCACGGTGATGAAAACATCGTGAGGAAACCTGCTCACTTCATCAGGTGACTGAATATGTTACCATAATCAAATCCGGTCAGATTCCCTTGTTACCAGGCTTTCGGTGGTCAGATGGCGGTCATAAAATTTCCTTATTTTATAAATGAGGTTCCAAATAAGTTATTCACTTATTGAGTATTTATTTCGGTAACCACATTTGGCGTAACTCTAATTCAGGTACCTAAATTATTCTATTTACATGTAAATTAAGTTAACATAACACATTCTAAAGTTTATAATTTTTCATACACACTTACCTACTCACAGAAATATAAAAGATTATAACTTACAACAATAACTTCTAGAACTGGTAAAGCTAAGACCTCAGTGTCCTCTATCACTCTTTACTGTGAAATCTTTATTATGAAGAATTCTGATATACTAAGTTGGTGTTGACAACTATGTTTAGGCTGGATTTTTATGTATCAATATAGCAACGAAGCTTATTTTGCATGCCTTTACAATAATGGCGAAATGTTATGGATGTATTTAGGTATTGTAAGATCTTTTTGTACCTATCACATTTCCAGCAAATTTTCCTTAATTTTATTTCTAGAATCAAATTAAAAGCCTAATATCAACTATATTAGGCTATAATATAAACAGTCTTAAAAAACTTTACAAAAATACAATTTAGTAGCTCAAAACAAGCAACATTATATGTGTAAACCTTAGCCTTAATTAAATTAAATAGCGCTAGATAGACATAGACAATTGAGCAGAAAATACTAACAAATAAGAACAGTTTTTAATTTAATAGGCCAATTTTTATAAGTAGACATAGCGAGATATTGTGTCTCTATTCTGTGTTGACTTATTCAAGAGGTAACTTTGGAGTCTGAAATTACCCAAACATTAACAATTAAATTAGAATCCAAACGGACGAGGAGGCGTCACTTTGTTGTAACCGTTGTCTTCTATTTCTAGTCTTGCATTGGTATTGTAATTGTTCTGAATACCTTCATTTGTTTCTAGACTACCTACAGAAGCTTGAGGTGCGGAGTAAGATGATGGCCCAGCGTACAAAGTGTTTATTTCATTTACTGCTTCGACCTGCTTAGCGTTTTGAGGGTGTTCTACAGAATAATCCACTTGAGCTATTAAATCTTCCCTCCTAAGATGATTATCAACTTGATTCTTCTTAGGACTACCGTATTCATCTATCTGAAAAGCGTTTAGAATCTTCTGTTGCTCCTTTTCGTCTTCCAGCTGGTAACTCACTGAAGGTAGAAATGAGAACAAAGTATTCGAGTTCTGGACCAGATTTGCACTTTGACCATTACTTGTCTGTACGTTACTTACTTGCCCTTTGTTATTTAGTTTTGTGTACACATAGTACGACTGATCTTTCTTATAAGTGACAAGTTTGTTGTCTTCTAAAGGATGTGGGATCGTTCCGACGATTTTGTCCTGTAATTGAGCTGATATACCATTACCGTTGTTAAGAAAGTTTCCGATAAGGACCTGTGCCGAATGATCTTGGCTATTAAATGTTTCAGCTTCGTTAGGTGTGAATTGTTGTAACTTAGCAGGTGCAATTGGCAAAGTTTGTGATTGAACGATTTCAACTTCTGAACTTGAGTGCTTTGACAAGTTATTTCTTAGATTTCCGTTTTGATTTGCTCCGGACGACGTGCCGAAACTTTGATGTCCACTTTGAATTAAATTTGCTGAACCAGCGTTGTAAATATGATTCGTCACATCGGGCACAGGGAGTTTATACAACTGGCCGCTGTAGATCTGATTCTGACTTAACTGAAGATTTCCATTATAAGCATTATTGGCATTGTGTGCATAACCTTGACTAGTAAGCCGAGCAGGCGATGAATTAATTTGTTGTTGATTTTGCGTGTAACCATTTGTGTATTTTGCGGCTTGATATTGATTAGCGCGGTCGGCTGTTTGAGACGACGGGATTATGTTGGCGTGATTATAGTTATTAATATTCTGGTTATTGGAATATTGTGATGCTGTGAGCTGTGAAATTTGATTGGTGATGCGAGCTAGTTCCTGATTGCTAACTCCTTGAAACTGTGAGGGTGTGGGTGTAGCGATGTTCTGTGTAGCAATGTTACTGTACTCTTTTGCTTGGTTGAGTGAGTCTGCCAAGAAGTTAAACACCAACGCCTGTGAATCAGAAATATTTGAAGTTTTATCAGCAATCAGCCTACCAATTGGAATAAAATTAGCACCAGGGGCTTTTGGCAGAAGATTGTTTGTTAAAACTAAATAGTTACTGCTACCAGTGTTTAATATTTCCAGTTTATCATAATTGCTTTCGTTATTTTTGAATAAGTAAGAGGCTACTTTCTCCGGTATTGATATTTTCAAAGAAACCGTCCTTTCAATAGTGTTGGTAGCTGGTTCTTTATAAAAAGGTAAAGTGGCAAGTCTGTTAGTGTTTACTATGTTTTGGTTATTAAAATATGTTTCTACTGGAGGTTCTAACTCCCTTGACGGGCCTTCTACAAGCCGAGCACTGGTAGCAGGAACTGTAGGTGACTGCGGTGTTAACTGTTCATCGCTTTCATTATTTATATCTGACCCATAACTACCATCAGAATAATCTTCACTCTTATCCTCCCGATACTGTTCTAACTGTGGTGAAGCTGTCTTTAAAACTTTGCTAGTGTCTGAGACAATGTCATTTACAGTTATATCAAGTTTTTCTTTAGTGAGGATGTCAGCAAATGTTAAATTGTTATGATTAGCGTTAATGCGAGAATGTTTAGTAAGTGAGAATGACGGGTTTTCACCATTTGGAGCTAAGTAGACCGGTGTTGGTGAAGTAGGAGAAGCCTGCAATTGTTCGCTCTGGTAGTATGCTGGTTGTTGCAAAGCGCTTGGGGCTAGATATTGTTTAGAAAGAATCAAATTTGTTTGAGAGGGAGGGATATAAAGTTTAGCAGCTGGTTTGTATGTGGTAGGTGGGATATAAAGACGAGAAGCTACTGTAGGAGGTGGAGTAGATGGTGTCAGGTACAAACGAGACAGCGTAGGAGGTGGAGACGTCGGAGTCAAGTAGAGACGCGATGGAGTCGTAACAATTTGCTTTGCAGCCACGGTAGGTCTGTTGTAAACATAAGGACCTTCAATTTGCTTCGCTGCCGCGGTAGGTCTATTATAAACATAAGGACTTTCGACTTGCTTTGCAGCAACTGTTGGCCTGTTATAAGTATATGGACGCTCCGATTCTTGTCTCGCGCTTTGAGGCGTTGTAGGAACATTGTACTGGTAAGGAGTAACTTCCGCTATTTGTTTTTCGGAAGGAGGATTAGTCGGCCTACCATAATTATAAGCAGTAGGTTCAGCAATTAGTTTCGCAGCCTTGGTAGGCTTTACAATCCAAGTTTTAATAGTTATCCTAGACTTAGGCTTACCAGGCTCTGGGTCAGCAATTTTATTAAAAGTTAATGTTTTAGATATAATAGTGGCTGGTGTTTCGTCACTTACCAAATTTTGTTTCGCTTCAATGATTTGACCTGAATTGTCGTTTGTAAATGCATTGTTGGTGTACTGCTGTTTTTGATATGAAAGTTCGTATCCGTTTTGTCTACCATTTTGTTGTGATTGTTGTTGACTCCTATCGTCTGTGTATTGGCCGTTGTGTCGTATTTGTCCACGTTGGTTGAACGTCTGCGTGTTATAGTTCGTTTGTCTCTGTGGTTGACTGTAGAGTTGTGCCGGTCTGGAAACTAAGTTGGCATTGTTGGAGAAACCCTGGTTTTGTGTGTATTGACCTGCGTGTTCGTTTCCGTATTGTGCTGTTTGTGTACTCTGTAGACGCGCGCTTTGCCGATATTGACCGTTTTGTCGCTGTCTTTGGAACACTTCAGCATCTCTTTGTGAAGTGTAAGGAGGCACATATGTAGGACTCGGCGTAGAGGCAGCGAAAACATTGCCATTGGGGTTGTAGACATTTTGATTATAAGGTTGTTGGATTTGCTTAGCGGGAACGTAAATACTGTTTGGGGCTCTGGCAGGGCCCGCTATAAGCGATCCCCCGGGGAACATTTGTCCGATTGGCGGCTTGTAGTCCTGCATCACGATGAGATTGCTCTTCATTACAGTTTTATCGTAGGGATTCCTCATGGGATGCGTTATCATTTTCTTAACGTCTTTCATAAGTTGTGGACCCAGTTTGAGGTTTCCAAACTTGTCGTTGTTATTGTTGATGTATTCTTGTGTTTTCTGGCAGTTGACGTTCATCCACCAGTCGCAGACGACCACAGCTTGGTTAAAGAGGGTCCCGTTTGGGCAGAGGAAGGACTGGAACCCGTAGGTTGACCCTGAGGTGCACACTCGGAACGCTTGGCAGTTTGTCTCAGTGTCTGCATAATATCCTGAAATGGAATTAAATTGAAAGTCAGTTCTAATAAAGAGTACAAAAAATCTATAAAAAATAAACAACGCAGTTTTAAAATACAATTAATAGTACTTTAGGTTTTATCTAACTAGCGACCCATCCCGACTTTGCCCCGGACTTATCTTATGTTTAACCAATTATCACCAAAAGATTAATTAATTCGTGAAAAAATACGTTCACTGCTTACCTACAGACAGACATACAATCAGAGCGGGAGTCTTGTAAGCAATATCTTGTACGTATATAAGAATAAATAAATTACATTAAAATATTTTCAATTTTCTTTACCAGCCCACTTACGGCCCCAATCAGGGCAACGGGCCTTCCTTCGAAACACGAAAGGGACTTAGGCCATAGTCCACCACGCTGGCCCAAAAAAAATATATTAGAATTGTTGTTTACCTGGAGCTTTCCCAGAGCAGGTGAAGGATGTGCGCGGGATGTTGCCTAGGGTGGGGTAATCGTTGCCCGGGTCGCCCGGGACGGCCAGCCGGATGTCCCACCCGGGACCATGGCCCTGGTGGCCCTGCTGTTGTTGTCGGGGGCCACGGTTCTGACCACCCGCCCATGAAATCAGGCTTAGCGTTACTGGAAGGAAAAAAGTTTTTGTGTTAGCATTTTGTTATAAGAAGGTAAAAAATATATATAAAAAATAGTACATTGTTACTCTAGGGGTGAAAGCAACGCTCGGTCGCCAAACCCCGTCTCGGGACTTAAATAAGTCTTCCACCCGAGGTAAACACTGTGCTTTTCATTATGAATACAAAGAAAGTAAAAATAAAAACATGAATAAGCTGAACTCATTGCTGCTACGCGAAAGTCACAAAACCCTACAACTCGAAAAAACAAATGAAGATCGCACTGCCTATATATTTTTTTTCTGTGGCTGGCCAGCTATTCAGCCATTATTTTTTATTTTCATAATTGAAAAAAATGTTAAATATTTTGCCAAAATCTACGTTATTTTAAAGATATAGCTAAATTGAGTAACAAATTGAAATAACAAAAGTTAAATTTTCATTAAAGAAAAAAGTATTCTTTAATGAAAATTTAACTTTTGTTATTTCAATTTTATAACGCGCTGTAATAGAGTGGCTGTATATTAGGAAGTTGGAACATGTTTTTTTAATACTTAATTTGAGAGCTGTCAGTTGAAAGCGATTCTCCCTAGGTTTGAAAAGTATTACTTTCAAGCCGCTCCGTAGGCAACATCAGACCTACTTTTCGAGTATGAGTAATGAAAAATATTTTTTCACGGAAGTTTGTAGGCTAATTTTTATTGAAATCACTTGTCAAAGCCCCATGCTAAAAAAAGTACGTTTTGCTGCACAAATACAAACATAACATAAAGAAAACTAACCTAATTGTGTAGGGTCGAGTGTCCAACATTGAAACAATCGTACACAGTGAAACAGCGTCATATTTCTGTTATGCGACTTAGCCAGATAGTGCAGTATGCCTCGTCGTATAAGCCTTGTACACCCCCGCTCCTCCCTAGTTTGCGTGCTCGCCGCTTGTGAAGCGGCGAGTCTGCGGAGCTTTTTCGGATTTCTTGACAAAAAAGTAAGTTTTTTTCTTAGTTTTATTTGATTTTTCAAATAAATGCTATAGTGGTATTCATTTTCCTCAGTATTAAGTTGTTTTGTACATGTATCATAGATTCACGTGGACTAGATTACCTATTAAATTGTTCGATTATGGTAGGTTATATCTTGAGGTTATTCTAAAATACCCTAGGTGTCCAACAATGACACAGTTCAAGGGTGGACACAATTAACAAAGTCTCTTTCTAAAGAATCTTAGACATTATTACCTAATATGGGTAACTATTGACTATAAATCGTTTTTTCTTGCCATAGAGGTAACTTAGTCCTATTACCTTATATTATTTGTGATTTTTGTTGTTTTGCGACTGATTTAACTTAAAGTTTGTCTAAAAAGATTTTTTTAAGACATTATTGCTAATATACGAAACTATTGATTGTAAGACGTTATTGCCTGTCAAATTACCTAATGCCTATTTGTGATTTTTGTAGTTTTTCGAATATATAAGTCAATATTATTAATCGTGTTTCATTGTTGGACACAGGGCGTTTCATTGTGTACACCTAGGGTGTACACAATGAAACAATACACATTATTTTTAAAAAGTCAAAAGTCAAAAGTGTTTATTTCATTGAACATATAAAATGATACTTGAACACGTCAATATTATGAATTACATTAGCACTTTTGACTTTGCGCCTATTCGCAAAGGTGCAGTCTTCCTCAGGAGAAGAATAGGCAAGAAACTCCGAGGGTCGCTCTTTTTAAGTCAATCATATAAATTTTCTTACTTTTAATTTTAATTGACTTAATATCTGAATAACTCTGGAGCTGAGCAATTTATTCCCATGGTTGCTTGTCTAACAGATAATCCGAAATTCTATAATAGCCCTTTTTACAAAGTTTTTGTTTAATTATCGTCTTAAATTTTTCTAAAGGTAGGTTTTGAATACACATGGGAATCTTATTGTAGAAGCGTATACATTGACCCATAAAAGAGTTTGTTACTTTGTAGAGACGGCTGTCTAGTATATCCAAGTTATGTTTGCTTCTAGTGTTTACATTGTGCCTATCACAATTTTTCTTAAACAATTGTTCATTTTTCTTTACATACAAAAGATTATTAAATATATACTGGGACGCAAATGTCAAAATATCTATTTCCTTAAATCTATTTCTAAGAGACATTCTAGGTCTCATTTGATAAATCGCGCGAACAGCCCTTTTCTGCAGGACAAATATCTTATTAATGTCGGCAGCATTACCCCACAGCAAAATGCCATATGACATTAGGCTGTGGAAGTAACTGAAATATACGGTTCTCGCGGTTTCTACGTCCGATAATTGACGGATTTTTTTAACCGCGTAAGCTGCTGAACTGAGTCTGTTCGCTAACTTATCAATATGAGGACCCCATTGAAGCTTTGCGTCAATAGTGATACCTAAGAATACAGTAGATTCTACAACTTCCAGTTTTTCATTTTTAACCTGTACATTGGTATTAAACTGTTTAACGTTAGGCAAGGTAAATTTAACACATTTGGTTTTTTCTCGTTCAAGAGTAGGTTATTTAAGTCGTCCTTATTTGCTTATGTTTCTGTGTTTTTAAGGAAACAATAAATGTCACATTATACCTACTTAAATAGTCTACCTTCCTCTAAAAAACGAAATCCATGGTTGCAAAAATGAGGGAAATATGAGACTCTGAATTTTTTATGTTTCATTGTTGGACACTGCACCCTACATGACAAGTATGTAATTAAGGGTTACATGCACGGTTGCAGAAACGTTCATTCTGCAACCGTGCATGTATGTCAATTGCCGTCCATATTAATGTCAACAATACGGAAAGTGACAGTATGATATTTACAGTAGCCTGCAGCTCTAGCACGATAACGACAAACTCGCGCTCGGCTCACGCTGAAACTTCACTTTGCGCTAGGATCTCGCGCAAAAGCTTGCTCGCCCTATGGCGTTGTCAATGTTGACATTTTGACATAGGATCGCGATGTTGTCGCGGCGCTGTCACTATCGTACTCGGCCTGCTGCAAGTGAGTGATAGTCTATGGTTTTTGAAATAACTAACCACTTGAAACTTTACCAGCCTAATAAGTACACCACAATTATTGTACCTAATCGAATCCTTTTGTACAGAATTAAATATAAAATAAGGTTCGTATTACAGAAGGAGATTCAAGTTTCGATCTCTACTTAAGTATTGATTGTCTCTTTCTCTCACTATCAAAATGACAAAGACCACTGCTACTCTAGTATAGATCTGAGTTTGAGTCGCTATCTGTAATATGGACCTGCAGGCCGAGTACGATAGTGACATTTTGACATAGACATAGTCAAAATGTCAACATTGACAACGCTATAGGGCAAGCAAGCCTTTGCGCGGGACCCTCGCGCAATCAAAATGAAGTTTCAGCGTGAGCCGAGCGCGAGTTTGTCGTTATCGTGCTAGAGCTGCAGAGTTTGAGTTGCGTTCTGTAATATTAGCACCGGGTCACGCATCCTCACCATACACGAGGCTCAAGGGTTGACGTACGAAAAGGTGGTGATCGTGCGTACTACAACAACCAGGCAGGAGCTACACGACAGTATCCCACATGCTGTAGTTGCCATATCGCGTCATACCGCCAGTTGCAAATATTATGCGGATGATGGTAACGATGCGATAGGCAGATTCATCAAAGAAGCAGAGGCGGCAGGCAGGGGAAAAGTGGTCAATTACAACCTCAAAATGGCGATCAAAAGTCGAGACACAGCCGTCATAGATGCCTTGAGGTCTGAATGCAACAGCGAAGAACCGTCACTCGCTTAAATATACATATATACATTACATATACATTATGTATTCATATATTTATTATACTTATTTATAAATTGTAAACCTCTATGGAAAGTATTGTATTATAGTTTAAAATCAAGTATTAACAAGAAAACTTAATCTAGACAAAGGCAGCACGGACATAAAGTCTGTGGATGCTAATAATAACACTTACAAAAAAAAATATTAGGACCTGAAACTTGTTTACAATTGTAGCTTTAATTAAGAGTAGTCAATAGCACTGTAGTCCAAGTTGTCTTTGTTTCTGTTCGAAGTTAGTGTTCAGCGACAACTAGGAACTTAGGTTACTTAGTATAAGGTTCTCTATCTAGGTCTCAATAGATTACCTAATAGTAGTGCTAACTTTGTAAGAGAAAGTTGTATTTCGTTTTGTAATACAGCGTGACTTTTAATTAGCTGGCGAAACTTTTAAGGGTGTATGTATGTATGTATGTATTTATTCTTTATTGTACATGAGCATAAGTTACACAAAACACATTATAAGAAAAAAAAAACAGTACAACAGCGGACTTATCCCACAAGGGGATTTCTTCCAGTCAACCCATTGAGTGTTTGAGAGGAAGGAGTAGTCGGCAGGTAGCATTAAATGTACAAAAATAGTACAATACAATATATGAATTTACAAATAATATAGTAAATAAAACATGTACATATATAATACATAAATATATAATATAAGTTTATACATATATATAATAAATAAACAACAAGATGCGAGAAAATACAATGTTAGCTAAGAGCTTTAGCATCGAAACCAAAGGGTGGTTCTCCTCTTGAAACTGAGAAACCTACCAAATAATTAACATTTAACAAATATAATGTGATAGCCCATTGTAGTTGGGCGGAAATTTGAAAAATTGTTCTCTGAGTGATAAAAGCATGAAATTTTTACCATTCTTAGGGGATACCATAGCGATTATTTTAAAATGTGGAGGCAAGCTGGATTTGACCCCTATCGCATTTTAGAGGTGAAATTATAATTTCGATGACGTTTTACTCCGTTTTATGTATTTTTATGAATCCATTTTGGAGGGGTATTAGAAATATACATATGAAAACACATCTACACAGTACCTGCTTTCCAATGACACCTTAATCATCAAAATGCGTTTAGGCAGAACCTATTCCCAAAATAATAGAAATTTTATTAGCGTAGTGATTATATCCATTCTCGTGTGAAGTCGTATGGGAACCCACATTTTTTGGATAGAAAGATGAGCCTTGGCAAACTTGTTTCTTAGGTGGATTAGTACGGTAAACGCTCGGGAGTTTGCCGGATGAACTTTTCATATACCTCGCGCACTAAGACTAGTCATAACTGCAAATTTCTAGCTACTAGGGCAAGTTTGGTGTCGTTATAATCCACCTAAGGAACAAGTGTGCCAAGGCTTATCCTTCTATACCAAAAATATGGGTTCCCATACGACTTCATACGAGAATGGATATAATTACTACTCTAATAAAAATTATATTATTTTGGGAATAGCTCCTGTCTAAACTACTAAACCGATTTTGATGATTTAGGTGTCATTGGAAAGCAGGTGATGTGTAGATGTGTTTTCATATGTAAATTTTTAATACCCCTCCAAAATGGATTCATAAAAATACATAAAACGGAGTAAAACGTCATCGAAATTACAATTTGACCTCTAAAATGCGATAGGGGTCAAATCCAGCTTGCCTCAACATCTTAAAATAATCGCTATGGTATTCCCTAAGCATGGTAAAAAAATCACGCTTTTATCACAATGAGAACAATTTTAACAAAAACGTTCAATTTGCCGCCCCACTATTGGTAATGAGCCGAATTGTACTCTGAAAGTAGCGGGTTCCAAAGCCTGGTGCGGGCCTGTACCACTACATTAATCTTTTTGGATTTATGTATGGATTTCTAATTAATTATCACTTGCTCAACGGTGAAGGAAACATCGTGATGAAACCCGCCTGTCTAATAAAATTCATTTTCGAAAGACGAACGGTCCACCAACCCGCATTGGGCCAGCGTGGTGGACTATGGCCTAAATCCCCTTCGTGTTGCGAAGGGAGACCTGTGTCCCTCGGTGGGGACGTATATGGGCTAAAAAAAATGACAAATAATTAAAAAAATATAGGTCAAAACACTTCAGCGATCAGCGGATTGCCTTGGTATGAGAACTCTAAAAAAATATTTATGTGTTCCTTAGGGAAAATTGTTCAGTTTTATGGGGCAACATCCCCCCCTTTTATTTTGTTAGTACATACATAAGAATATAATACATAAACAGCATCTAGAGTCCACACAAATACTTGAAAATCATTGAAAATATGATTTTTAAATATTTGTAGAACCCGCAAACTATGCAAGGTCTATCAACAGATCAGTCAGGCTAGTTAGAACTTTTATATGAACAGTTAACTGGAGGTTTACCATGATCGCTTAGAGCGATCCAATTCAGGACCTAAACAAGTCTGCAACGCTTATTCGTACCATGATGGCTTATAAGCGATTCAATTTTGGCGCTGTTGCGATTCAAAGGCAGACCAGCGACAATTTATGTAGACATTTAAAATGGACCATAGACAACCGAGCAGTTCAAAAGCAGCGCCATCATGGTACCATTTAAAAAAAAACATTCCAATTGCGAAGCAGTTCAAAGTTGGATCCTAAACAGAAATGCTTTTAAACGATCGTGGTAGGTACCCTGTTCATATAAAAAAACTGGTGGCATTTTTAAAAATGCCTATAACTTTGATCAATTATAGCTAAGAAAATTGTTGATTACGTCAGCTTTTGAACAAAAAAAACCGCATCGAAATCGGTTTCCTTTAGGAGCTACGTTACCACAGACACACAGATACACAGACATATAGATACACACATCAAACTTATAACACCCCTCTGTTTTTGTCGTGGGTTAAAAATAATAAAGTAAGCGGTCTAATTTCTACCAAGTTAACTTAAAGTCAAAGTCAAAAGTGTTTATTTCATTGAACATATAAAATGATACTTGAAAACGTCAGTATTATGAATAAACTTTTGACTTTGCGCCTATTCGCAAAGGTGCAGTCTTCCTCAGGAGAAGAATAGGCAAGAAACTCCGAGGGTCGCTCTTTTTAAGTCAATCTTATAAATTTTCTTACTTTTAATTTTAATTGACTTTCTGAATAACTTTGGAGCTGAGCAATTTATTCCCATGGTTGCTTGTCCAACAGATAATCCGAAATTCTATAATAGCCCTTTTTACAAAGTTTTTGTTTAATTATCGTCTAAATTTTTTCTAAAGGTAGGTTTTGAATACATATGGGAATCTTATTGTAGAAGCGTATACATTGACCCATAAAAGAGTTTGTTACTTTGTAGAGACGGCTGTCTAGTATATCCAAGTTATGTTTGCTTCTAGTGTTTACATTGTGCCTATCACAATTTTTCTTGAACAATTGTTCATTTTTCTTTACATATAAACGATTATTAAATATATACTGGGACGCAAATGTCAAATTATCTATTTCCTTAAATCTATTTCTAAGAGACATTCTAAATCCAACAAACCTAACTAACCCAACTCAAAACTTTTCAGCTACGTAGGTACTTTGTAATCAAATACCTACTTAAGAACTAATAGATCTTAATATCATATCTGTAGTTAACAAAACGTTATCTTTAATTCTTGCCTTACCCAACTCCGAGTTAGCCCGCCACCACTTACCAACAAGGTGTTGCAAATCGAACAAGGTTCACAACGTTTTTACCGACAGTTAATAACGCTACAAAGTACAAAAACAGCATCAATGTCTCCCCATATCTGTTTCCCACAATCAAATGAACAAGTTTCTCACTAAAAATATCCACAAAGTCCCTTAGTTTGCTTACTTAGGTTACTAATCGCGGGACTTCGTAAAAGTTTATTGAAAACAGGCTGTCTCTATAAAGCGTATGATTGGGTATGGGTACTGTTCTGATGATTGAAATATTACGCAAATAAGAAAAAGTTAAAGAATAGTTACTTTGGTCTTGAGTTTCTGACTTTGCTTTGTCTGACAACAATGGTTATTTGTAAAAGTTAAGGCAGTTGTAGTTAAGTTGGGAAGTAATTAGGAGTATAGGACCGTCTGTTTGTTCGTATTCTAGTATTTGTGTCAAAGGTCGTTGGTTCGATGGTTTTAGAGAACAAAGCCTTGTGTTGAGCGCAGATGTTTTGTTGATCGGTTGATAAGGTTGACTTTTAGGCCTGTTACAGAAGGAGACTCAAGTCTTGATCTATACTTAAGTATTGATTGCCTATATAGATCAGAGTCTGAGTCGCATTCTGTAATACGGACCTTAAAGTCATTAATCGGTAAATAAGTTGACGAGTTTTGTGATAGCATAACTATGCGTTCGTAGCCCAGTGACTCTCGCTGATCTCAACCGATCAGTGAGGTTAAGCAACGTAAACAAAGGCAGGGAACCTGATGGGTGACCAAAGTGGCAATTTGTCACGAGCGTTTCCGTGCTTCGGAGGGCACGTGAAACTGTCGGTCTCGGCTGTCGTCGATTCACTACTGTCGTTAAAACCAAGTCAGAGGCCATTATGCGGTTTGGAAACTCAGACACCAGGGTTAACGGAGTTCGCCACACACTTGACTATACATACACGATAAGAAGAAGAAGACTATGCGTTGCCCATGTAGTTTGCCTATATACTGCATCAGCTGATAGCGCATTTTGTATGGGAAGTCAAATTTTATTTTCATACTTCGACCTCCTTGGGGAAAGTTGTTCAGTTTCATGGGTTTATCCAAATACTTAATTTTCGGTAACTTATTTAAATTCACCCAATATAAAAAATATATCTACAGGGCTTTAGGTATCTCTTTTTCAACCTCTCGGGTGGTTAATCAGTCCATGAAACTGAACAACTTTCCCCAAGGAGGTCGAAGTATTAAAAAAAATTTTGACTTCCCATACAAAATGCGCTATCAGCTGATCCAGTTTATATGGGAACAAAAAAATTTTTTTCGTATTTCGACTTATGTTCCTTGGGGAAGTTGTTCAGTTTCATGGACGGATTTACCACCCGAGAGGTTGAAAGAGAGATACCTAAAGCCCTATATATCCTAATCAATGGATTTAATTTATTATTTAGATAACAACACACCCTACTTAAGGCACCCTTGTGTCTTGAGTTTCTGGAGATACAAGTAGACAGATCTGGGCCCCAATTCTGTAAATTCAGTTGTGTGTCCATGGAATGGTCGCCATTTTATCTGTTCTGGAGGTTTACCATGATCGCTTAGCGCGATCCAATTTAGGACCTAAACAAGTTTGTTTGCAACGCTTATTCGTACCATCATGGCTTATAAGCGATTGAATGTTGGCGCTGTTGCGATTCAAAGGCAGACCAGCGACAATTTATTTTAAAAATAAAAATGGACCATAGACGACCGAGCAGTTCAAAAGCAGCGCCATCATGGTACCATTTTAAAAAACATTCCAATTGCGAAGCAGTTCAAAGTTGGATCCTAAACATAAATGCTTTTATACGATCGTGGTAGGTATCCGGTGGCGAAATTGAGGACTATTAATTTTCATATACTTGCTGACAACCACCCCGACCAGCAGCGCCACCGCCAACCGAACGTAAAGTTGCAAACTAGCCAGCAACTCAAAGTTCAGTTGGCGGTGGTGCCACCCGTCAAAGCAGCCGTCATTAGATGTATTAAATTTGGATAGTTCTCAATTTCGCCACGTGAATAGATGAAATGGCTTCCATTCCATCGACACACAACTGAAATTACAGAATCATGACCCTGAAAACAAACACTTATTCCACAAGGGGATTTCTTCCAGTCAACCCATCGAGTGTTTGATTCATGTTTGTTGCCATCACGAATCTCTTGCTATGCACTAGATCCAAATCTATAATCTATCTATACTGTTTATAAAGGGAAAAGATTTGATTGTTTGTTTGCATTGAATAGGCTCCGAAACTACTGGACCGATTTGAAAAATTCTTTCAACATTTGAAAGCTACATTATCCCTGTTTAGCATAATCCCCGATGGACACTATCCACGATGGACATAAGCTACATAATTTTCCCGAATTCCCACGGGAACGAAGTCCCGAGTGGAATTCTAGTGTTACATAATTTGATTACTTTTACGTCCCTTGCGGGGAAAGAAAAGAAGAAAGCAGTCCTCAACCCATTGTGGCAAAGTTTTTGACTTTGATGGATTACAACAACTGAGTTATTGGAAGTATTCTCCAGGGATTGGTCATTGATTGGATTACTTTACCACTTCGATGATTGATTATTCGTATGATTAGAAAAGTTTTCTAACTCTTAATTTGTAAGGGGGTTGTTTTACTATTCTTACTAACGAGGTAAAGTGATATTGCTTTTACTAGCTTTCCGCCCAGGGCTTTGTTCCCGTGGGAATTTGGAAAAATATGTAGCATATGTGTTAATCCAGGGTGTCAGCTATTTCCATACCAAATTATATCAAAATTGCTCCAGACGTTTGAGCGTGAAAGAGTAACAAATATCCATACATTCATACATCCTCACAAACTTTCGCATTTAAAATATTAGTTGGATTAGTAGGTTAGGATTTTATCAAGGGGTTAGAGCAGGGGTTCCCAAACTGTGCGCCGCGGCGCCGGCGCCCTGGTGCGTCCGTAGAAAGTACAGAGGGGCGCCGCGCCGTGAGGCGATCCTCTTCACCAAACTCTGAAACCTTTAGTATTGGCGGGTACAAAATGAACAATGCCCTGCTTTGAAAAAATGTATAGAGATCACCAAGCTCACCAATCACATAACAATACAATACAATTTATTCTTTATTGGACATACAGGATTACAGAATATATTTATACAGCGAATTTGAAATAATGTATACAAATAGGCGGCCTTATTGGTTAACAGCAATTTCTTCCAGGCAACCTTATGGTATAGGAGTTATAGATTGAAATGCGGGAAAGGCGCAAATATTAATTAAATAATAATTATAAATAAGTTTACTATTTATTCACTAAAAATATATCACAAATATATATTTCACATTGACTGGGTAGCTACTGTATTATATTTTAGTTTTTCTTAACTCTCTCTTTAATGGTTTTTTTAAATGTAGTATTTAAAAAATAAAAAACTCAGCTTCATATTGTTAATTTTTTAATTATTGTGCCTCATACCTAACTAGTGCCATTGTGCATATTTCTTTTAACTGTATCTAATCTGTTTCGACTATCTAGTTAGGTAAGGGCGCCAAAACAAAATTCTGAACTTGTAAGTGCGCCGCGGGCTGAAAAAGATTGGGAACCCCTGGGTTAGAGGTATTATTATAATTACAAGTACTCATACCTACGGTTTTCCTCGCTAAATAGGTAGACAAACGAAAATATATGGGGTGTCTTTAAGTTAGTAAGTCTTTAGGGGGTTTTTGAAACTGAACAATTTACCCCAAGGAAAATTTATATGTACAGAGGCCAGCGTATCAGGTTACTCCATTTATGTTGCAAAGTTGTGGCAACCTGATGTGCGGCCCTCCGTACATGTAAATTCTCATTAAAAAAGGCGACTTTCCATACAAACAAACTCATCGCAGAAATTGTATGGAGAGTCGAAAACATTTTCTCATATTTCACTCCATGTTCCCTGGGAAAAGTTTAGTTGCGTGGTCTAATTCACATCTTAATTTTCACTAATTTAATTTTAAAGTCCCTGATATAAAGAATGAATTCGTTATTTCATTATTTTCCTTTGACAGATACATTTTTAGTTTCCTACAGGTATAAAGCCCGACTTGCCCTCTAGCAGAAAATTTTTAAATTCTAATAAGCATATCACCTTTTACGAGTATATTTATGAATCAAACACACTTGACAGAAACAGATTTTAAAAAGCCATCTATATTAAAAAATTCAAGAAAAACTCCGATAAGAAATTAAAAGAATTAACTTTATAACGGTCTTATGTCATAATAACACAAGATTTGTTAATTTTCCTCCACCGAATGACATTATAGATAATACCGAAATGTGGTTCGGAATAAATTAAATTGACCTAATAGAAAGCCGTGATGTATGGAAAATGATGAGATGAGGTTACGTAACTTGAACGGACCAGTTTTAATGGTTTCTGTCATTATGTAGGTTTCTGGATAAATTGCTATTGGAATCTGTACTAGGTTAGTGACATAAGGTTAGAAGCTTTTTATCGTTATAGAACGACATTTTTAACATAATTTATACAGCACTATAGCTCTACCATTTCCTTAAACTTAATGTAGGCTTTTAGTCGATGTATACCTATTTAATTTATCAAAACTGAGGAAAACTCGACAATAAGCAAAACACTATGGCTATCGCCAAAAATAACATAGGTGCCTTTTTTATTTTTTTATTGTAAGATGGGTTAACTCTTGACCTCAATCTTGACCATAAGGTCAAAGATGAGGTCGTTGATGGAGCGAGTTAACCCAGAAAATGCCTATAAAGGCACTGGTACTCCCACGCACCGACGGAACACAGCAAGCTGTTTGACGTCGGACTTCGGTAGGAGGGTGGTCGCGAACCAGACGGCCCTTTACACAGAGCCTGCCACACCGCATGAGACCTCAGATTCAGAAAAAAATGAAGTGTCGTTGCCTGGGATAGATTACTAGGAGGCAGGTCTCATTTGTGTTTCCTTAGTCGCCTCTTACGACACCCACGGAAAGAGATGGGGTGGTGTTATTCTCAACCGATCACCACACGGTTAGAAACTGGGTTAACTAATACAGGCCGCCTATTTGTATACATTATTTCAAATTCGCTGTATAAACATATTCTGTAATCCTATGTGTGCAATAAAGAATATTGTATTGTATTGTAAATATACTTGTATCTGAAGTACAAAAGAATCTACTTCTTACAAACACTTACAGATAGTTTTTGAATATCTTAATGATAAATAAATTAATTATGAACATACTAAGTAAAATACTATCCATTACCGAATGGTTGATGGCCAACGCAAGGAAACTAGTCCTAGCAATTCGCTTTTATTTGAGGTACTAGTCTCAAGTGTGAAGCTTGATATACTAGTAGATATGTTGTTCAATAAAAACCCATTAGTAAAAATGGGAAAGTAGTTTGTACCCGAAAGCTGAAATATGCTTCCAGTTAAAATGTCTAAAAACCGAAACCGAATTTTTTGCTATAAAATAGGATATGTCTGTAATCTCATCCACCCTACTTGGGAATAACAGCGTGACATATCACAGTTCCATAAGTGAATACTTAAAAATACTCATATTCCATCTAATAAACAAGTGGTTCTAGAATGATATGATGCACTGCCTACCCCAACAGGCACTACAGGCGTGCTTGTATGGATATAAGTATGTAAAAGATTTTTTTATTGTTTTGTTTGTCTTAATTTATATAAATTAAGTAAAATAAAAACTATTAAAAACAATAGTTTTTATTGTTCGCAACTAAGTGCCGGACTTTTGGAAGGCATGCGTAGGGCTAAAGACTGAAGCCAACACATGGAGGTTCGTTTATTAGACAATTTTATTTTAAACTAGAGCTGTCTGCCACGACTTCTTTACCGCGGGAAATGTCCCGGTCAATTTTCATTTTTTGAAATATAAACCTGGTCGTGACAATAAGGAACACAACAAAAAAAAAATCGGTCACGCCGTTCTCAAATTACAGCGTTACCAGAAGAAATAGGGGTTAATTTTTAAAATGTTATTTTTTAATCAGTACGCAAATTTTTCGTACGTAAACTTTATGAAAATTTAACAGGCCCGTATTTTGTTTTGTTTTATATCGTTTCATATAAAAATTTAAATCAGAAAATAGATAAAAAAATGTATGGAAAAAAATAACATCGTCCAATTGACTTGAAACTTGGTAATAGTACTCTTCAAAACAATTTGTGACACCCGTGTTTCTGAGTTTTACAAAATTCATCCTCTTAGACGTGAAAAAGGGGTATCAAAATCTGTAAATTTTGGAAAAACAAAATTTTTTTACTCCTTATTTACGTTCCATCAACGTTACTGATACCGTGAGAAAAAAATGCGTACTGATTAAAAAGTCACCCTGTATTTAGATGTGATGTGACACCGACCGACGATTATTCCTTTTTACGCTATAGAAGTGCATCCAAGGACAACCCCTGGTTAGTTAGGACTATTGCGGGAAACTGCTGATAAAAGCTTGAAGGCGATTGTGGTATCATTATAAGAATGAATAAAAAGATAGTAAACCATGTCCTACTTTTTGTTTTAAAATTGCGAAAATAATTAACTTTTTTTGTTAAAAAAAAGAAAGTTCAAATCAATTTTATTGTTAATCAATCACAAGCTTGTTCGATGTCAACAATATACAATTACGCGCTCTGTGCTATCATAGCTATCAATCTATTGAATCATCACATTACACAATCAATGTGACATCAATATTTATCTATCAATAAAATAAAATTGATTGCTTTTCTCCGAGTTTGACACCGTTAATGATAGTAAAAGGAAAACCATAAGCGGCACTTTTTGATCTTGACAAGATATATAATGCCTGTCGGGTAGGCAGAGCATCGTGTGTTGCTAGAATCATGATGACACATTTGACATACATTTTGGCGGTTTATTAGATGGGACACTAGTGCGTATCATGGTTATTTATAGGTTGTCAGCCTTTTACCCACGACGCTCCCAAAACCTCGCAGACCACTAACTGGTTTCTACAGTATGCCTGGGAAGAGTTAACAGCTGGTACATTCAAAATGAAAACTAAACTATGTGGCTGATAAAAGTATGTCCAGTGAGGCTCAAATAGTTCTAAAACCACATGGTTACTAGTCTATAGTCTTACTAAATAGATATGCGAACAAAAAGATAATACACATAACGTTTAGATTATTTGTACTTACAAAACAATACAAATCCATTAGACAGTTGAATATATCTATCTATTATTTAGATAATTTATATTGATTTGGTGACACCGGATGATAAAAAACAATGTTATACTGTCGATTGTCATTAGAGTTTTTTGTGTACAAATCACTAATAGAAATTGAGAATAAAAGAGAGACGGAGGGAAGAAATTAAAATCTGTTGATAATAATAATTATAGTATGAACGGGCTTCTGTGCTGAGCTAGGCCCCACGCATACCTTCCAAAAGTACGCACAATTAGCCCAAGATTATGGGTCATAAGACAAACATAATAAGAGATATAAATCGGTCTTCGTGGAGAGATATAATAATAAGAGATAGGGTGCGCTGTATTTGATTCTACAACTACAACTTCCAAACCATTCCAAACACTACAAACATCTTGCAATTTTTGAAGTGAAAACTTCTTCTGCGGCGTTGAGCACTTTTAGTATGAGGAAAAAATGATAAACTCGCGATGAACTCGCGTCAGATCGTCAGATGTCACGTGACCGCGATCGAAAATGCGTAGGATAGGGTTGCCACCTTTTTTGAAGTGGAAACCTCTTTAGCAGAGTTGTGTACTTTGAAGTATGGATGGAAACCCGGACGGATGGCAGCCCTATGGTAAAATTATCTCTGTGACAGATGTCAACGATATCAACGATTATTCGCACATAGTGCGCAAATACCGATAGACTATTTTACTGGATTGAAAGTAGACAGTTTAGTCGAGTGGAAAAGTTGCCAGATTGTAAGCAACAGGTCGAGGATATATATATATATATATATAGATAGATAAACTTTATTGCTTCTTAACACTTTGGGTTCTAATCCTGAGAGAATAACGGACTCTTTTTGTGTATTTTGTTTTATTTCCATATTAATGAACAACGTTAATGTTCAAGTTTTCACTTCTGCCGGCACTCCCGGAGTGCAACCCGTTGTTTTTTTATTTATTTAAATTACTCCAAAAAATATGAATTAATGTACCTATGTAATTATTTTATATTGTTTTGCATAGAATTTGTAATTCTTTACGCAAATAAAATATTGAATTGAATTGAATATGTAAAGAAACGAGAAATTGAATCAGGCTCAGTGTTCGGCCTCTTAGAATCAATATGCTTTTGATCTGTCATGCATAAAACGTCACACGATGGCAATCGGTCGATTGTGTAGCTCACGATA
Organism: Aproaerema taeniolella; assembly: GCA_949987775.1. Taxonomy (NCBI): domain Eukaryota; kingdom Metazoa; phylum Arthropoda; class Insecta; order Lepidoptera; family Gelechiidae; genus Aproaerema; species Aproaerema taeniolella. Next base: position 5,182,241 of record OX465261.1, on the reverse strand, counting down.
TTGGAATTCCATGGATTTTATGTCTGTTTTTTTGTGGCTGATTGAATCATTTTATACCTGCAGGCGGAGTACGATAGTGATAGCGCCGCGGCAACACCGCGGTCCTATGTCAAAATGTCAACCTTAACAACGTCATAGGGCGAGCAAGCCTTTGCGCGGGACCCTCGCGCAATCAAAGTGAAGTTTCAGCGTGAGTTTGTCGTTATCGTGCTAGAGCTGCTGTACCATATTGAGTTACTTTAAGGACGCCAATCAGCCCACTAAACTGTACAACTTTCCCCACGGAACGTAGGAGCTGTCAAATGATCGCCTTAATAATATAGGTAGGTATATATTATTATAAAAATTCTTTATTGCTTGAAAAGGTACAATATAATTAATTTAAAAGGTAATGGCGAGGAAAGGCGGACTTATCTCTGAAGGGATCTCTTCCAGTCTAACTTAGAGTAGTTGAGAGAGGAGACCCACGTAATGTGGGTTGCGATGCTTTTTTTGTAGAAAAAAAAAGATAAATAAAGAACTTGATTCTCATTATTTTATATAGACTGTTATTTTAAAGCAGAACAGAACAAGAAAATATAAATATGTAATATTTGTTTTATGAGAAGAAAAATTTGATTGCCTATTATGAGGCAAAGTCGAAATTTTTTTGAGAGAATTTCAAATAGGTTTCTTGGAGAAAGGTTCAGTTTTATAAGGAGAATCATCCCCTAAATTTTCGCCATCTACTCGTACTTAATTTTTTTTTCTAACTGACTACGCTGGTGGTGGCCGCTGATTACAGTTTCACCGAGCAAGTGGCAAGCGCAGATGTTTCTCAGAGCGACCCCATATAGAGAAATAATATATCTACCTATATGGTGAAAACCGCAGTATTTATCCCGGCCTACAGAGCCCCGATTCTGTAACTAAAGTTGTGTTTCGATGGGATGGAGGCCATTTTATCTGTTCAGGTGGCGAAATTGAGAACTATTTCATTTTCATATACTTGCTGACAACCACCCCGACCAGCAGCGTCACCGCCAACCGAACGTAAAGTTGCAAACTACCCTGCAACTGAAAATTCAGTTGGCGGTGGTGCCGTCAGTCGAAGTAGCCGTCACTATGTATGAAATTTTGATAGTTCTCAATTCGCCAGCTGAACGGATAAAATGACGACTGTTCCATCGACACACAACTTAAGTTACAGAATCGGGGCCCAGGCCTACCTAAGGTTAGTAGTAAACGGTTGTATAAAGCCTGTAATTTGTTCGCTGTACACTTTAATCGAATCAATCTATTTACGTCGCTAATGCAGAGTTTACGTAGAGCCTGCGTTAACTATCGCTATTTAAAGGGTGGTCTTATTTTATTAAGCAAACAAGGTTTAGTACTTTAACCTCTCAAGCACCAAAAAACTTTCGCGAAAATTTCTCTTTTCCGCGGAAAATGTAGTGCGCGAAAATGTCTGTTTTTCGCGGAAAATTTGGAACGAATTTTGTCCAACCGTTTCTTCTTCTATTCACATCCCGTTTTTTGTTTTAAAATTTGTACGAAATGTATCTAATCAGAGCCGGCGTTGCTCAACGCCGGTGCTCAAGACGTATTAACGCAATACAAATATTATTTATTGCACACAAATACAAATAAGGTATATTTGTATTGATTGGTTTATTGCAAATGGTTATGTCAGAGTATAAAAGGCGGCTCCATTTTTGTGTTTATATTTTTCCAGAATTATCCTTAGATTTCCAAAACTCACATGAAGTAGGTAAAAAGTCTCAGTGAAAGTCTCATGTGTACTTTAACTTTCAAATAATTTAACTTTTTGTCTATAAAAAAGTCGAAACTGCAGTGTTTCAAAGCACAGTAAGTTGTGACTTAGGATCCACTTAGGATGGAAACGCCGTTATCATAAAACCCTCCCTTTCGTAATATTTTAATTGTTAGTATTTTTAAAACGCGTGACGTGAGGTATATTCACAAATTATTTTAGGGAAAGAAAAATGTTCGCCGCGAATGTGACCTGAACCCACGACCCCACTTTAACCAACTGGCTATCGTACCTTTAAGGCGACTACAGCACCTAAATTACGATTTTATGATGCGTAGATAAGAATGACGCACTGCATTAAATCGAAGAAAAAAAATACTCTGGTAATATTCAGGACATAAACTAGATAAGTAGTTTGCTGAAAACATGATTCAGCACTTTTGGTTCGATAGAAAAAGCTCACAAAGTCACCTCTAAATACCCAATATTGTGTATCTTTTAAGCTGAAAAAACGATAGTAAAATGCACACAGGAACTTGAATTTGCTATCAAAATGTTCGTGATTGAACACTCTCGACGCATTTTTCGATTTAAGCTGTTACCTTTCCATAAATCTCATTTTTCTAACTTTCGAACATGTTTTTACGCACGCACGCTTTCATAGTCCGTAAACTTCGTGTATCGACACTGTTCGCACTGCCGGCCCAGGCCTGTTGAGAGACGGAGATGGCACTATTCCTATGTGTGCTGCCATTATCGGGTGCTGTAGTCGCCTTAAGTCAAGCGCCGAAATTTCTCTTTCCCAAAAATTAATTGAATTTAATCTCATGTTTTGTAAATAGATGAAATCATTTTTAAATGCCTTACCAAAAACACTAAATTTCCACATAATGGTATGTCCAAGTCCTTCCACACACTCGCACACAGTTTCACCCACTTAATCACTGAGCAAAATCACAACGAACTAAGTCACTGGTAAACGTGCGACATGCTGGAGACACTACCTTTGGAATAGCCGCCGTCGCACTTGGCAACTGGTAATATGTTTCTTGGGTGACAGACAGACGCCCTACCTAAATGGTTAAAGCCGACGACGTTAATTAGTGAAGCGATGGAGTGGCTGAGGTCGCGGGTGTCGTGTTGTCATCATTAAAGATTATATTAGGAAAGTTAGTGATGTTCGCCACGCACTAGACCAGGGGTGGCCAACTTGATTATACCCAAGATCTCCTGTTTACTAACGAAACCCTGTGCGATCTACCAATTACATACTTCTTGAAATCTTAAATGAAACAGCATAGTTCAGTACACAATCATGTAGTATTTTTTTAAATTATATTAAGAGAAAAAACTTAAATGTGAAATGTTTTTTTTTATTTTTTTGCCTTGCCACGATCGCCTGGACTAACAGTCGCGATCGACCGGTTGGCCACCCCTGCACTAGACTATGCCTACACGATAAGAAGAAGAAGATAGGAAAGTTGGGTAAGATGCTCTAATTTTAAATCTTGATAAAAAAATACTCACACTGGCACTTGTAATATTTTTATACACCACCTGCATCTGGAGCACGTATTATACGTCAAGTATTCTATATTTAAAAATAAGCCATTAAAGCTTAAGGGAAATAAAATTGTATGGAACTCCCTTGGGCATTAATGACATTTAAATATGGAACGCCAAAATTTCAACAAAAACTTCTATCAAAAATAATTTCGAAAAAAAACAAAGCTATTGAAGGCTTAACTTTCTACTCACACTGGCACTTATAATATTTTTTTATACAACCGACTTAACTTTGGAGTTCTATAACTCTAAAATTAAAAAAAAATTGTTTCACCCCCGACATTCCATCTCATTATAAACGGCTAAACTTTGATCACTGAGGGGTGTTGTAAGTTTGACTTGTGTATCCGTGTGTATGTGTATCTGTGCGTGTCTATCTGTGGCGTCACAGCTGATTAACGAATGGATTGATTTTCATGCATTTTTTTTGTTTGAAAGCCGAAGTAATCGAGATGGTATTTAGCTTTATTTGATCAAAATTAGTATAGTATAGTAGTTAAAGAGTTATAAGCAATGCATATGGGGGATGATACAATTTTTGAATTATAGAGTTGTAAACCATTAACATTTGGAACTACGATGTAATTATACACGTTATCGCTTTCCATGGTCATTGGTCTTACAGGTGTCATTTACATAGACCTCATCAGGGACATAAAAATCTGTATAATAAAAATTAACAGTTAACTTTACATATATTTTCGTCAAGTAAGGAATAGGCTTGAAATAGGAGCTTTCATTATAACTTGGACAGATTCAAAACTTTTATTGGGAACTTTTGCATTTCAGTCGATAACTTAATTGCAATGTTAATTTTCATTTGATCACGATGCACTGATTTACTAATAAATGATTTGTGAGTGTTTTATCCCCACCGAAGGTCACATGTCGAAACACGAAAACGAATCCTTGAAAATCCCTTCGAAACACGAAAAAAATCCTTGAAAATCCCTTCGAAACACGAAAGGGATTAATTAGGCCATAGTCCAACACACACGGAGTGTTACTTACACATAATTTATTTATAAGTTGAATTTTGTAATGCAACCTGAAGGGAAAGTACTCTTAACACTGTATATAGAAAATTGTCCTCAAAGAAAATATTCCTTTATTTTCTAAAAGAAAGAAAACTGCATTCTAGGATTTTCGAAAATTCGATTGCCACACTCGGGAATCGAACCGACTAAAATCTGTAAGAATTACTCCCTGGTCCCTGTACTTTTATTGCATCTATCGTTAGGGTCAATCTTATGGATGAAATCGCTCTAACAAACTTGGTAAATTGGTAAAAGGAAATGTGGTAAGCGAATTTTTGAAAATCCTTGAATGCAGTTTTCTTTTTTTTTTTCAAAAATAAAGGAATGTTTTTTTTTTATTTTTATTATAAGGTGGGTTACCTCTTGACCTCAATCTTGACCATAAGGTCAAAGATGAGGTCGACGATGGAGCGAGTTAACCCAGAAAATGCCTATAAAGGCACTGGTACTCCCACGCACCGACGGACCACAGCAAGCTGTTTGGCGTTGAACTTCGGTAGGAGGGTGGTCGCGAACCAGACGGCCCTTTACAGAGCCTACCACACCGCATGAGACCATAGGGCGACACCTCTTTTCTTTGAGTACAATTTTCTATTCACATAAGAGTACCTGCTTTCCCTTCAGGTGGCATTACAAAATTCTACCCTGTATATACCTATTAATGCTCGTGACTATGCCTATACATATAGGTATAAATAAAAGAAATATTTTCTTAAGATGTCAACAGCAGCTCGTTATTCGTAACTAAATGACCTACTCCATAAACTATGAATGGTGCACAATAGTTCACATGAACTATGGGTAATGTGACTATGCTTCCAAATTGTGGAGGACTGTACCTTGATGTAATAGACACCGTATCATTTAAGAAGTATGCGAAATTGTGTGAAAAAAAAACCTTTTTTCGACTCATAGAAATAAGATCATTGCTTATGTATTCTTTACAGAGTTGTTAACTTGTACTGATTGTTATACTTTTCATGACATTCTTAAATAAAATCTTAAAGATGATTTTAACATAGCACCTTAACGATCAGCACTAAATAGAAGGATTGACGAGGGCATATATTTTTTGAGGAGATCAAAATAATAATGCGTTTTTCACATATATTTTTTTTAATTTTTATACGAGCAAAGGGCATTTCCTCTTTCGGCCAAAGAAAAAGGTCAAATGAAGGTCATTCAAAATTTTGTTAATATAAAAATAAGTACTCAGTATTTTTAAATTCTGATGAAAGTGTATTATACCTAAACACTATTCCTCACTCCCAAAATAGAAAGAGATAGATAAATAGATAGATAAAAACTTTATTCACTGCTATTACAATCATTGTCAACAATACCTAATAATAATCTTATAACTAAGTATTAAGTAAACGTAAAACTACAATTAAACAATAAGTAAGGCAGTGAAAGGGCGCTGACTCAGCATACGTACTGTGGGTAAACCACTTAGGATTTCCCACAGTGCTGATCTTCCGCCAAGACCCAAAAAAGTGACAGAAGAGCTTATCCAAATCGATTTATTTTTTCGAAAACTGTATGAGCCCATTACTAGTACCTATATTGACTCGGCGATAAAAATGCGAAGAAAAATCGAGAAATGGCTGCTACAAAAATTTTGCAAATATAATAAACAAATCAGTCGAAATTATGATTAGTTGAAAATATGGGAATTTGGCCATTATAAATATTGACTTGGCGCCTAATATTACTAACCGGGTAGCAAAAAAATACGTCGATTAAGAGGCAGCGTCACTACCACTCGACCAAACCTGGCAGAGATCTATTTTTATAGATTTAGGCCTACTTATCTATTTTTATAGATGAAAAAATGTTTATAATGTTTATAATTTATTATTTTATCTTTCACCTCGGATGAGGTGTGCACCTACCACTCATTCTCACCAATCACCCTAAGGTTGACTGGTAGATAATGCCATTGGGCATTAAGTCCGCCCTTGTACTTTTAGTGCATTAAGTTAAATAAATAAATAAAAAAATAAAATAAAAAATATTTATTTCACTTAATTTGTAACATAATATATAGATTGGGTTGATGCCTCCTTTTAAGCTTGATAAAGCCTGTGGCAGGAGACAACGCTCTTCCATGGACATAGTGATTTTATGGTTAACTTGTTATAACAATTTAATGATATAATTTTCTTAATATAAGAGAAACAAAGATTCTTAATTACCTACTTAACTATTAAAAAAGAACAAAATAAGAAATAAAAACAAAATCTCAAAAACAGAACCAAGAGTGCATGTGCGCATATCGAATGCATGTGTGTGTGTATGTATATCTGTGTGTGTGAGTGTGTGTGTGTGTGTGTGTGTGTGTGTGTGTGTGTGTGTGTGTGTGTGTGTGTACGTGCGCGCGCGCGTGCGCAAGGGTGTGTTGCATCCATAGTATACCCACCTACTACTATGTTATTTTAGGTTTCTGCGTAAATTAGTTTAATGTAAGTATGTACATAAATAGGTTATGTAGTGGATATTTGTTATACAAAAAGTTTAATAAACATTATAGATTTAGGCTTGCATTACAAAAGAAGGCTCAAGTCTTTATCTATACTTAAGTAGTGATTATCTTTTTCTCTCACCATCAAAATTATAGAGACGACTGCTACTTAAGTATAGATCAGAGTCTGAGTCGCGATCTGTACTACGGGCTTAAGACAATGTGGCCACAATAACTACGGTATATGAACACCATTGATAGAAACGTCACATAACGCACATTGTATGTCTGTTTGTGGGTTTATTACCCACTGATATGAGTTTGAAGGTAGAGATAATATGACAATGGTCTAAAAACCATTTTGGCTGGGAAATTTTGATTTGAATCGATTGTTTAGAAGATTTATGAGCGTTTCAGTGGTAAATGACAAGACACATTGTTATTTTGTTACTTTTGCAGTGTGATTAATGCTTATATAATACGAATTTTATGCCGTGTGGTGATCGGTTGAGAATAACACCACCCCATTTCTTTCCGTGGGTGTCGTAAGAGGCGACTAAGGAAACACAAATGAGACCTGCCTCCTAGTAATCCATCCCAGGCAACGACACTTCATTTTTTTCTGAATCCGAGGTGTCGTCCTATGGTCTCATGCGGTGTGGTAGGCTCTGTAAAGGGCCGTCTGGTTCGCGACCACCCTCCTGCTGTGTTCCGTCGGTGCGTGGGAGTACCAGTGCCTTTATATTTTCTGGGTTAACTCGTTCCATCGTCGACCTCATCTTTGACCTTATGATCAAGATTGAGGTCAAGAGTTAACCCATCTTATAATAAAAGACCTAGAATGGCGGTAAGAATATATAATATTTTACCAAACGACGTAATAGATTTACCTTTCGCGATATTTAAGAGAAAACTATTTAACTGGCTGTGTGATAGGTGTTTTTATTCCCTTAAGGAATTATATGACTATAAGGTTTATAAAACATATTATTAATTGAATTATTTGTAAATTTTGAATATTTGCATGCCATACGATTGGTGGATTATGAGACGCATTTCTTTTAATATATTATCATTGTAATTACCATTATCCGTGCAAATAAAGACATTTCATTTCATTTCAAAAAAAAAAGAATTATCTTTAACTTTAATGTTTTTAGCAGGGTAGGTAGAGTATCCATGCTGGACTGGGAGTGAAAGAAAAACTTAGAATGTGCCGTCTACCTACTCTTCCCAGGTATACAGTATGAGTCTAAGTGGGATTTGAGGGTTTTGCTGTATAATGGGCGAAAGGCTGACCCCCTCTCACCATCATACAACTTGTTACATCTGATAACCGTCACAATTTGTGTCAAACGTGGCATTTAGTGATTCTAGAACCACTGATGCACTGCCTACCCCGTTAGGAACTATAGGCGTGAGTGTATGTATATAGGTAGAGGATCAAAATAGCATTGACAACTTGACGCCAACATTTTACAACTACATTATCTTTGTAAGTATTTATTACAATTAAAACCCTTCACACTCAAAGGCCCACATTAAGGTTTTCCCTTGTGTCGTGGGTCCCTTGGAACACACAAAGACAGACACAAACACCCATGACCCGAGAACAAACATCTGCTTTTTACACAAATATTTGCCCCGACTGGGAATCGAACCCAGGACCCGCCGATCGAGAGGCAGCGTCACTACCACTCGGCCAAACCGGCCGTCAAAGAATAAAATAAGTCCTTTCTTATGGAAGGATTTTTCCATGCTGGACTGGAAGTGAAAGAAAAACTTAAAATGTGCCAGCTGCCAACTCTTCCCAGGCATACTGTAGGAGCCAGTAAGTGGAACGCGAAGGTTTGGACATCATGGTATAAACGGACCTTTGGATGTATTGTGGGCGAATGGCTGACAACCTCTCTGACAACCTCATGTTCCATCTAATAACCCTCAGGGTATGTCAAACGTGGTTTAAGAACCAAGTCAGAGGCCATTTGGCGGTTTGAAAATTCTGACTCCAAGGTTAGTCAAGTTCGCCATTCACTCATACTTACATGATAGTCAAGTCACATATCTCTTTTACTGCAGATATGCGAGCACTAGAATTTCCATTATAATTTCACACGAAGCAAGAAAATTTACTCCGAATACCAATAAGTTTCCGTTGCCTAATGATAAGTGCACATTACAGTATCAGACGAGACCTTATTGACTCACTTACACAAAAACTATGACCCTAACGCTACTTTAAACTAGGGCTGCCACTTCACTGAGTAACTATTATAATACTCTCAAGTAAAAAATGTTGTATTACCCACATTCGATTGCTTATAATATAACCTGAACCAATTTTGGTCAAACATTTTATTTTATTAAGAAAACCTACAGCAATACAAATTTCTTTTTTACTTCTCATACTCTGAAAGTGGGCCAGTGTTTACCTAATTAGCGTGCAGAAAGTGGATCATCGCTGCTCTAAAGCAGAAAGTAATTTTTTAAATAGGTATGTGGTAAGAAGTTTGAATGGTAGTTATATTTTTTTTTGGCAACGGTAGAAGCCATACGGCCACACTACAATTATTTTTTTAATTGTAAATATTTTTTAATTACCAGTCTCCTACCAGTCTTTTTTAATTACCTTTTAATTACCAGTTTCCTCGTATTCGAAATGAAAAGTAGAGTGTTTAACTCGGGTGAACGGCACCCATTTCTGCCTCGAACTGCCTCACTTCGTTCGAGCGCCAAAATGTCTCGTCAGAAATGGGTGCCTTTCAGCCCTCGGTTAACAATCTACTATTTCATTACTCATACTCGGAAAGTAGGTATGAAGTTGCTTACGGAGCGGCTTGAAAGTAATACTTTTCAAGCCTAAGGAGAATCGCATTCAACTGACAGCTGTTAAATTAGGTATTAAAAAAAACATGTTCCAATTTCCTATACAGCCACATCACAGCGCGATGTAAAATTGAAATAACAAAAGTCAAGTATCCATTAAAGAATACTTTTTTTGAATGACTTTATAATAATTTAATTTTAGCTATTTCTTTACAATAACATAAATTTTTGCAAAATATTTACCATTTTTTTCAATGACGAAAATGAAAAATAATGGCTGAATAGCTGGCCAGTCACAGAAAAAAAAAATATACTAGGCGAGAAAGTGGTATTCCATCTTAATTTGTTTTTTCGAGTTGTAGAGTATAGCAGCAATGAGTAGAGCATATTCATGTTTTTATTTATACTTTCTTTTTATTTGTAATGAAAAGCACAGTGTTTACCTCGGGTGAAAGACTTATTTAGTCCCTCGAACTATTAGCTCCCTCGCTACGCTCGGTTGCCAAACCCCGTCCCGGGACTTAAATAAGTTGCTTTCACCCTTAAAGTAACAATGTACTATTTTTATTGGTATCAAAATGGAGTTCCCTCAAGAAGCAACAACACAAAGTATAAACTACATTATAGTATACCCCTTTTTTATTAAAACCTACCAAGTGACAACCCTATTACTAATTATTTCATTAAACTCGTGCGTGTGCGACACTTGTGATTGTCATGAGAATGGCGGGAAAAACAGCAGTGTGGTGGTGTGTACCAACACCGGTTGAGACAGTGGGTTCAATTTTACACGTTAACTTAGGTCTTACGCAACAAATCAACGATTATTGACGATCTCAATCGTGTATGTATATACTTTTGTACAAAAAAATCCTTCTGTAATTATAATCTCATTTGTTAGTACGGCTTTTGAAATAACAAATAGGAACTAGCTAGCACGGCCCGCGACAAACTCGCGCGGCACGTCGGCCACTCAAATGACGGTAAAACTTTTGATTGCGCGAGGGCACCGCGTAAAGGCTTGCTCGTCCTCTAGCTTAGTCATTTCGAGACTTTTTGACATTTCGCCGCGTTCTTTCGCGTTGTGTGGATTATGTTGTGGTTACACAGGATGTTAGGAAGAGCATGTGCCAAACGATTAGGTTAAGAAGAGGTTCATCGGCTATGTATTCTGGCCAATCATACCCTTTCTGGCTAATAGTTTTTTTTGAAAGATTTTTAGGCAATTTTTTTTAAATAAATTTAAAAAATCTTGAAAAAAACAAAACGCTCTTCCTAACACCCTGTATATGTATGTCCGATCGCGGTAGAGAAGAGATTCTAAGAGCATATGAGGTGTTAAGGTCGTCATCAACCCATATACGTCCCCACCGAGGGGCACGGGCGGTTTCGTATTAGATACATTGAATAACTTCTTTCTTCAACCAATTAGTTTATTAATTTCTTCTTTCTAGCGCTTACTCTCGTCTCTCGTTCGGAGTACCCAGGATTTGGTAGTTCAGGTTTTTACAGTGGAGTGATTGTCATCTGACCTCAGTGATCCTTCTAACAGGGGAATCTGAAAGGATTGTATAATGGTTACACGTTTTCCTAAACGTGCAGGTTCCCTCATGATGTTTTCTCTCACCGCAAGAATATCGTTTAGTGTGCAAATAAAGTTCATACATAACTCGAAAAACAATTCATTGGTACATTTAAAGAAATAAAAGGCCAAACTAAGGTTTTATCCTTATGTCCCTCGGAACATAGATAAAGACAGATACAAACACCAATGACCCGAGAACTAACACTGCTTTTTACACAATTGTTTGTCCCGTCTGTGAATCAAACCTAGGACCCGTCGATCAAGAGACAGCGCCACTACCACTCGACCAAACCGGTCGTCGGTAAAATGCGGCATTGGTGATCGAACTCGGCACCTCTCGCTCACGAGTCCCGCTAGCCGTTACACCACCGAAGCTCATAGTTTATTTAGTTTAAGCACTATTGGCGATTTTTTGCAGAGCCACTACAAAGGCCTTAGAGCACACTTTGAGTAACACTAATCCCACCAAAAACATAAATGTAAAAATGTAGGCCAAGTTCTTGTACATAAAAAAGAGTTGAAATCTAAACTACAGCCAAGTTAATAATAATCAGAACCGATATTAATCATTCTAACTTGGCGGGTTTTCATCACACCAATACTTCTGAAAAGAGCAAATCTTGCGGAGGTCAGTTTTAGAGTTGGACTTTTTTCCTTTATTAAAATTTCAAAAAATGCCAAATTTTTAAGTCTTAGAGAAGTATTACCAACATTCTTATACATAATTTTGACTAAAACCTGACTCGCACTTGACCAATTTCCAATATTCGATTTTTTCCAGTACTCTTACCCTGACGACTAGCTAAATGCCAAATTTCAGCTTTGTAGGTCTTCTAAAAGTGGTCAAACATTTTGATGAGCTGTCAGTGAGTCAATCAGTGAGTACCAAATTTACCGAGTCTATAACTTTTTTTCTGTAATAGCTACAATATTGAAACTTTTTATTCAAAGTATATTAAATGGTATTATTATGTCCGTAAATTTTCATCCAGATTTATTAATCAGGTAAGAAGATACAGGGGGGTTAAAAGTGGCTTGAAGCGGTTCGGGTAAATAGTGCACGGTGTGCGCGCGGTCTGTGCTTAAAACTTGGCCGGCGCACTATCGTGCGCTTTGATTAGATTAATACTTTTTTTACATAATACATACAATATACATAATTATTTTCTATTATAAACACGCAATAATTTCTCAGATAAGCAAATTACATTCTAGTTTCCCAGCCTGTCAATGCTGCCAACATAACAATGTAGAGCCAATGCAACCAACCTGATAGGTTTCCACTTATAGTTGGACATATCTGGAGCGCACATTTACATATTATGACAATATAATTAATACCCCATTGGTACAGACAGAGGCACGTCACGAGAACTAATTTCGTTTCTCGAGAGTTAAGACTTTTTTTTTTATTATTAGATGGGTTAACTCTTGACCTCAATCTTGACCAAGGTCAATGATGATGAGGTCGACGATAGAGCGAGTTAACCCAGAAAACGCCTATAAGGCACTGGTACTCCCACGCACCGACGGAACACAGCAAGCTGTTTGGCGTCGGACTTCGGTAGGAGGGTGGTCGCGAACCAGACGGCCCTTTACAGAGCCTACCACACCGCATGAGACCATAGGACAACACCTCAGATTCATAAAAAAATGAGGTGTTGTTGCCTGAGATGGATTAATAGGAGGCAGGTCTCATTTGTGTTTCCTAAGTCGCCTCTTACGACACCCACGGAAAGAAATGGGGTGGTGTTATTCTAAGCCGATCACCACACGGCACAAAAGACTTAGAGTATCTAAGGGCTGCTAATGAGACCGTGTGGTACGAAAGGCTTGGCAGGTTTTTTTTTTCTGGAATCACTTGATGCCATATCACACATTTGCCATTTGAACTTAATAACATTTATTCCAAGGGTTATTAGATGGAATATGAGTATCATCGGTTATACAGGGCTTTAGGTATCTCTCTTTCAACCTCTCGGGTGGTTAATCAGTCCATGAAACTGAACAACTTCCCCAAGGAACATAGATCAAAATACGAAAAAAAAATTTGATCTCCCATACAAAATGCGCTATATGCTGATAAAGTTTGTATGGGAACACAATTATTTTTTTTATTATTTTGACCTATGTTCCTTGGGGAAGTTGTTCAGTTTCATGGACTGGTTTACCACCCGAGAGGTTGAAAGAGAGATACCTAAAGCCCTGTATTATGTATGTTATAGCAAAGGTCGATATGCAGTCTCTTCGCGGAACGATTGGCTTATCCTATATACATATAGGATTGACTGAAGCCTTCGGGCAAACCCCGAAATAAATTCCAATTTCGGCCTTTGACTATAGTAGTATTAGTCAAACCTAGAAGTTCCTAACTTTTCAGTCAAACATCGAAAGTAAAATAACCTGTTTCGGGCTTTGCCTAGTCAATCCTAGAAGTGACTGGCAGGCTCGGTCAAACGTCGAGCTGTACTGGCTTTTTAAATTGCCACTGCAACAAAACGTATTGTGCAATTCTAAACAGCATAATGCCTCACCATGTGAATAAAGACAATTTTTTTATTTTAATTATGACAATATTAAAACATTAAACATTAAAATCAAAAAATGTCGTTTATTTAAACCATTTTTTATTTTAATTATGGCAATATTAAAACAATGAAATGTCGTTTTATTACACCTTATCTAACAAACTAAGACATTTTAATACCTATTTGAAGTTTGAAGAAATTGGATTTCGACGTTTGCCTGACCAAGTTAGTCTCTCCTAGGTTTGACAAAAATTATTTAGTCAAAGGCCGAAGAACTTCATTAATTTGGGCTTTGTCTAAGGTTTCATTGAAGCCTTAGACCTGAGAATTAACTAGTCAAACCTAGGAGCGCCGAAGCTTCGAGGTTTTACTATAACATATATACTTACAGCAAAAATCTGAGCTCGTCACTAATAACTGGTTGCTGGTACGCTAAGTTTTTCTTTCCCTCCCGTCCATCGTGAAAGTACTATTGTTACAATACAATACTATATACTTTACTGCACACAAACATAGTAGAACAAGGTACAAAGTAAAAGTTACATCATACAAAAACAGTAAAAAGTTAGGGTACAAAAGGCGGCCCCATTGCTAAGAAGCAATATCTTATCGGCAACCTTTGGGTGTGGAGAAGACGATATTACACCGTGTAAGTGTGGGTGCAAAACCCACAATAATAATACTTAAATATTATTAATATACTCACTCGTATATCTTACATAAAATACATTAGGTACCTACACATGTAGAATCTACCTAACATAAATAGATACTTATACTTAATATATAATAATATTATAAAGAGGAAAGATTTGTATTTTTGTATGTAACGAATATGCTCCGAAACTACCAGACCGATTTCAAAAATGTAACATAGGCTACATAATTTTCCGGAACGAAGTCCCGAGCGGGATGCTAGTACTTAATACATATATTATACTATACGTAACATACAAGTTATAGAAATACACAATGGAGACACAATATCATTTAACAGAATAAAAAAACGCATGTAATCTCTATGCAGAGCATCAGTGGTTCTAGAACCACAAGATGCCACGATAGACAAAAATTGTGAGGGTTATCAGATGGAACAAGTTGGTTAATGGTGAGATGACCACCTCTTCGCCTTTCGCCCATTTTACAGCAAAACCCTCGCATCCCTCTTACAGACTTTTGATCACAGATTAGGTTTTTGATGTATGCCTGGGAAGAGTAGGAGGTAGCTGGCACATTCTAAGTTTTTCCTTCATTCCCAGTTCAGCATTTTTTTTTAATGAGGTCGACGATGGAGCAAGTTAACCCAGAAAATGCCTATAAAGGCACTGGTACTCCCACGCACCGACGGAACACAGCAAGCTGTTTGGCGTCGGACTTCGGTAGGAGGGTGGTCGCGAACCAGACGGCCCTTTACAGAGCCTACCACACCGCATGAGACCATAGGACGACACCTCAGATTCAGAAAAAATGAAGTGTCGTTGCCTGGGATGGATTACTAGGAGGCATGGAACACTGATGTTCTGATACAACTGTTTTTATTATTGTCAAAGTACTTCTAAATAACGTAACTTGTTCTAGAGAAGTCCAAGATTCCAAGTACATGAAGAACCGTGTCCGACATAATTTAGTTAAGTGGAAATTCGCTTTACTAATTACAGAAGGATGAACAAACTGACAAACAATTTACATAGGGAATTTTAGAATTTAGGTGTCCCAGTACTGGTTTGTTGGGACTTTTAATTAAGTTGTAAGTGGGTAAGTATGTAAATGTTGAAATCGCAGTAGAAAACTGGATAATGTACACACACACGTACACACAGCAGCACGTCAGGCTTTTTTTTTATAAAATTTTACAGCTTAGGTACAGTGCATCTATTTTCTTAATTTTTTGCCGTATGGTGATCGGTTGAGAATAACACCACCCCATTTCTTTCCGTGGGTGTCGTAAGAGACGACTAAGGAAACACATATGAGACACGCCTGCTATTAATCCACCCCAGGCAACGACACCTCCATTTGTTCTGAGTCTAAGGTGTCGTCCTATGATCTCATGCGGTGTGGTAGGCTCTGTGAAGGGCCGTCTAGTTCGCGACCACCCTCCTAACGAAGTCCGACGCCAAACAGCTTGCTGTGTTCCGTCGGTGCGTAGGAGTACCAATGTCTTATAGGCATTTTCTGGGTTAACTTGCTCCATCGTCGACCTCATCTATGACCTTGGTCAAGATTGAGGTCAGTTAACCCATTTTATAATAAAAAATAAAAATATCTCTCGGCAACTGAGTCTGTCTCGTTCTTGTCTTTTGAAAATCAACTTACTTATTCGAAATACGTTGCCGAACCACAATAAGGAAATAGAAGTACGGACGGCCGCAACTCAGGTTACCACACGCGTAGTAACCTGATGCGCTGGCCTCTGTACATTATCTTATTTAGGTACTTATTGTTCTTATTCAAGTATTTAGGTACTAGTATTTACTGTTATTAGAGGTAACAGAATTCCATAGATGTAAGTAACTAGGTACTTTAATTAAATATGTCATTTTTGTCGTAAATTTGAACAAAGCTTAGGTTTTTAATTTTTTTCTTTATTTTACAGGGTAATTTTTTTATCCCTATCCAAAATTTACGTTGATAGAACGTAAATATGGAGGAAAAATTTTTTTTGTTCCAAAATTTTTAGATTTAGATACCCTTTTTTGTTTTACAAAATTCATCCTCTAATCTAAGATTTTTAGACCCAATTTCACCATACTCTGGTAGTTATTTAGCAGACGATTAGCAGCTAACCCGAGATTTGACAATGTCATTTTCATACTTTTTGTTTGACGTTTTGTCTGATTAACTTCTTAATCGTGGCTTAACTAACTAACAGAGTATGGTGAAATTGGACCTTAACGTCTTAGATTAAAGGATGAATTTTGTAAAACGCAAAAACGGGTGTCACAAATTGTGTTTCAAGTCTCAAGTTTCAAGGACGATGTTTTTTTTTTTTCCATATAAAAATTTCGATTTATTTTCATGTTTCAGACGATCTAGCTTGAAATTTTTATATGAAACAAAAAATACGGGTCTGTTAAATTTTCATAAAGTATTACAAAAAAGGATGATGATAAAAAAAATTACCCTGTATAAGTATGTCACCGGGAAATTGTAAAAACCGTTTCACTAATAAAATTATAATCTCACGCGATATTACAATTTGCCTAGTAAAATTATAATTTTACGAAACTTTAAGGGCCGTCTGCCTGAAATGAGGATAAGTTAGGTTAGTTTAGGCTTTTTTTTGGTTCGGTTAGGTTAGGTTGCAATAATAAAAAAGTCCGCGATGTTACTAAGGCAATTTACAGTATTACGGGTTTGATTGACAATGTCTGGAACGTCACCGGCTCCCGGTCTTTCTATACTCTTTGCTCTCCTATATACCTATTCTATGTATGTATCAAGGGGTTATGTATTGACACAGAACAGTAGTTAAGGTGACATACTAACTTCTAATACTATGTGACGTAAATTAATTGAAATTAAAATTGGAACGTCGATTGCCGCCAAAAGCGATAACACGTTTCCGCGCCGAATTTCTCGCTACAGCCGTAAATATTTAAAAATGTGACAGGCGACACACTTGCCATCAGAACATTCAGCCTACTCACATATCTACTCGGTCATAGGTCCCATAAAATTACATAATGTATAACCTTGTTGCTGACAGATTTTTTGGTGTTTCGGTAAAATAAAACTTTCGTAAAGTTCGAATGATGGAAGATCGCCACTTTTATTGAAGTTTCTTAAAGTTTCTTTTACTTAACTATTTTTAAACTAGAAAATTCTATATATTACTAAGACTACTAAGAGATTAAGGTTACAGAGATTATTATCTTATTAACATAAAATAATAAAGCTAATTATTTTTAAAAGATTTTGTTGAATAAAACAGTCTGAATAAGGTTTTTAGGAAAACATTTTTCTAGAAGATTTCCTAAAATTCTAGAAAAAAAATTTTTGGCTGTGGGGTTGTTGTGGACATAATAAAATTGTGGTAGCTTAGATATTCCCGGGCCTGGGTCGATTTCCTTGTATCCCTTTTAATTAACCTTTATCTTTTTTTATTTTATCAATTATATTTAAAATATAAAAATGCAGGTCCTGACTCACTTACTCATCAACGCGCAGTCCAAACCTCTAAACCCAAAAAGCTGAAATTTTGTACAGTAAAGTTTTGTAGACAAGGAATAACGAAGTCCCGGGCATCCTCTAATTATACTATACTAGTTTGAGCAATAAAGTATATTGTATTGTATTGTAGCTTTCCAACCGCGTGGACTACAGGTTATATCGTACCCAGCTGTGGGATAAAATGTAGCCTACAACATTCCTCAAAGTCTATCTATCTCTGTACCAAATTTCATCAAAATCGGTTTAGTAGTTTAGGCGTGAAAGCGAAACAAACTTTCACATTTATATATAATACTTAATCCAAAGCAATCTGTCTTGATTTAAGAATATTTGTGATTCATACAGATTGAAAAAGAACCTCCTAGCTTTATTGAAAATCCTGAACCAGTATCACTTACTGAACAATTCTTATTTTATTTTTATTTTTTTTTATTTGGGGTGGGGGATATTTATTTTTCCTAAACGTAGACACCACTCGGGCGCACCCTCCGAGCCTTACTCGCACCCCTCGCGTGCCTGGTGGAGGAGTAATGTCTACGTTTAGGCAAAAAATGAACTTTTCCTATTGAAAAAATATTAAAATAATATTTTTTTTATTTTAATAAATGTGTTCTTTGAGTGATACTGGTTCAGGATTTTGAATATAGCTAGGAGGTTCTTTTTCACCCAGTATATGTATATTGAAAACAATGTATTCTAGGAAATAGAATACAATATTTTTAGCAATAAATTCTTGGTTCAAATCATATTTTGCGTTCTTCTTTAAAGAAATCTTCGTAGTCTTTAGATAAGAATAACGTTAGTTTTGAATTCAAGACATTTACGAGTTTTAAGCAAAAATCGTAATATGTTTGACTTAAATTAAGGCTTTCCTGTTATTAAGAATTTTATTGTCAAGTTTCAAGAAAATATAATATTTTAAGCAAAAATCGAATTTCCTAAGAATTTTGTAATTTAGATTTAATAAAATGACATATTTGACACAAAAATCGAATTTTTGTACAAAGAATTTTGAATTTTAGATTTAAGAAAATGAAATATTTGACACAAAAATCGTATTTTTGCATATTTTTGTACTAAGAATTTTGTATCTTAGATTTATGAAAATGAAATATTTGATACAAAAACCGAATTTTTGTACTAAGAACTTTGTATTTTAGATTTAAAAAAAAATTACTCAAGAATTATGAACATTATAATATTAGTAAGGATAATTTGTCTTAGTACCTATAAAGGGTAACCGCCAAATCCCATAGAAAAAAACCCCAGGCCTGGCGCTAAAAAAATTGTGTCTCAGATTTTAGACAAATACTTAATAGTAGAAACAATGTGAACTGTCGCTATTTCAAAATTCTGTGGCTAACATTATTGTTTTTTCGGAGAAAAAAAAAATTGCCGCAGGCCCAGCGCTATAGAATTGTATTTCAGATTTTAGACAAATAATAGTAGAATCAATGTGAAGTGTCGCTTTTTCAAAATTCGGTGTTTTACGAGTTTTTTTTCCGGAGAAAAAAAATCGTTAGATGTAAAAATGACACGTTTTTGGAAAAACTTCATCCCACAGTATTAATTAACTCTTTAAGAACATACTTTATGTCACTCTGAAAAAATGAATATAACAATTTTTTTCTTCGGGTAAAAAAAAAACCATGTTAGCCACCGAATTTTGAAATAGCGATACTTAACATTGTTTCTATTATTTTTGGTCTAAAATCTGAGATACAATGGGTTATGTGCAAGATTTTTAAAATAATTTGATTTTTTTATTTTAAGCAGGCTTTAGGTCCCATATTCTAATAAAAAATAAATCAAATAATTTTGAACATAGATAAAAAAATATTAATTCTTAAAATTTTGGTTACGATTTGTTGCTTACTACGGTTTAATTCCTTCGCCAAAGTAAAGAAAAAAAGACGTTTGACAGTTGGTTGACACATAACCTAACCGTTGTATTTTTGAGTTGTTGGTTGTTAAGTTTGTTTCTGTTTCGTGTTTTTGATTATTTCGATATTTACTGACGACTTGGCTTATTTGCTACATGGACTCTACCGTCACCTTCTGTTTCTTGGTTTTGATTATTTGGATTGATATTTACTAACGACTTTGCTTTGCTTCCTGGACTTTCGAACTCTCGCAATGCACTGGATTCTGACATTATGGATATCGCTCAGTTCGTTAGAGCTGATTCTACCAACTTGCCTGAAGTGACAACCAACCAAACTCGGAAATAAACAACCAAATACAAAATGAAATAGGTTATGTTTTTTTCTTAATTGACATGAAATTGGCAAAGAAATACGATTGCATAATGCCGTACTTAGGATTAGTTTGCTGTACTGAGAATCTTTTAATTATTATATTTTTATTTCAAAAAATATATATTTAAATATTTTTTTCAGAAACGGGACCTTAGGTATACCTTTATTTTAAATAAAAAATTAAACGAAATTAAAAATATTTTTAAAATGTCATACATTTTTTTTTTAGAAACGGGACCTTAGGTATACCTTTATTTTAAATACAAAATTAAACGAAATTAAAAATATTTTTAAAATGTCATACATAGTAGCCCATTCTTTTCCGCCGGGCCTGGGGCATTTTTGGCGGATACCCTTACTAGACAGTACGTTTCATATGAGTTGCATTAACGGAACTATGCTTAAAGAAACCTATTTTTTCATGCATTTTACAAGACTGGATATTGTCATCGACGCAAAATGAAAACACATCTTTTTTCTCTTTCAAAATCTCGTTACAAATGAGTTTGGTGATCGTTCCGCCATAGCCTTTCCTTCTGTGTTCTTCTAGAGTGTACAGATGTCCTAGGGCTCCCATTTCCTTGATGAATCCGAAGGAAACCAGCTGTTTGTTTTTGTATAGTCCGAAGCCGGACTTGCTTCGTATGAGGAGTTGGAAGTACTTTTCTGAGCCTGAAGAGTAAAAGATTGAAACTAAAATATTCTGGCCAATAACATTTTAGTACGGTAAGTAGGTACATTCCGTAACGTAAGTAGATTTGATTGTTTGTTTGTTTGCATTGAATAGGCTCCGAAACTACTGGGCCGATTTGAAAAATTCTTTCACCATTAGAAAGCTACATTATCCCTGATGGACATTCCCACGGGAACGAAGTACCGGACGGAATGCTAGTTATCAATAAACAAGAGAAAGAAGTGACAGGGGTTCTGCTTCTTTAGTATAAGCAATGATAGTAGAGTCAGTAAGCGGGATAAAATGAGTTGAGTTTCGGAAATTGGATTAAAGCAAACCACTTGGTATGATTGTTCCTTAAGTTAAAATAAGCCGATAAAGATCGGTAGCCCTCGAAAATAGCCCTCTGAACCGGGAGGGGGAGGGTCAAAGAGGTGCTTCGCCCGGCGTTACTTCAAAAAATATTACCACTCATTTGTAGCTACCAGGTTGAGTTTGGTATGGTTTTCGTATAAATCAATAACGAGGAATTTATTTCTGATATTTATTTTACACATATCGTGGGTTAGTACCGTTACAATATGTGCAATGGTTTTTTAAATAGTCGCAAAAATATAAAATTGTAATCACAAAAAAAAACCTTTCGCAGCCTATATTTTTTTATTTAAGAGACATATAAGTGTTAAAAAAATATCAAATGTAGCCTGTTTAATGTAAATTTATTATAATATATCTTAAGTAGGGGTTTTCATATAGAATTATGACACAAAAAAATTTAGCATCCGTCGCGGCGAACGGATTATTTGAGAGAAGTAACCTTTTTTTATTTGAATCATATAAGTAATAATTTTATAATCTGGTCCTTTTTATGATTTCGAAGCGTTTATTTGCTTTCTAATCTATTTATTAATTTTATTTTTTTGGGTTTTTCTAATGTCAATGACCAGTAGTGGAGTGCCGTAAGACCAAAAAATTTCAAAGCCTCGGAACCCGGTTCCACTGAAAGGGTTTTCGTGAAACATTTTTTATTACATTGTTGGATGTATAAATAAAAAAATTTGACCCTCAAATTTTGCCGATCTGATTTTTATCTGATATTGAGGAATTTCGGTAGGTAAAAAAAAATCCGATTTTCAAGAGATTCCATACAAAATCTAAACTATTGATGCTGTAAGTTTGAAATTTTGCATAAATGAAGTTCAGATATTGTGAAAACTTACCTAAATGAGGTTACACGGAGTTCCCATGGGAACGAATTGTAGGGCGTCCGCTAGTTGATATGTACGTTTGGTGTTTCAGTCGCAGCCCTCTATCTTTCAAACTATTATAGACAGCATGTCCAAATTTTCAGGAAATACGTATTTTGATAGTAACTGTCGTTGATATAATAAATATTATTAAAAACCTAAATCACAATGGAGTTCCCATACGACAAACGTCCAAAATTTCGCATTTCCTTTACAACTTTTGTTACTGCTCTATTTCAAAAACGATAAAATACATACACCTTAAACTTCGTTCACATTTAAAACATACTTTACATTAGTTAAAAAATATATGACTAACAGTCAAGAGTAAATCGGACTCAAGTTAAATATATTTAAACAAACTCTCACTCGAACTGTATTTGCGACATTTACGTTGTTATTTTTCATGGAATTATTGTTATTATTGATATTATGACTCGGAAACTTTAATATCCGTACCTTTGATGTATGTGTCTTCGTTTTACTAAACATTTTGGCCTCACATCTTACTATAAACGCCAATTCCATAGTAAATAACCAAAAACCGTGAAAAAAACTGTTTTTATTTAAATTGACTTTAAAATTTTATTACTTGAGTTTGGCTCATATCTGGCCAGTTTTAATATATTTTTTAAGTAATTTAAGATATGTTTTCAACGTGTACTAATTTTGAAAGATATACATTGTATGTTTTTTGAAATAGATTAGTAACAATTATTTTTTCAAAAATACGATATTTTGGACGTTTGTCGTATGGGAACCCCACTGTAGTTTAAGTTTTTAATTTTATTTATTATATTTTATGATAGTTATTATCAAAAGACGTATTTCCTGAAAATTTGGACACGCTGTCTGTAATAGTTTGAAAGATAGAGGGCTGCGACTGAAACACCAAATGTACATATCAATTAAATGGACGCCCTATAATTCTTTCCTGTGGGAACTCTGTATCACCACATTTAAGTAAGTTTCCAATATATCTGAAGATCATCTATGCAAAATTTTAATCTTACAGCTTCAATAGTTTTGATTTTGCGCGGAAATCTTTAAAAATCGTATTTTTTTACCCACTGAAAAAAAATAAAAAAAAAACAATGTCAAAATTAAAAAATATATTAAAAAGCAAATAAATGCTTCGGTATCATAAAAAGGACCAGATCATAAAATTATTGTATGATTCAAATAAAAAAAGTTTCCTTCTCTCAAATAATCCGTCCGCCGCGTCGGGTTCTACATTTTTTCGTGTCATAATTCTATATGAAAACCCTTACTTAAGTTATGTTTTTATAAATTAGTATTAAACAGGCTACATTTGAGTATTTTTTTAACACTTATATGTCTCTTAAATAAAAAATATAGGCTGCGAAAGGTTTTTTTTGTGATTACAATCTTATATTTTTGCTATTATTTAAAAAACCATTGCACATATGTGTAAAATAAATACCAGAAATGAATTCCTCGTTGTTGATTTATACAAAAACCATACCAAACTCAACCTGGTAGCTACAAATGAGTGGTAATATTTTTTGAAGTAACGCCGGGCGGAACACCTCTTTGACCCTCCCCCTCCCGGTTCAGAGGGGATATTTTCGAGGGCTACCGATCTTTATCGGCTTATTTTAACCTAAGGAACAATCATACCAAGTGGTTTGCTTTAATCCAGTAGAAAAATGTGAATCTGCTTAATGACTCTACTATGAGACTTTGCTCTCATGACAGATTGCCAAGGAAAACATAACTTTCAGCTATTTAGAGAGCAAATTTTTTTTCATATTTCGACCTAATATTTCACAAAGTATTTATTATAATAATAAGTTAAATACCTGGATATCGATGAGGCCATTTAGAGTCGCACAAGGGTACCAAGTCTTCGCTTAGCAGCCTGAATGTCATGTCTTGGGGTAAACTGTGAAGGTAAAGACTCATTTCATTGCTGACGTAGAAGTATACACGGCAAGACTGTAGGTAGGTGTTCATTAACTTTATCGAGGGCGACTGGGAATGAGGGCAACTGGAACGGGCAACTGGCATTGAGGGCAACTGTCACTGACCCGAACTCCTTGCCTCACACTGTCCGTTACAGCCCATCGCTGACTTTGTTTAAGAGAAGAGGTAGAGAGTATTTTCTTCTTGTACTAACTGATAGTTTTTAATATCGTATTATTTATTTTGTAAACGTTATAAGTATTTATATATAGGTATACACGTTATATAATGTATTAAGTGGGAGTGTAATATTTATGTCAAGAGTATGTATTTTTAACCGACTTCAAAAGAGGAGGAGGTTCTATGTAAATCCGTCCAGTAGTTTTCGCGTGAAGGAGTAACAAATACCCATTTATCCATCCATCCTCACAAACTTTCACAACTTTCCGCCCGGGACCTCGTTCCCGTGGAAATTCGGAAAAATTAAATAGGATATGTGTTATTGTGATGTCTAAGCTATACTTCTCCAACAAAGTTTCATTAAATCCGTCCAGTAGTTTTTTGTATGAAGGAGCATAACAAACAAAATCCATCCATTCATCCATCCTTACAAACGCATTTATAATATTAGTAGAATTAGTACTATAGATATAATGTTAAAGTTAGTAGAATTGAAGAATTTCCATTTATTGAATACATACCTAACTTCAAACAGTGGACTATTTTTGTCCAAAATATAAAGATCCAAACGATGCACCCACATCACGCGCGCGTCAATTTCTGTTGCTATCCCTTTCAAACATTCCAGAACATGATCGGGAAGGAAGAGGACGATTATACCTCTATCCCAGTCCAACTGTTTTGTTCTTTTCAATGCCTCTCCAAATTGTGTGGTGTCATCTTGAGGACATTCCATTAATGCTTCGATAAAATCTTCCTGGGAAATCGTATAAAATAAAAAATAGGACTATATCTAGCTACTATGACGCCAATGCCATAATTATGAATGTTGTTCGTACGGTTGTAATTGTGAACCGGTATAAAAGAGCTATTGAATTTGTTCGGGTTATCATTATCGCATAACCTAACAATCAAAGTCAGACAAAACTGGAATGGTAATTTGTTTTTGACTTACCTCGTCTTTAATAATGGCAACCATTCCATTTTTCGCGTCACCAAAAGGATTTAGCACTTTAAACCCGCAGTCGGCGCCTAGATTTATCCATTTTTCTAAAATTTCTAGGCCGTAGAACCCAGTTATACCTCTGTACCAATCGGATTTAAAAACAGTTTTCATTTCCTCCCAATGTTTGGTGTTTACATTTACTATTTGCAAAGAATCATTCATAGTTCTCTGTATTAATTTATACGGGTCACTCAGTAATAATTAACTATTTAGATAAAGAAAATTATCACTGCCCTACATTGGGACCTAACTTGTTTAATAAAACGTGACCAAATTAAAAAGAAGCTACCTACACGCAGTGATTACATACTCTTTGCTATCTACACTGATGCCATCATGCCTGTGCAGCGCAGCGGTATTTACATTTGGTTGCTATATGACTTGTTCTTTGTGTGTAGTACATTAAGAAAAAAGATATCCTTATCTAATCTAGCCTAAATATCATGTTCTACGTTTTTATATGTATAAGTAGGTTATCTAATGTCTATATTACACAATAAAACAGGAATAAAATTGATAAACCAACTTTGTCTTACTTTTCTCAGGCGCCTTATAAAACTTTAAGCATATTTAATTTTACATGTGACTTTGCTCTATGCATATTCAAGGGAGATGTTTTTGTATGAACTTATTAGAGGATAGTCTTACATATCAAAGGAGAGAAAATGTGCAAATTTGCTGTGCTTCAATTAATTTGAAATTGAATTTCAACTTGGAAATTGGAATTTGAGCAATTAGGTAGTACCTAGTTCAATGTGAAGATATGAATCTTGACTGTTTCAAAGTCACTTGGCATTTTGTTTCGGTTTAACTTCATTTTCCTGCCATCTGTTTATTCATTTCTAACCAACTTCAAAAAAGTATTTGTTTGTTATCAAAAGTACTTACTCCTGAAGTCGTCCCATATAAATTTTATCGAAATTGATTTAGGGCTTTTAAAAAAAGTCAACAATAACTTAACACTTTTACTCATTTATTTAGATGTGGCTATCTGCTAATAGTCATTGTTTGGATTGAAGTCGGCTAACTCATACATTTTTTATATCCACGTCAAAAATCTAATTTTATTTTTCTAAGGGCTTTAAATAACACCATTCAACTCCATGAAATTTTTGAAATCCAAGTTTTTTATACAGATTATGAGCACCGTAATTCTCCTTCACGGCAAAAGCGAACACATCTTTTCCTTCACGAAAAAGCTTGTTACAGACATATTTCAATAACAATTCTGCGTAATTCTGCCTTCTATATTCTTCTAAAGTAAACAAATGTCCTAAAGAGCCAGATTCGTTAATAAAAACCCACGAAATTAGTTCATTTTCCTTGAATAGGCCGAATCCTGATTTTGTTTTGATTAGTTGTTCGAAGTACCATGTAGAGCCAGGATAGCGGTGCGGCCATTTTGAATCCACTAGGTCCGTATGTTCGTGGGTTAAGAGTCCGAAAGAAATTTCTTGAGACGAGCTGTGAAGAAAAGTTTTTTTTTTAAATTATAAGATGGGTTAACTTTTGACAATAAAAGTCAAAACTGAGGTCGACGATGGAGCGAGTTAACCCAGAAAATGCACTGGTACTCCCACGCACCGACGGAACACAGCAAGCTGTTTAGCGTCGGACTTCGGTAGGAGGGTGATCGCGAACCAGACCGCCCTTTACAGAGCCTACCACACCGCATTTGACCATAAGACGACACCTCAGATTCAGAAAAAAAATGAAGTGTCGTTGCCTGGGATGGATTACTAGGAGGCAGGTCTCATTTGTGTTTCCTTAGACGCCTCTTACGACACCCATGGAAAGAGATGGGGTGGTGTTATTCTCAACCGATCACCACACGGTAACCTATGCAATAGTGATATACTAGACAAACCACTAATACAAGCGTAATAGCCACTTTCAGTCTTACTTTATGACACGCAGTATATTGAAAGACATCTCTTCAAAACCGAAGATGGGGTGGTGTTAAAAGAGATGGGGTGGTGTTATTCTCAACCGATCACCACACGGTTAAAATGTAACACCTAGTTCATTCGTATAAATCACAATGGTAATGGCTTGTAGTAGGCTAGCATGTGCCAATGGGTACAGGAGCCTTTAAGAAGATACCGGTTCCCAATTTGCCCAAAAATTCCAACAGTAAGATGGATAGTGAGATATTAGTTAGTGGGAGCGACGAAAGGTGCTATCGTATCGACGGAAAACCTTTTGCTACGTAGTTATTAAGATTCAGATTTTACCTAGTGCAAGCTCCAGTCTCCCATTTCTCTATGTGCTAATTTTTATGTACCTACAACTTTTTTGGAGAAAAATAAACATTGACTATTATTATTATTCGTTTCACATTGCTTTGATAGCCGCGTCGCCGCGCCTCGTCGAGTCGTCGCTTGTGTATGAACAACACCTTTAATTTTAAGCCTTTACTAAAAAAAAACTTACCTTAGATTAATTTCTATACTAATATTATAAAGAGGAAAGATTTGTTTGTTTGCTTGAATAGGCTCCAAAATTACTGGACCGATTTGAACAATTCCTTCGCCATTAGAATGCTACATTATTCTTGATGAACGTAGGCTACGTAATTTCCCCGAATTCCTATGGGAACGAAGTCCCGGGGGGAATGCTAGTAATTTATAAAGTTTTTTACCTCAGATCTTCAAACAGGCGCGTGTCTTTATGTAAAATGAAGCTGTTGCCGGGTAATATCAGTTCTATTTCCAAATTGACTTCATTTACAATCTTTTTAACAAGTTCCGTAATATGATTTGGACAAAATGGTATTATAGGTTTGCGATTCCAATCTATCTTTTTAGTACTTTTAAGAGCTTCTTCGAGTTTCCTTGTATCGTTCGATGGACATTGGATTACAATTTCGTAGAATACATCCTGCAACAAAAAAAGTCTTATCTTTAATTTTTAAAGATGACATATTGTGTAGGTTTTCTAGAACCAAAGTGTAGTCTATTCTACACATAACTGAAGTAAAATGAACCAAAAAAGGATAAATAGAGATATGAAAAACATACCGAAAGCTGAAAAAATATCGAATTTCGGTCACTAACACTAATTATTAATTTATTTGGACTCATAAAGTGAAATAATAACAGGAGATGTATATAGAAAAGACGTGTAAAAAAGGAGGTTCTATTGCTAAAAATCAAATTATGCAGAAAGCAGCCATTTCAACTTGACCATTACTTAGCTATTTTCTGCATAACACGAGCCATTTGAAATGAAATTAGTTATATTTTAAATCTGTGACATTCCGTAACCTACCTCAATGGGATAATGCAAAGGCGTGAACTTATACAAGGTGTTTCAAAAAAAAAACAAAAAACATAATTCAAAATTAATTAAAATTTAGCTTATTGCGCAGCTCTATTACAAATATGACAAGTATGTCATATTAATTATGTGAATCTTTCATTTTGAAAGATGTCAAACCGTGCAACTGTTTACTAGAGTTGCGACTATTTCACTTTTAAAATTAAATTTAGGATTTTTTTTTTGGGTTTTTTTGAATCACCTTGTACAGGGCTTTAGGTAATCAGTCCATGAAACTGAACAACTTCCCCAAGGAACATAGGTCAAAATACGAAAAAAAATTTTTTTTTCGTATTTTGACCTATGTTCCTTGGGAAAGTTATTCAGTTTCATGTACTGATTTACCACCCGAGAGGTTGAAAAAGAGATACCTAAAGCCCTGTATATGTAACAAATTAAAAGACATACCTTTTCATTAACAGCAACCATCCCATTATCCACCACTCCGAAAGGACAGTAAACCTTGAATCCATAATCAGATCCATTAATATACCACTGTCTCTGAGTTTCCAAGATTGTGTACGCAGAAATACCTTTAGGCCAGTCACTCTTGAATTTCTCTTGCAGTTTTATCCAGTCTTCTCTCGGTAGAAACACTAAAGGGTCGTCGTACATGGTGTGAGTTACTTAACCTGACTGATATTAACTTTTTTTAAATAATTGTTAAAGCATTGGCAACAAGGCTATCAGTTTAAAAACAAACGGAAAACACGAAATACACTTCTTATGTTCTCCGTGAATCGACAGTATTTTTCACCGATAGTGTTTTGTTTCGAAAAACTATGGCGGCGAAAACCACTGCCTTGACGGAACCAAATGGAGCTAATTGAATTCTTATATCATTACCCAGACTAAAGTTAGTTTACTGCATAATAAACTGTCATTATTATACATTAAACAACTCGTTAAGGCGACTACAGCACCTAAATTACGATTTTATGATGCGTAGATAAGCATGACGCACTGCATTAAGTCGAAGAAAAAAATATTACGGCAATATTCAGGACATAAACTAGATAAGCTGAAAACATGATTCAGCACTTTTGGTTTGATAGAAAAAGCTCACAAAGTCACCTCTAAATACCAATATTGTGTACCTTTTAAGCTGTAGAAACGATAGTAAAATGCACACAGGAACTTGAATTTGCCATCAAAATGTTCGAGATTGAACACTCTCGATAAGTAGTTAACGCATTTTTCGATGTAAGCTGTTACCTTTCCATAAATCTCATTTTTCTAACTTTCGAACATGTTTTTACGCACGCACGCTTTCATAGTCCGTAAACTTCGTGTTTCGACACTGTTCGCACTGCCGGCCCAGGCCTGTTGAGAGACGGAGATGGCACTATTCCTATGTGTGCTGCCTTTATCGGGTGCTGTAGTCGCCTTAATGAAGAAAACAAATATTCAAAAGGCACAGCAACCACCCACGACGAGTTCTCGCCAAAAACAATGATGTAAATTTATATACCTAGGCTATTATACGTTTTGATGTAGTTTTAAGTAGAAGCTGTTATCGTTATACTATAGTTACATTATTATGATTGTCCTTGTTATCTATAATAAATGATGAGTGCTAAATATAATATCATAATGAAGATAACTTGCCATATTAAGATACTCGTACAATGATTGTAAAACAATTTTTAAACAAAACTATCTTTATTAAAAAAGTGATATGATTATGCTACGTCACAGTTTTTGGTCGCGTTTTGTTAGGTTAGGTTAGGTTAGAACCTTAATAAGGAGTTAATAAGAGCTTTGTTAATTTGTTGGGTGACTTAAATACAATGAAGATTAAGGATGTGAATCAGTCCATTAAACTGAACAATTTTTCCCAAGGAACGTAGATCGAAACTTGAAAAAAAAAACACAGATTTCGTACCTCACACGACTATTAAGCACATTGGAAATAAATTTACGGAATTTTTGACTTTTTTCAAAAAGGTTAGGCTACAGGGCAAACCCTTAACCCGATCGTCTTTGTTTTAGGCTCAAATTGTAGCCGACTAAATTGTCCAGAGGAGTTTTCCACAAAGGTCACTGGGCACAATCCGACCCAATTAGTGAAGGTTGTGTCTACAGAAACAAAATTACTTTTAAATTAATAAAATTTATCCTACTTTTCATATAAAGTAAAAATATTTTAAAAAACCATGGGACTAAATAAGACAAGTGATTTAAAAGTTGAAGATATTTATTACAAAGAACAAATTCGTAGAATTTAAATTTTTTTTCATACTTATTGATGAAATAGAATAAATCTCATTAATAAATTTTTTTACAAATACAGAATTTTCTTTTTTCCATCATGAACAAATTTATCGAAATACTCTACACTATTTTATTTCTTTAGACTTTGGGTATATTTTTCGTACTAAGTGAGATAGTACGATTGCTCCTGTAGATATTGATCAAGTTGAAATAAACCTCAGTAATATATTTTTTTCTAAGATACAGAATTTCATTTTCTTTAATTCTGATTCCCATTACCTACTTACAGTAATGCGACCCACATATTCTTAAACCAGATATACATATATAAACATCCCACATTAATTTATTTCTGTAGGTCGTGGGTAAATTTTTCATAAGTGCCCAATGATCTTTCTGATATCATTCTTCGTTTCCAAAATATCGAGCGCCAATATCAAAAATTCGGAAAAAATGAATTTTTTGTTCACTAATTCGGCCATAACTTTATTCGTTTTTGATTTTCTCGAATAATTATACCTTAGAGCTCTCGAAAATACGCGTCTTTTGAGTTATCGAATATCATATCTTCACAACTCTCCGAGATTTAACGTCGCACTTTTTCGTGAAATCGGAGCCTATACTGGAGCGAACGAAAAGACATTGCCAATGTCACAAAATCTCCTCTCCGCACAACTTGAGTAATCAGTTGATTGGCTTAGTACGAAAAATCAAATAAAAATAAATAAATCCAAATTTCAAAGGACATCATTCAAAACGTACCGAAATTTAAAAGTGGCGGCCAAAAAAAGTAAAGTTATTATTTCAAAAGGACACATTATTCTTAACATTTTTTATTATGACAGCTAAGCTGTACGACCTTTACGAATTTTCCTTTTTTACGCTTAAAAATCTAGATTTTCAAGCTTAAAATCAATATTTTCAAGCTTAAATGCATTTTAAATCTAGAATTTAAACCTTTAACCGAATACGAAAAATGTTTTGTATCACAATCTATTGAAACACTATTTTCTATGGCCGGAACATTTAAAATCCAGATTTATAAGTGTCAAGAACAAATCTAGTAATGGTCGTACAGCTTTAGCTATCATACTAAAAAATGTTTAGAATAATATTTCTTTCGAAATAATAACTTTACCTTTTTTGGCCGCCACTTTAAAATTTTTGGTATTTTTTGTATGGGCCGTGAATGATGTCCTTTCATTCCTTGGGAAAAGTCATTCAGTTTGATGGGAAGAATCACCCTAACTAACTAATTTTAAAGTCACCTATTGAGCCTTTTTATAGTACGAAGACGGCAAAGTTGTATTACCATTGCCTCCTATGTACTAGTGACACTAGAAGCTGTTAACATAAAAGGCAATGGTAATACAAAAAACAAAGACAGACAGGAACATCCACGACCGAGAATATACATCTGCTTTTTACATAAATATTTGCCTAGACCAGGCAAAAAAATAAATAAAAAATAAATTCATCCCGAGTTTAAAACAGACTAATTAATTCTTATTTTACTTTAAATTTAATATCTTCGCAATAAAATTTTACCACTTTTCTGATTGCGTCCTGCGGTGAGGGCCATTAAGAGGAGTAATGAAACAGAACCTCCTGCCTTTCAGGATCTTTGTACAACATCCATTAGTGGATTGGCATATCGAACCAATCCAATAATTGAGTATTTTATGTTTATGGACGAAAGTTACGACGCATATGGCGCAGAGCTCAATGAAAATGGTGTTTTGAATTTTAGGGTAGTTAAATGGGCTATGTACGACATTTTAAAAATATTTTTAATTTCGTTTAATTTTTTATTTAACATAAAGGAATAAGGTCCCGTTTCCTAAAAAAAATATATATAAAAAAATCTATCTTTTGAAATAAAAATATAATAATTAAAAGTTTCTCAGTAGGGTAAACTAATCATAAATACGGCATTATACAATCGTGTCTTTGCCAAGCTGTCATGTCAATAAAAAAAAACCTATTTCAAATTGTATTTGGTTGTTTATTTTTGAGTTTTATTTTTGCTTTTGGTTAATTTTTTCTGAAGTCTTTTACTGCTACCGCATACCGAATTACGATTTAACTTTGCACGGACTTGTAGTGCTAGATTTTGACTGATTTTCTCACGACTATACCTTATTCATACCGGACTCCGAGAACTGCTTCAACGATAGTGATTAATACTCTTCAGATTTGTAGAATAACACGAATAACGACAGCGCAGCAGGCTTTGCTACTCAACGTGGCATCTGACGAGTTACAGCGGTGGAGAGAACCAAAAAATGTTTTATACCTCTTTGTTCAAACACTGACATTAACTCACCAGATTTGACGTTTGTTACCATTCCAAAGGAATTGAAAGAAAGTTGGTGTAAAATGGTTGACAGGAATTGTCCCAAACGTCCACTTTTTTGCTGTGAGGATCATTTAAACGTAAGTACATTGAAACGTATCTCTAGTTAGTCTGTGATTGAAACTTAAATGTTGAACTTAAACTCAAAAACGCAACGGTATAGGTTATATGTCAACCAACTGTCAATCGTTTTTTTTTACTTTGGCAAAGGAGTTAATCTGTAGAATGCTGTAATAAGCAACAAATCGTAACCAAAATTTTAAAAATTAATTATTTTTATATCTATGATCAAAATTATTTGATTTATTTTTTATTTGAATATGGGACCTTAAACCTGCTTAAAATAAAAAAATCAAATTATTTTAAAAATCTTGCACATAGCCCATTCTTTGAAAATAGCGTCCGCGATCATAATTTTACCAGTTTCAGGGTTTAAAAAAAAATAGAGTGGTGAAGTTGCCAATATCAAGTAAAAAAACCAAACGGGTAGTGCGACAGATCCTCGTCCAAATTTGCACCGTTAGCAGGGGATTATGACGATTTTGCAGCTCTAAGATTAGATGAGTTAACTCATCTTATAAAAAAATAAATAAAAAAAAAGATGACAATTCGGTATTATATTTGAAAATGACCAAACTTTAGCTTAAAAAACGTCGCAAACTCTCGCTTTTATTTGTGAAAATAAGAAAAAAATCCCATGAAATGGGAAACGGTAAAATGAGATGTCAGATATATGATACGGTTAAAATTCTTCCATTTGATAGTTCCGAGAAACGATTACAGATAGCGCTAAAGAGCCTGAGCTTCAGCTCTGAGCTCTGTCGCCCAGTACCTACCGTATTGTAACTCGATATACATATTTATTTGCAAGCCCAAAATACAACGTGCATATTTCCTGTAGTACTCTACAAGCACTCTCACACTGAAACATATTTTCTGTTACTAAAAGATAAATGTCCGAGTCTTGACTTACTAGGGTAGGCGTAGGTGTAACTGGGCATTTGTAATTTATTGCCTCTTGATTTACTGGCTAGGCAGTGGCTTGGCTTGTAAGAGAATACTTTATGTTGTTAAACAAGGAGTTGTATTGAATTTAGCATATGTACTAGCTTTCATTCGCATATATTGGGTGACTTTTTTTTTTAAGTGAAAACTTCTTTAGCGGCGTTGTGCACTTTGAAGTATGGGTAAAAAATGTTGAACTCGCGTCAGGGTCACATGTCTGTCACGTGACCCTGATCGAAAATCCGTAAGGCGGAGGGGTGTTTGATAAATAGGAAAATAAAACTGCAAAAGTCAAGATGTCATCTGGTGTCAGCATAGAAAAAAATTAATTTAATATTAATGCACCACGTTAATGTTCAAGTTTTCACTTCTGCCGGTATTCCCGGAGTGCAACCCGTTGTTTTTTTTAGCAAGTGCTGTCCTACTGCAGGTCAAATGACTAGTAATTTTAGTATTCATTACACAGTGAAGTTAACAATTTTATGAAATAATGCCGAACACCAATAGAATTTTTGAAACATTTCAAGCCCTCCACAACAGTCACACATTGTCGATTACTTACCCACGCCTTCTCCATTCATTCTCCACATTCTCAGGGGGACCCATTCCGTTCGTTCATTCATATTCGACCCACATTTTGCGAGGCAGTTAAAAATACAGAAGCGGGACATTTTTTCTGGAATAGTTTGACGAATATGTACTCAAAGCAAGCGAAGAATGTTTTTTCGAGTCAAAAGCAAATATTCAGACGGAGACATGTTTTTTTAATTGTTTGCTCGCGTTTTTATTCTGTTAATCGAGATTCATCTCACATGGCATACGTTTGCAGAGGAGAAAATGGGTGGGTTCGTCCCTTGTGGTGTATAAGGTTGTGACATATGTAATTTAAAAGGTCATAACAAAAGGTTCATTTTATAATGTGACGCCCGCAACGAGCCTCGTGCAGGGAATAAACTATGAACCGATTTTTGATTCGAGCCCAGTGGTGTCTTATGTCATTTTATAGTTATTAACGATACTAGTGTCGTAGGTAAGTAACGTGAGCCCATTTGAAACACGAGCGAAGCAAGTGTTTTATAGGGCTCCAGTTACACATTACCAACGGCACGTACGAGTATATTGTTCAACGTTTTACAATGCAGTAGCAGAGGAAACGAAACTTAAATTTTTTTGTCAAAAACTTACATCGTGTAGGTATATCCAAATTTCTTAAAAGATAGTATTTTCAGTCACCATTCACTGAAAACGTGTTACAACAGAACAATGTGCACTAATATTTTACGATTAAACACAAAACATTAAGGAATTAACATTTTAATAACACAAAAATGATTTTGTTGAACAAATAATTTCAAATGGCGGGCAAAACAATGGCGAGCAACAAAATGTTTTTCCACAATTGAGGCAAAGGCTAAGTAAATAAAATGCCAATTGCGCCTACATAAATTATTAAATAGTTCAATTATTTGTTAATAATCAGGTTTGTTTTATTGAAAAGTGAAAAAATAATTTACTTTTATATTTTATTTCACTGAAAATAAAGATTTTCGTCAGAATTTTTTTTTTGTCAGGCATAAAAAAAATCTTTGCTGTCATTCTATAAAGCCAGTATGAAGTTTTATGAAAAAGGTAATACTCTTACTTGTCAAAAGGGTCACTGAATTATCAAATCAGCTACTCTTTATTGCGTCATACATTTTGTCATTTAATTTAAAAAATACTTTATTGAATCACAGAATAGCCACTGAAGTTGAATTTTGGTATATGAAAAATGGTTTATTTGCTCATTAGTTCAAATTTTTTTTTCAAAATCTTCTTCTCATTTCAAAATTACATAACATGACATGAGTTTTATGGGGTACGTAAACGTACACTCCGTGGACATGTTACGGGGCCCATTTCCGAGCAACTGCATTGTAAATGATCATAACAGTAGCTTAATTTCATTATAAAACACTAATATAACAAGACTCTTGCAGGAAAAAATAAACTTTGAACTATTTTATCGTATACTGGCTGGATTTTAATTCTGTTACAGGGTTGTGACATATGTACGTCACTTTAAAGGTCACAATCATAGACATAGAAATAAGGTCACAATTCACAATAGATCAGTAAATAAGTATTGCTGTGTATTTTTACGAAAGGTTGATATTTTTTTATAAAAAGGAAAAAAAACACATATTAGGATCTACTATAGAGTTTGTTCTTTTGCTTTTAAAGAGGTCTTGGTTACGAAATAAATTGTCATGATAAGTGTCACACCGTCGTCGTCGCGTCGCATTATCGCCGCAAAGTAGACACAAGTACCTACCTACCAAGTACTTCAGTAAAAACAAAGATTTTAGCTGTATCCTTACTCCTCACTCAAATTTACATAAAAGGACCTCTTACTTAGTCGTGTCGTAGCACTCTGCATAAGCTTTATCACGCAAAACGAGGTATTTTGCTTGTTCCCAAGACATTATCATCTGAAGGGTCTGTCTTCTACCCGCATTGTTGTGTGGTGTTTATAATTATTTCGTGATTTAAACGGCTTACGATAATGCTTGAAATTCGCGCTTTTTTTTATTATATATAATATTTTTTCTATTTTCATCTAATGTCAAATGTGACGTTGAGTGGTTT
Organism: Aproaerema taeniolella; assembly: GCA_949987775.1. Lineage (NCBI taxonomy): Eukaryota > Metazoa > Arthropoda > Insecta > Lepidoptera > Gelechiidae > Aproaerema > Aproaerema taeniolella. The sequence continues at coordinate 5,145,498 of OX465261.1, read as the reverse complement.
CAGTACCACATGAAGTTCTGCCTACCTCGTAAGGGATTATAGACGTGAGTGTATAGATGGTATTATCAGCTATTAGATCAACCCACGGTTAAACTGCGTGCAGGTAGTAGTTAACCAGACAAAACGTAAAAAAACCAAGGGGTTGCACTCCGGGAGTGCCGGCAGATGTGAAAACTTGAACATTAACGTTGTGCATTAATATGGAAATAAAACAAAATACACAAAAAGAGTCCGTTATTCTCTCAGGATTCGAACCCTCGACTGCTACTTACAATCTGGCAACTTTTCCACCCGACCAAATTGTCTACTTTCTATTCAGTAAAATATTATATCGGTATTTGCGCACTATGTGCGAATAATCGTTGACATCTGTCACAGAGATAATTTTACCATAGCGCTGCCATCCGTCCGGGTTTCCCCAGCTAAAGAAGTTTTCACTTCAAAAGAGGTGGCAACCCTATCCTACGCATTTTCGATCACATCTGACGATCACGGTCACGTGACATCTGACGCGAGTTCATCGCGAGTTTAACATTTTTTCCCCATACTAAGGCCCGTGTTCACCAACGGTTAAACCGCGGTTAGAAGCTAATCAGACAAAATGTCAAAAAAAATGTATGAAAATGACTTTGTCAAATCTCTGGTTAGTTGCTAATCGTTGGTTAAATATTTGGTGAACACTGGCCTAAAAGTGCTCAACGCCGCTAAAGAAGTTTTCACTTCAAAACGGAAATGACTTCGTCAAATTTTTGGTAAGCTGCTAATCGTTTATTGAATATTTGGTGAACATCGGCTTAGACGTCCATACACAACAGCTTACAAAAGTGACAATTTATCACCAGCGTTTCTGTGCTGTGGAGGGCACGTTATCGATTGACCACAGTCGTTAAACCAAGTCAAAGGTCATTTGGCGGTTGGAAAACTCTGATACCAAAAGATTAGTCAAGTTCACTAAGTACTTGATTATACTTATACGATAAGGAAGAAATGAAATGAAATGATAAAATTAAAGTTTATTTTTTAATCGACTATATTCTGACACTGACACATTCATTTGCCCGGTAGCTGGCCAATGAGGTGGCCAGCTACCGGGCGACAACCCTAAGCACACCCGGGTCCCTTCCTGAAGTGGTGGAAGACTCTAAGGGACTTCTGCAGTTCCTGGAGGAGCTGGGGTTGTTAGACTGACAGCCATCCTAAACAATCGAGTTGCAGAAACCAGCCTGTCTTACAAATTAATACAAGCCACATTCAAAATCCGAATTCTAACTGAGATAATTTTGCAACCTTTTTTATCTTTCATTTTATAAAGCTTAAGCTTACTTTTTGTTGCTTTTATGTGATAAATTGCAATAACGAAGTGCAGCTAACTATTCTGAAGCGGTTACAGCGCACGTTACTTTCAATTCTGTGCTCGTGTACAGCTTGAAAAGATTCAATTTAAAAGTAGAAGCCAGCTGTTTTCACCACTTTCTAGTAACTGTACGGGAAATACCAATTTACCTCTTACAATGCGGTTAAAACTCGTTTTGCTGAGCTAAAGGCGTGCTGTAACGAGAATGTAGAGAGAATGTAAGAAAACATTTTAAAAGGATAGAGAAAATGTTTGTAAGGATTGCTTCCATATAAATAAAATATACACTCATCAACACTGTCTAGGGATATTGCATGATTTAGTATTTTTAAAACGCTTACCCGCGTGAGGGATATTCACAAATAATTTTTAGGGAAAGAAAAAGGAGCTATCGTACCTTCAAGTCAAGCGGCGAAATTTCTCATTCCCTTACTGTTAGTAAGCACATACGTTGTGCTTGTAGGTTAGCGCCATCTGTGTCTCGTACGGAGAACTACAGACTCATATTACTTGTTGCAAAGTAGATTATGACAAGGGCGAAACCTGTTAACGATTATATTTTAGTATTATATTTAGTTTTTAGTTTCCTGGGGTCGTGGGTCCCATTCGCGCCGAATATTTTTCTTTCCCTAAAAATTATTTGTATTGCATGATTATTCATACATAGGAAAATTCAGAATTAGCACTTGCTCATCTGAAAATTATATCCCTCCATGTGTCTCGAGTATGCTTTTATAGCTTCTCAAACACACCTTTTTTGTATGAAAAATCATGCAATGTCCCTAGACAGTCTTCTTCTTCTTCTTATCGGACAGTGATGATGTGTGTATTTTCTATGGTTGCCTCTATTTACACAATAAGCTTAGGTTTATTGATTTAAATTACAACAGGAAACTAAGGATTAGTTTAATACGATAGTTGTTGACAAACCTTCTCGGTATACGTTTACCGACTCTAACAATCTAAAGCTAACAGTTGGAATATTCTTTGTGATCGATAGGTATATATTGTTAGAAGATATTTGCTGAAAAACGATTATTGATCTTGCGAGAACAAAATAAAAAAATAAATACTCAAGGGCTGTAAAAAAAATTTTCAAGACATGTTTTACCGTCTGAAAGTACGATATTTCAGAAAATAACTAGTATTTTTCTACTGTTCTTATTCCAGCGTGGAATGCACTTCCCTTGTAAATAATATCTCCATCTTCACGTCATATTATGAGTGTTTCTGTCGTGCTAAGAGTTCGCACAGTCTAAAGCACGACTAGGTTAGCAAAACCTTCTTCCATTACGATAAGAGCGGAATTGTCAAGCTTGGAATACTCTTGTCTGTACGAGGTATGAGTATGGAGTGAGACTATTTATCCTGACGACGTTTTCCTCGCCGCATTTCGAGGTACGTCGCGCACGTCGTCCAACACACTTACTCAGAGATGATTCTTATACCATGTTCCAGGTTTTTGCTAATGGTGGATGAGGGTATTGTGTACACGTCCAGCCACACAACTTAAAGAATAAATGTAACCATGGGAATAAATTGCTCAGCTCCAGAGTTATTCAGATATTAAGTCAATTAAAATTAGAAGTAAGCTTTATATGATTGACTTAAAAAGAGCGACCCTCGGAGTTTCTTGCCTATTCTTCTCCTGAGGAAGACAGCACCTTTGCGAATAGGAAAAGTTAAAAATGCTAATGTAATTCACTATTTTGCTCAATGATTTATATTGATTTTGCTAAAGTATTTTTATGTCGTTTTCAAGCAGCACTTGTATGTTCTATGAAATGAATATTTTTCACTTTGAATGTAACCTTCTTCTTATCGTGTAGGTATAGTCAAGAGTGTGGCGAACTTCACTAACCCAGTCAGAGATTCCAAATCCCACAATGGCCTCTGAATTTGTTTTAACGATTGTAGTCAATCGACAATAGCCGGGACCGACAACGTGCCCTCCGAAGCACGGAAATTCTCGTGATAAATTGCCACTTTGGTCACCCATCAGGCTTTCTGTCTCTGTGTTGTTGCTGATGGCGTTTATATTATACTACGTAGCGGGGTAGACAGGTTGACATGTAGCCAATTTACCTTCCCAATGTGGCCGTCTTTAACACCGCAAAAATTGACCTTTTTATTCGTCAATCTGTATAAGAATTGTAGCTCTCTTGGTAGCTCCACAGCGGAGGCTTTTATAGTGCTTGCCCAGGCAATAAATCGAGAAGCGACAAGCTCGCCGAGACACTTCTTCTTGAGAAACGTGGCCAAGTGTGAGTCGGACACGATAGGAGACAGGAGGTCTCCTATTATTAAAGAACGATAGGAGGTTCTTTAATAATTTATCTTTATTTTGGCCAAAAATTGCTACCGTATCAACTATGAAATTGAAAAAAAATAATTAGATAGTGCTCCTAGTTTTCTATTACCTCTTTGTTGACGGCCAGTTTGGTCGAGCGGTAGTGGCGCTGCCTCTTAACTTGATTGACGGGACCTGGGTTCAATTACCAGTCGGGGCAAATTTTTGTGTAAAAAGCAGATGTTGTTCTCGGGTCATTGGCGTTTGTGGCTGTCTTTATGCATGTTCCAATGGACCCACAACACAAGGGAAAACCTTGGGCATTGGAGAGTATAGCGTTTATAAAAATAAAAAATAAACGCCGTGTTTCCGAAATTACAAAGAAACAACAAAAAAGTACGTAGGTAGTTGTGAAGCAAAGTACGTAGTGTGAAGTCAAATTATTGTAGGCGATAAATATAATAATTCCTAGACATGTACAGTCCTCCTATTTAGTAATGTAATTTGCCGAACCACAATAAGAAAATAAAAGCACTGAATAGAAATTTGAATTCGTTTGCATTCTGAAAATCGATGATTACTGAGACAGAAGATGGAATTACAGGTTTAATATCATAAAGATACTTTAAACCCTAGTCAAATGAGCACCCCCGAAGTTCGCCCGCTCAAAGGTTCCCATGATACTGGCCACGTTACCGCGTTGTAAGGCCAGCGAAATCCTTTGAACAAGGTACGTCCAAGAGCGTGCGTCGCCAGTTTTTTAAATCTTCCCACGGATCCCTAAACCCAGAGACTGAGGCATTCCTATAAAAGTCTCTCCCACAAAACATGTCGCGGTCTTTACTTCAACTTAACGTTCATTGAAAACTTCCTCGTTGGTTGTTTGGTAGTAACTCCGCCACCAAGGTTTATGTTCTTAACTATATGACAGTGTCACACTTACTTGTCGATTGACTGAGAAAGGATTATTTCTTAACATTCTGGGTAATACTAGTAGACTAGTAATGATCTTATTAAGAGTATTATAAAATTGCATGTCCAGACTCATTGATTCATCAACGCCTTACCCAAACCCTTGAAAATAGAAACCAGTGATTTGATTCAAATGTTCCTTTTATAAGGTAGGCAAGGAATTTACGAAATTCCCACAGGAACGAAATCCCTGACATCCTCTAGTCATAAACATGCTTACTAAAATTCGTAAAATAATATTCATTCTATTTCAACCACGCGAACTAATTTGTAACCTCCAGATTTATATTTTGTAAATTTTTTTGCGAGAAAAAAATGATGTCATAATATTTCCAGTTATCAATTTTTTTTGTGATACATGTGAGTTTGTGAGTGAGGTTGGGATCGCTTCACTCCGCTGAAACGCCTAACGTAATTGATGAACGGCCCTTTAACATCTCGTCTTCTCCAGTTACTATGTTAAGTGGTTTGGTTCCATTAAACGATCTGATGTCTAGGAAAACTCAGCAGCTGCAAAAATAACTTAAAACAAGTATACTTACCTACTTTGTTCGACAACTTGACAGCTGAGGGTCTATCGACGCAACATAAACTAAGGTTTTAAGTTTTAGTTATTATGGTCACAGAACTGTCTATTGTTCAAAAACCATGGTTTAAGTGTTCGATATTGTGGCAACGAAACTGTTTTTTGTTTAGATTCTGAAAATAAGGCACATACAAAGATATATTTTTAACAAAAAAGACTTTTTTGACTCGGAACCTTCAACAATACATACTTAAGTACTTCTAAAACAAAGATAGCAACGGATTTCTAACAAGTAACGCGTGATTCTGTTAATTATTTTTGTCACAGAATCTCCAAGCACATTTTCAGGAATCCACTTTACTGGTCAGAATTAGAACATACTAGCGACGCACCCCGGCTTTAAAAGTATAGTAAGATGCATTAGGCAGCGTTTTCGGTAAAAATCAAAATCGTCTTGATTTTTTTAGACATCTTTAATAATTATCGTTGTATTTTAACCAATTTCTGTTGAACTTAGAAATTTTTCACCACTTCACGTTGATTAACGGGTCTAAACTCTTGAATTCTAGCGGTAAAAAAATTCTAAAATCAATAAAATCCACGCAAAAAAATGAAAGTTCCTAATCGCTCGACATTGAGGCGGGCGATTCAAACGTAGTGAATCCAGAGCATCTGGATTTCACACATTATTATTATATTCGTAAACCGTCATTTACGGTTGATATCGAGGTCGAATTCGATGCTACAGCCTGTGACCACTGACCTTTGACCTCTGTTGACCCCTGGTTAGTTGGGATAAATGCATTATTGGCATTACCCATATGTTTGTAACGCGCCTCTTAACGATCTAGATACGAAAATAATATTGTGGTGTAGGATTAAAGCCCGTATCACAGAAGGAGACTCAAGTCTTGATCTATACTTAATTATTGATTGTCTCTTTCTCTCACTATCAAAATGACAAAGACTAGACTAGAGTCTAAGTCGCTACAGAACGCGACAGACCTAAATCGGAAATAACGTAAATCGTAAAAGAAAGCCTCCTGCGCTGGACTGAAATTGAAAGAAAAACAATGTACCAGTTGTCAACTCTTCCCAGGCATACTGTAAAAGTCAGTAAATGGTACGTAAGGGTCTTGCTGTATTATGGACGAAAGGCCGACAACCTGTCAACATCTATAACCCTCAGAATTACCTCAAAATGTATTAATTTTACCGACACGCTGTGACAAACACCTAAGTTAATATAAATCCATGGAAAAGCAGCATTTAATACCTCACAACAGTGTGAAATTACTTGCAAACTATCTCCACGGCCGGCGGCCAAGCGGTGTTGCCATCATTAAAAATAATTAAGTACCGCAATATAGGGTAAAACCTTTTCCGTGTTAGACTGTGTGTTGGGATTAAAGAGCTTTCGACTCTGACTGGTCAGAAAGAGGAGATTAGGAAAGAGTTAGATGATACATACTTCTTCTTACCTTTCCTGAACTCCTCCATGGCCTCTTGAATGCATCGCCAGATATTGGATCTATTTGCATGTAAATGGGTAACAATCTTGGGAGAAATTCACAAATATTGTAAAAATATTTAATTTAAGTTTATATTTCTTGTTTCCTGTTTAGTTATTAGGTTAGCTTGTAAGACTAAGCATTGTACCAACATAAATAAATAAATAAAATAAAATTTAATTCGTCTTTTATAGGAAAATAAATGGGGAGAATAAATCTTTGTCTTTTGTATTACCTAATTTAAAATTTTTTAGAACAAAAATTAAACTGACTTTAAAAAAAGTTAAAATAAAGACAACATCATCTAACGTGCTACGTAGTATCTGATCTGTTTGAAGTCGGTGCGAAGGCGGCCTATCAAAGTTATTTGGCTTGGCTCCGACTTTCAAACAGTGGGATTTAAGCCCACAAACCCAGGATTAGGAGATCTAATCCTGGGTCCGTGGGCTCAAATCCCATTCGCATCGAACATTTTTCCTTCCCTAATATTTTGTAGGCCTTTGCCCAACAAGGGGATCTGACAGGCTAGTAAAAAATATATAGATTCACTTATCAAAAAAGTCTAAGCAACATGCACGATAAGTATTTCATACAACAGAGGCCTTCTGTTTGAGAAGCTAATAAAAAATATTTAAGGCCAGTGTTCACCAAAAAATTAACCAACGATTAACAGCTAACCAGAGATTTGACAATGTCATTTTCATACATTTTTTTTGACATTTTGTCTGATTAGCTTCTAACCACGGTTTAACCATTGGTTATATTTTTGGTGAACTCGGGCCTTATTTGTATAAAATCTTTAGTTTGAGCAAGTCCTATACCTGAATTTTCAATTTCTATAAATGAACTGTATCTAGCCTGAAATGTATGAAAAAGAGACGAAAATTGAAATTTCATTTCACAGTTTTTATATTAAAAGCAAAGAAGAACTGCGTTTTCATTTTCAAAAATGTTCATGCTAAATAAAGTTCATTTATAGGATTGAAAAATTCAGGAATATAACTTGCTCAAACTTAGATTTTATACAAATAAGTACGTGTCTTAAGTAAATACTTTTCATAGCTTCTCAAAAAGACCTCTGTGTATATTATTATTTGTGAACATCCCTCCCGCAGGTAAGCGTTAAAAAAAAAGATCGAAACTATTCCAGCAGTTATCGAAGTGAATGATTTACAATATGGGTTCTGCATCTGTATTCAAATGGCTGCACATTCAGTAGCGGTCAGTTATAAATCCAGCAGTCTTTTAAACTCGCTCGCTCGATAGATGGGATTAAGCAATGTTCAAAGTGGTTGGGCGTGCGGTGGAGCATTAGCAGCTGCGGTTATAGGCAGCCGCCTCACCGCCAGCGATATAAGCGAGAACGCGATGAAGAGTGGTTATTGATATGAACACGTCTTTAAACATCAAATTATCCATCTACCAATTCTCAATTCTTTATTGCTCTCATAATGGTTGTACAAGGTGGTCACTTAAAAATAGGAATCACATTATGACCCGGTAGGGCACGGCAAGTTTTAAAAGAGTGTAGGCAGTTTACACTTACGCCTCAGATAAATAATATTTATCTTATTCTTTTACATAACACTCACTAATCTATATATATAAAAATGGAACCCGATTTTCGTTGTCACGGCATCACGCGTGAACGGCTGGACCGATTTGGATGATTCTTTTTTTGTTGTGTTCCTTATTGTCAGGAGAAGGTTCTTATGAAAGAAAAAACTAAAAAAGTGCCACGGGAACGAAGTCCCGGGCGGAAAGCTAGTCTAAAATAAACTCTAACAGCTTACTTTTCTTAAAGTAGTAATTTTAATATAAAAAATAAAAAAAGTAATGTAGGTAGTATTTTTTAAATTATAAATCTTACAAATCTTTAACTGATACAACACTAATATGTGGCACTTTAATTTATTTATGAAATTACTTTACAGATTTTAAAATGTTATTTTAGATTTGTTTATGTTATGTTTTTGTCATCGAAATATTCCCTTCCGAGGTAGGCAGAACATCATGTAGTCTGAGAACCACTTGACGCAACATTTGATAATCATTATCGTAAGGTTTAGTTAAACATCTAATTAGTTTTTGCAACCTCAAATGATTTAAATCTTAATATAGAAAAGTTATAATTAATTTATTTAATTTTTAACTATTTAATTTTATCAGTTCAGATTTCAAATTCATCAAAAGTAAAATCTATCAGTTCTTCAAAATGATTATTTCCGGTACGTTTCCTGTCGATTAAAATCGCGGCAAACAGCTGTGTGGCTAACTTCATGCGAAAACCAAAATCGGAAGGGGAACTTGGCTGGCGAGGACATTCTTAGCGTGGCAGTTGACTGGAGTAGTCGACTCCTTAGGTGTTATATTTTGCTGAAGTAACCGTTAATTTAAAATTATCATAGTGTTATATTTGTACCGAGTTTGGAGAATAAAATATCGCATATAACTGGAGTTTTCCTGGATAGCCATCCTGTTTTACATTATGGGGTTATTAGGTGCAATATGACGAGGAAAATAATGTTAGGTTGTCAGCATTTCGCCCACGACATAGCAAAACCCTCGCATCCTACTTACTGGCTTCTACAGTACGCCTGGCAAGAGTTAGCAGCTGGCACATTCTAAGTTTTTTTGTCACTTCCAGTCCAGCGTGGAAATTCGATCCATGGACCTAATATTAGGTCCACGCTTCTATTCTATCACAGGTAATGCTGCTCCATAAGTAGGTCGATAACCTTGTTATAACCTGGCAAATAGATGATAGTGTAGAACGTGCATCAATCCAAAGGAAACACCAGTCCTCTTTTAAACGTATATTTCCACTTCATGGTAATGTACAATTTAATTATATTTTAGATCACACAATTTTAACGGACACTTCCGTAAACTATACTTTCTAAGGACACGACTATTCTCCTCAACAGCCAGGCAACGAATGTCCCCGTCAGCCAAACTTCCCTTCCCTTTTTGAATTTCGCATGAAGTTAGCCACTAAACTTTGCTACTGTTTTGTCTGTCGGTAGTTGTACCGGAAAAAGTCATTCATCAAACTATTTAATTTAAGTTAAACATTTAAAAATATTTTAAAAAGTGCAAAAATTGCTAAAATAAGTAACGAAACCTTACAATAGCTTCTCGTTTCCTCGTTTTGGTGGATAACTACCTCAATAGGACGATAGCATTCGTTGAAAAGTGAGTTGGATTGACCATTAGTGGTTCCGGTTCGATATTAACTAGTTGCGTCATTAATTTGGAAATGTGGTTTTATTAAAATGTGTTAAAATAACCTTAATGAACGCTGCACACTCAAAGGCCCGCACTAAGGTTTTTACTTATATCGTGGGTCCCTTGGCACAAACATAAAACAAAAAAATCACAATGCAGACTGATTCACATTAAAATATTTCAATTAAAAAAAACTTTTGACTATCCCATTATTGAAACATAGAAACTACTTATAGTTCTCCAGAATTTCATAGCTCTGACGGTATGTAGCGCAAAATGTATGGAGCAATCGTGGCATCGCGATTCGCGACTCCCTCTCAAAAAATTTTTAAAGTTCCCTTGAGAGTGCGTTACAACCAAGTGTTATGCAGACGATAGGCCGCAGTCGAAAAGTTAGTGTGTTCATAATCCCTTTTGGGGTAGGTTGTGGAACCACATGATGCCACATTTAACATTCACTATGATGATACAATATTCTGTTGAAAAGTGAAGAACTTTTTGGAATTCATTGGGAAAGGATCCTAAAAAGCAAAGATGAAGTGTTAAAAATAATTAAGCAGAATTTTGACTTATTATGACGTTCAAAAGTTGAATTATGAAAGCAGAAATCCACATTAAGGTCTATTGAATTCATTCGGTCGAAATTGATGAGATTAAGCGATTAAGCAATGTTTATGAAGTGGTTGGATGTGTGGTCAAGCGCTAGTAATATTACCTTATTGGTTCATGTATTCCAAGTTGCGGTGTACTGTAGCGTAATTCAAAGGGAGTCACTAAGGATCTAGCTGGTGGAATCCAGGAAAAGTCACATAATCACTTTTAAGGCATTTATTGAGAGGAACCTAAATCACGCGGCTGAAGCCATGGGAGAGACTGTCAGATTACACTAAAGACTAGGCAGCAAAATACTAAAATACTGACAAAAACGTATGGCCAAGTATGGTGCTAACCTTCGCCTGTATGTAGTAGGAGAAAGAGAAAAAAAATTCTGACGCTCCGAAATTTCGGTCGTAGGCTAGCAGAGAGATACCCAGAACCAAAAAGTAAATTAACATAGCTCAGACCCGAACCGTCTGAAGTAGGCAAAGAAAGCATTTGCAGTTGTGTAATTTATGTATTAGGACCACTTTGTAAGGGAATTCCTGAGTATACGTTATACTTGTCGGGTACGGTAGCTTGGCCTTTGCTACGGTCATTAATTATTGCCTTTGAGTAGAAACAACATAGGAATTCTACTAAATGTTATAAATGTGGAAGTTAGTGAGAATGGATGCTTGAAGTTGGTTATTTTCTCACGTTAAAACTGTTATACGGAATTTGAGTGATAGCCCAGTTGGTAACGAGCCAGATTTGTGATCGGAAGGTCGCGGGTTCCAATCCTGGTGCGGGCCTGTACCACTAAATTCGTCTTTTCGGATTTATGTAGGGACATCTAATTATCACTTGCTTAACGGTGATGAAACCCGCCTATCCAAGAAAATTCATTTTCGAAAGACGAGTGGTCCACCAACCCGCACTGGGCCAGCGTGGTGGACTATGGCCTAAAACCCCTTCGTTTTTCGTTTTCGAAGGGAGGCCCGTGCCTCTCTGTGGGGACGTATATGGGCTGATGACAACAACCAAGACATAGTTTATAGTATCATCATGATTTTTCCATTGTCTGAGTATTTTAATCAAAATTAAAAAATTGGATCGGATTCGAAACGAAAACAAAAGTCACTGACATAACCCGGCGAATTAGCAAGCTTAGGCGCAGACCCACTGCTTCGCATGCTGTGCACGAGCACGCGGCGATCTTTATAACTGCGTTGATTAGATCAAAATCTAATTTGTGCATTGAGAAGATAATCACCTGGCGTTTGGTCGTATTCATGCGTAGCTTATTCGTGGGTTGCAGTGGACACAATCACATACATTTTCTTGCAAAGCGAAGCTTATGATACTATGCCGCGGTGGGTCTGCGGCTTTTGTTCATGTCTGTCAGAGAACCGATTGGGGCAGACAAGTTCTAGAACGGAGATCGAAAATCAGTCATTATAATAGTAAATAGTTGGAATGTGAGATTATTATTGTATTCTGGGCGAAAGGTTGGTACTTAAGGCGACTACAGCACCCGATAAAGGCAGCACACATAGGAATAGTGCCATCTCCGTCTCTCAACAGGCCTGGGCCGGCAGTGCGAACAGTGTCGATACACGAAGTTTACGGACTATGAAAGCGTGCGTGCGTAAAAATATGTTCGAAAGTTAGAAAAATGAGATTTATGGAAAGGTAACAACTTAAATCGAAAAATGCGTTTTACTACTTATCGAGAGTGTTCAATCACGAACATTTTGATAGCAAATTCAAGTTCCTGTATGAATTTTACTATCGTTTTTACGGCTTAAAAGATACACAATATTGGGTATTTAGAGGTGACTTTGTGAGCTTTTCCATCGAACCAAAAGTGCTGAATCATGTTTTCAGCAAACTACTTATCTAGTTTATGTCCTGAATATTATCGTAGTATTTTTTTCTTCGATTTAGTGCAGTGCGTCATGCTTATCTACGCATCATAAAATCGTAATTTAGGTGCTGTAGTCGCCTTAACCTATCACCACTAAACTCATATTCCATCTGACAACCCTCAGAATGTTTGTATAACGTGGCGTATACATAACTGTATAAGCGGTTTAAGAATCCGATGATGCTCAGCCTATCCCGATAGGGATATAAAGCATAAAGATATGTGGTCACAGATAACTTAACCAGGGCGATCGTTTCTTACAACACAAGGTAGCGCGCGGTCACGCCATTTGTTCCATCTCTCTCTCTCGCAAGCAAGATATGATACGTGTCCTCTTCCCGCTTACTTTAGCAATTTTTTAAGTTTCTCTATTTATTTTAAAGACCTCAGCTGTTGGTGAGAATTTATAACTAACTAGCTTTCCGCCCGGAACTTCGGAAACAAACAATCAAATCTTTCCTCTTTATAATATTAGTAGATATAGAAGTATAGATTTACATTCAATGCACCATGCACTCAGTGGTAATGGAGCAAATGTAAAATAAGTATCCTTTTCTCTGCTATTCTATTTTCACACAGGACTGCAGGATCTAGTCACTTTGACATACCCTGATCAAAAGGTTTGAAGAGAAACCGGGGGCATAGGCAGCAGTGCCGGACTTTTCAATACACCCCCAATAGACCTAGGGGCGACAGGCAGCGGTGTAGGGGCGGCATATTTTCAGACTGCTCGCAAAATGCACAAATTAATTTAAAAAATAACAATAAAATTAATTTGATTTTATTAATTTTTGGAATTTTGGTAGAACGAATTATAATTATTCCACGCTGGACTGGGAGTAAAATAACCAACTTAGAATGTGCCAGCTGCCAATTGTTCCCAGGCATACCTACTATAGAAACCAGTAAGTAGGGCGCGAGGGATTTGGTGTACCTATTTTAGTAGAAAGTCTGACAGGTTATATCGTGCCCAACTGTGAGATGAAATGTAGCCTATGTCCTTTCCCAGGCTCTAATTTATCTCTGTACCAAATTTCACCAAAATCGGTTCAGTAGTTTAGGCGTGAAAGACGGACAGACAGATAGACAGACAGAGTTACTTTCGCATTTATAATAATATTATAAAAACTACTGATGCTCTGCCTACCGCGATAGGAATTATAGGCGTGAGCGTATGTATGTATGTATTTAGCAAAATACATTAACAAATTCTCTATAATAAAATATTATCTCTCCCGTTTTCAAGGCTATATTTTTGGCAGAAAGAGAAAAGTATCACTTTTTTACGTAGAGTAATCCTTACTTCCTTACTTACTTAATATTAAGTAAGGAAGTAAGGATTACTCTACGTAAAAAAGTTACTTAATATTAAGTAAGGAAGTAAGGATTACTCTACGTAAAAAAGTGATACTTTTCTCTTTCTGCCAAAAATATAGCCTTGAAAACGGGAGAGATAATATTTTATTATAGAGAATTTGTTAATGTATTTTGCTAAATACATACATACATACGCTCACGCCTATAATTCCTATCGCGCTAGGCAGAGCATCAGTAGTTTTAAAACCACTTGATGCCACGTTTGACATAAATTCATAAGGTAAGATGAAATATGATGGAAATGGTGAAAAATGGTCACCCTTTCGCCCATAATCCAGCAAGACTCTCGCGTCCCACTTACTGGTACCTGGCCTGGCACATTCTAAGCTTTTCGTTTACTCCTAGTCCAGCGTGGAAGTAATTTTTCTAAATGGTGGGCGGTTTTTAAAGAAAGCCTTAATATGGCACTGGTAGGTACTTATTTAAGGATGAGAGGTGGGCGGAGGGAGGGCGGGTGGTATGTCATCAATCTTGAAGTATTACAATGATAGTATCACAGCTCACTGCTATGAGATCCATAGGGATGCGGGTCGAAGTACTATTGGATTGAAATGTGAATAAATGCTCTGATACCTTTGAGGTAACTAGGTAAGGTAGGAATGTAATACAGCGTAGTATTGCATAACTATCGATAGTTTGGCTATCGATAGTTGACCTTTCAAAACAGTAAGAATATCGATAGGACTATCGATACTATCGATAGTATTGATTCAAAACTATCGATACTCCGACGGACCCACGACACAAGGGAAAACCTTAATGTGGGCCTTTGAGTGTGTAACGTTTATAATTTTTTTTAAATTAAAATTCAATAGTATCGATACTATCGATAGTATTAAAATTTAATAGTATCAATGCTATGATACTATTGATAGTTTGGTCTGTCATCAATAGTATCTCAAACTATTAGTACCGACACTATCGATAGCCGATCGATATTCTTACTGTTTTTCTAGGTTACGATAGTATCGATAGACTGTCGATACTTTCTATTGGTTGCAACACTAATACATAAGGGACTGGTTAGCAAAAACTGAAACCCTGAACTCAAACCACCATTCTGAATGATTTTCCAGTGGCATTTTCTTCAGGAGGCTACAAGAGTTCAAGCCTCAGTGCCACCATGTACCAATGTCTCGTTTTCTGAGTCATACACTAATCGATGCTCTTACGGTGAAGGAAAACATCGAGAGGAAACCTGCACGTTCAGGAGACTAAGTGAAACCATGATCCAATCCGTTCAGGCACCCCTGTTAACAGGGTCGCGGCGGTCAGAAGGCAATCGCTCCACTGTAATAACATGACCTGCCAAATCCTTGATCATGATCAAACGAACCCCGAATGAGAAACGGGACTATAAGCGCTAGGAAGAAGAAACGTGGTCAAAACGAATTACGTGAAAGGAAAAGAAAGTCTTAGTTGTTTTAATGCAAAATGTCCATAAATGCGCTCAACTATCAAAGGCAGGGTCCATTAGCAGGATACAAAGTGAGAATACCCATCATATAACCGCAGTGAAAATAGAGTTGAATAGTAAAGTAATCCCTTAATGGGCGATTGGGTGCCAATAAATCGGATTCCAGCTATATTAATTATTATAATCCATCGAATCGAGCGGTTGCACTTTAGTTCATGAGTTTAGCTGGTAGATATGATTAGTATAAAGTTCAGTGTGTTATTGAGCTGTTAGTTATTTTTGTCGGGCGTTACCGTCCTAAGCCTCTCAATTGGGCCATTATTGCGAGAAATGTTTTGGGCCGTGTGGTGATCGGTTGAGAATAACACCACCCCATCTCTTTCCGGGGGTATCGTAAGAGGCGACTAAGGAAACACAAATGAGACCTACCTCCTAGTAATTCACGACACTTCATTTTTTTCTGAATCTGAGGTGTCGTCCTATGGTCTCATGCGGTGTGGTACGCTCTGTAAAGGGCCGTCTGGTTCGCGACCACCCTCCTACCGAAGTGCGACGCCAAACAGCTTGCTGTGTTCCGTCGGTGGGGAGTACCAGTGCCTTTATAGACATTTTCTGGGTTAACTCACTCCATCGTCGACCTCATCTTTGACCTTATGGTCAAGATGGAGGTCAAGAGTTAACTAACCCATCTTATAATAAAAAAAATGTTTTGGGCCATTAAAAATAGAAAAAAAAGTTCTTGGGTTTAGGGCAGACTATTCCAGTCAGCTAAATATCCTCTCAGAAGAACCTATGCGAGACTCTTTTCTTTATTTAATTGAATTGCATTTCAGTTGTTAAAATATGACAATTACAATTTATTTTAAAATTACAATTATAATACGCCGAATGCCGTTTACTCAATCAGGCTCTCTAAGAGGCGATTTTGAATAAGTTAACGAAACTTTAGACGGTGGTTCTCAATACTAAACTAGACGATTTTCCCCAAGAAACGCGTATTAGCTGATCGCACAAGCTACACGGAGAGACGAAAATTGTCACATCCTTTTTTTTACCGGCCCATGTACGTCCCCACCGAGGGGCACGGGCTTCCCTTCACAACACGAAGGGGATTTAGGCCATAGTCCACCACGCTGGCCCAATGCGGGTTGGTGGACCCCTCGTTTTTCGAAAAGGATGGGCGGGTTTCATCACGTTGTTTTCCTTCACCGTTGAGAGAGTGATTATTCAGAATCCGTACATAAATCCGAAAAGACGAATTTAGTAGTACAGGTCCGCACCAGAATTTGAACCCGCAACCTTTCGATTGCAAGTCTGGCTCATTACCAACTGGGCTATCACCTCTTATCACATCCTTAAATTTTGCTAATTTAAAGACACTTAATACTAAACCCAAGCCAGCGTGGTGGACTATGGCCTAAATCCCTTCGTGTTTCGAAAGGAGGTCTCTGCCCCTCGGTAGGGACTGTGATATGGTAATTCAGGAAAATAATGCCTTAAGGCGACTACAGCACCTAAATTACGATTTTATGATGCGTAGATAAGCATGACGCACTGTATTGAATCGAAGAAAAAAATACTACGGTAATATTCAGGACATAAACTAGATAAATAGTTTGCTGAAAACACGATTCAGCACTTTTGGTTCGATTGAAAAAGCTCACAAAGTCACCTCTAAATACCTACCCAATATTGTGTATCTTTGAAGCTGTAAAAACGATAGTAAAATGCACAGAGGAACTTGAATTTGCTATCAAAATGTTCGTGATTGAACACTCTCGATAAGAGTTAACGCATTTTTTGATTTAAGTTGTTACCTTTCCATAAATCTCATTTTTCTAACTTTCGAACATGTTTTACGCACGCACGCTTTCATAGTCCGTAAACTTCGTGTATCGACACTGTTCGCACTGCCGGCCCAGGCCTGTTGAGAGACGGAGATGGCACTATTCCTATGTGTGCTGCCTTTATCGGGTGCTGTAGTCGCCTTAAACACAGCGTTCGAGAAGAAAGAGATAATGCACAGTCATTTTAAAACTAGGTATATAAATTGAGGCAAAGGCGTTCAACCTCATACAGCTATGTTTGACAGGAACGTATATGGGCTGTTAAAAAAAAACACTAAGCTCAAAAATGTATGCAAACAAAAGGAAATTGCATACAAAACACAAACAACGCTCGACAGGCAATATGCCTTTGTGAATGCGACGCGCGTGTTGGCGACGAAATATTTATCGTGTGGTTTGTCAGGTAACGCCGGGGCGGCTATTCTACTAACCGATGGCGGTAGAATAGAATAGAATAGAATAGAAAAAATGTTTATTTCCACACCACAAAGAAAATTAGGTTACACAAGAGATATTAAATCAGTTAACATCTGTTACATTGTTTCCTTAAACCTTATTTAGCAGTTAACAAAAACTTTACATTATTTGTGGGGGCTGGTGCCTAAATTAGGTAATTAAACCTGTACTATATCTAAGCCTCATACATTTATTGACAGCTACCTTGACTGGCAGCGCCACTGCCAACTGAATGATTTTTTTTTTAATAAATAAACGCTACACACTCAAAGGCCCACATTAAGGTTTTCCCTTGTGTCGTGGGTCTCTTGGAACACATATAAGGACAAACACAAACACCCATGACTCGAGAACAAACATCTGCATTTTACACAAATGTTTGCCCCGACTGGGGATCGAACCCAGGACCCGCCGATCAAGAGGCAGCGTCACTACCACTCGACCAAACCGGCCGTCAAAATGTTAAGTTGCTTGATAGTATTTCCTTTATATATTTTTATTCTTTCGTTTGAAATGTGTGTATTCATGTATTTTTATTATGTTTGACTTTTGGTTTTTCGTAATTAAGTATATTAATACATTTTAAATTACTGCAATATTTACCTACCTTCTGTATTTTTTGGCTTTTTGATTTTTTGTGAAATCCCCGTCGTGTATTTTCTGCGCTACGTGATATTAGCGGAATTGTAGCAACACATATGGGGCCATATTTAAGAATCGATCTATCTAGTCGCAACTTGACGTTCGTTTGTCGGTGGCGCTGCTGACCGGGGTTGTCATCAACTGCCCCGGTCAAGTGTATTGGGGTTTCGATAGTTTTCAACATCGACCACACAGCCTAATAGACGCCTAATGTTTAAACTCGAAACAAATAACTGTGTCAATGCGCTGAGGTAAGCGAGGGGCGGGGGGAGAAGGAAGAAATGCATTCTGATTGGCTGATTCAAGGTCAAAATAATCCAAGAAAGGATAAGCAGTACTATTTGTATTTGAAAGAAAGGGATGTACTGATAAACAAATGCTTTCGTTACGAATTCTAACCAGCGTAATTTGAGCTCTGAATAAATTGATTCTTGACAATAATAATCTTGAAATTGGCTTACCTATAAAAGTTATGCCGTTTTTTTTGAAATTAGATGATTGGCAGCAGCAGAACTTTCTTCTCGTGCGCCGAGTGGCGCGCGGGGAAACCGCTTCGGGGCGAACCCCATGGCGGTGGAATCTACCGCGGTCCATAGCTATGGACCGGTCATTGGCATCACCTGCCGCGACCGCGGCGTTGGGTGTGCGACCACGACGGCGACTACGACCACAACAGCGACGGCGACGACAGGGGAAAGGGGTAATGGGGTACCTAGATTTTTTGGGAAATAAAGATTGCAAAAACCTAGATTGTTTGGGAGAAAATAAACGAACCTAGATTTTTGGGGAAAAATTTCAACACCAACCCTACTGAAGTGGCGTGCACGGTGGGTCCACGCCCCACCCGTGCCGGGATGATCCTATCGGCTTCCCCTGGCAGCTCCCGATCGGGAGAATGACACTGCCATGGGAAGTTGAGAGCGCTGGGAGAGGAGGAGCCGAACCGCTGGTCTTGGCCACAGGGCCAATCTCAACGGGGCGTACTCGCACCCTCCCGCGTGAGCCACAATAGGGAAGGAGGGTCTTTTGGCCTTCACGAGGTCGGGCGAGCGGGTGAGGCCCGGCTCGCCTTGGAGCATTAAAATCTGGGTGGGAGGGTAGTCAAAGAATTCAAGTCCCTCGACTACCCGCCTATAAAATCTTTTTCTGTGGAGGGTAGCCAACTCGTTCGAGTTGATTTGCTACCCTCCATTGTTATTATTGTTTGGGTGCGAAGGCGAATGATGGAGAGGGCAGGCGGAATGACGATTGGAAGTCCTATCGGCTTTCCCTGGTAGTTGCCCTGTGAAAGGGAAAGTAAAACTGCCAGGGAAAGGGTGAGATTGCGAGTAGGGGCGAGGTCGTTCCGCGGGGATTGCTCCTAGGGGATCAATAACCGCGGAGACGGCCTACACCCCTCTGCTGGTGTCAGTCGGGCGGAAATTGGCAGTCTCTATTTTTTTTTTTTCCTGTCCCATTGGGGAGCGCCCCACGCATTGGATATTTTAGGGCATTAGTGTTCAAATTAGGGTCTTGAAATCTTACCTACCTACTATACCACAGGAGAGCACAGCGGGCGCGGGGGGGGGTCAGGTCCCCGGCCAGTCGCGTGGATAGTGAGGCTCTCAGGGCTTAGGGTGGTGTTACCCGGCCTGTATCAGGGCTTAGGGGGGAGCGTGCCCGGCCTGTTCGTAGGTCTTAGGGGGATTACCTGCCTGGCGGCGCTGCACTGGGTCCAGCGACTTGCGGCTCCATCCGTATGGGTAGTAGGTGGTAGTAACCGGTAAGTTGGTGCAGGTGGTACTTACAATGCGTGGGGGCTTCTTTTTTTTTTTTTTTTTAAAGTCATGTCCGGTGTGGGGGCCGGCCTCGCGACCTCTACCCTTGGGGAGGTCGGGCGGGGCAGCGTGTCTTGATTGAGGGCTTCTTCGTCCGCCGCCGGGATTAGCTCTCGGGGGAGAGCTCGGCAGCGTCGGTCGGGCGGTCTAGCGTGGAGTGGCGCTATTCCACGCAGGTGTTCGTGCGTGGAGTTGTCGGCGCGGTCATACATGACCCGCGCCAAGCGGACGATGAACTCGTCCAGGGCTTCGTGCTTGAGGTCGCGTCGGATCACATCGTTACGCACGTATCTGCCGGCGTTAACGATGGTACGCAGGCATTGGTTCTCTTGGGCACGTAGTCGGCGTTTGTTTGACTCGCTGACCAGTGCGTACCAGGCGGGGGCGGCATACGTGAGACGCGACCTTATGTACGTCTTGTATACCATGAGCTTGGTTGCTACTGGGAGGGTAGATGAGAACACGGGGTATAGTTTACCCCGTGCGACTTTCGTCTTGGTAACGATGTCGCCGACGTGGTGGCGCATGGTTAGTCGGCGATCTATCGTTACACCCAGGTACTTTACCTTGGAGGCCCATGGTATAGATTGGCCCTGGAGCGTGAGTTGAGGAGGCGGCTTCATCCAAAGACCCGTGAGCATGGCCTGCGTCTTGGCTACATTCACCGACATCCGCCAGCGGGACAGCCAGTGGGGTAGGGCGTCGAGTGTGGGCTGCATCTTTTTCACTGCGTGGTCGCGGCGATACGACGCAGCGATGTACGCCGTGTCGTCGGCGAAGAGTGCTAGCCTGACGTCACCTACCGCGGGTATGTCGTCGGTGAAGTGCGCGTAGCAGGCCGGTGATAGACAGCTGCCTTGGGGAACGCCGGCGCGTACTGGGCGTTCGGAGGAGGTCGCGTCCTCCACTGCAACTTGGATGCGGCGGTCGGCTAGGAAAGAGGCTACTACCTGTATGATGCGACGCGGCGCGCTCGACCGTGAGAGCTTGTATAGCAGTCCCTCGTGCCATACGCGGTCGAACGCTTTCTCCATGTCGAGCATCACGACCACACAGTACTCACGTTTGTTTTGGCACATGGCCAAGAAATGGAGGACTCGCGTGAGCTGTAGCGTGGTCGAGTGGGCAGCCCGGAAACCGAATTGTTCAGGGCGGGGCACGATGTGCGGCTGTAGGTGCTGGAGAAGGAGTCTCTCGAACACCTTAGAGAGAGTCGGCAGGAGAGTGATAGGCCTATAACTTTGGGGTCGCTTCGGGTCCTTGCCCGGCTTTGGCAGCATTATAACGCGGCCCAGTTTCCACACCGATGGGAAATGACCGGTGCGTAGAATGCCGGTATATAAGCGCGCCACTGCGGCCACTGTCTTATATGGCAGGTGTCGCAGTGCCGCGTTTGTTATGCGGTCGGGGCCGGGGGCTTTCCTGGGCTTGGTGCGTAGCAGCGCTCGCTGCACCTGGCCGGGCGAGAACACGACCGGGTCGTCTCGCGGGTTAAGTGGCGCGGCAAAGTACTCTCTAAGGTGGTCGAGAACCTCCTCGTCGTGGGCGGGGTCTCCTGAGGGGTTCGGGGAGAACTGGTCCTCCAGGCAGTCTGCGAACAGTTCCGCCCTGTCGCTTGCCTTGTACCTGGGGGTGTCTTGGGCGTCGTAGAGCGGTCGAATGGGGTCCGGGGTCGTCGACAGCTGTTTGCACAGGCGGTGCACGGAGGGAACGCCGCCGTCTTCTACCTCCATGATGTGTTGTTCCCACCTTTCGCGGGCGTCGGTCACTAGCTCTGCCTTTACCTTTTCTACCAAGCTGTTAAGCTTGGCTCTAAGGGTGGGGCAGCGAGTGCGCTGCCAGTCGCGTCGCAGGGCGCGCTTTTCCGCAATTAGGTCTCGGATCCGCCGGGGGAGGGGATTTTTCCTCTCACCTGAGCGGATGTGCTGCGTGGATGAGCTAAGCGCGTCCTGGATGGCCGTGGTGAGCTCCTCGGTGGCTAGGTCGACCTCGTGCGGTGTCATGATCGGGCGAGTTGGCGTGTGCTCGGCGAGTGCCGTGGAAAACTTTTCCCAGTCAATGCGCGTGCGCGGGGCGGGAGGAACCACACGGACCGGGAACAGGTCCAGGACACTCAATACCGGGCGATGGTCCGAGGGCAGGTCTGGCATTACCTCAAGGCTAGGCGGGGCGGGCAGGCCGCGGTACACAACTATGTCGAGCACCTCTGGCGGGTCGTAGCGGGTGGGTTCAGTGGGACCGACACACTCGTACTGGTGGTCGATCGCGTCCTGGAGCAGCGCGCGGCCTGCATTGCACGTTTTGGACGAGTTCCAAGCCGTGTGCTTCGCGTTGAGGTCGCCGGCCAGAAAGGTGGGGGACGAGGGTAGAAGAAGGTTTCTTACCTCACCAACGTCAATGAGGGTAGCAGGCGGCTTATACGCGGCGAAGAGACGAAAATCGCCGGCGTCGGTATGTACATCTACCCCCAAAGCGTAGATAGATGTAAGCTGCGTAAAGGGAACGGGCTGGTGAACTATCCGGCGATGCACAAGGATAAGTAGGCCTCTGTACGGCTTGCCCTGCGGTGAAATCTCATCCTTGCGGTACGCCAGATAGTTTGGAATGTTGAAGTTCTCTTTTAAGCTCAAGTGGGTCTCATTTATTAGAGCGATGTCTATGTCCTGCTCCTGGAGGAAGTTCAGGAGCAGGCGCCTCTTTTTAAACAGGGATTGGGCGTTCCAATAGACCAACCTGAGCTTAGTCAGTTTTTACGCCTAGGTCCTTGGGCAGCAACTGGGAGTAAGCGGTTGGCGGCAAAGTACTCGTCCAACACGCTTAGGAAGAATTTCTTCATTGCCTCGTTCCCGGCGTCGCTCGCTTGGGCTGGCTGGGTCGCAGGCTTGGGCTTGGGAGCGTGGGCGGCGGCGGCGGCGGTGGCGGCAGGTTTACAGCCGTTACCCGACTCACCTGAGGGTACCTCCTCTTTTTTTTCCTTCTACCCCCGCGTTTTTTGCGAGAGGGAGGTTGCGACTGCGAGGGTGTAGGTTGGGATCTCGGACGCGGTGCGTTCGCCGGAGCCATCAACGATGCTGCCGCTGATTCTTCCACCTGGGGTTGCCTTACCGTGGCGCGGGTGGCGGGGCCGAGGCGGGCTACTGTGCCGGCTTTCTTATTGCGAGTCTCTCGCTTGAAAACCGGACACGCGGTGAAGTTGGCCGGATGGGGTCCTCCGCAGTTGGCGCAGGTCGGCGGCTGGTCTCGCGGGCGCGGGCACTCGGCGGCCAGGTGTGGCTCTCCGCAGCGCACGCAGGCTGGAGGGCGGTGGCAGCACTGGGATGAGTGACGGAATCCCTGGCAACGGTGGCATTGCGCAGGGCCCTTCTTACCTCGCCAGGCTTCGATTTTGATTCCCGGCATATTCAGCAGCTCCGTCACTGCGTATATGCCGGGGATCAGGCTGGGAGTCTTCTCGAGCGCCGCGTAGAACTTTGTGGAAAATGATTGGCTACATTTTCCACACCATTTTATTGTACAGGGAGCCATGTTTCTCCTCTTTCGTATTTTATTTTGTAATAAACGCACGAGATGTACACGGGTCACGGATGTGGTCGATACTAAAGCAGATTTTGCGATCGGTGTCTTAAGTAAGACGTATAAGTCTAACGTGTTGCAAGAAAGTGTTCGCCTTGCATTAGGCGTCTATTAGGCTGTATGGTCGATGGTTTTCAATTTTTCCACCTGAACGGATAAAATAGTCACCATTGTCATTCAATCGCCATTTAGACGACATTGATTACTAGAATAGACACCCAGGTTTGTGCACGGATTGGCTTTGTAAACTTATTTGTATAAAAGCAGCGAGGTTTGGTCATGCGTTGGTGCATTTATTTTATTTTATTTATTAGGTTTACTAACGGTTAATACATTATTACCTTCTTAATATAACATCTATGTTTACTAACTAAATGCTTAACCAATTACAAGTAAACTCCGCATGCATTAATATTCGTCAATTTGATTTTAAGAAAGGAAATCTTTAACAAGGGCAATATAAATGTTAATAAAGAAATAATATTAAAAAAAAAAGAAATACAAATGTTAGGCAAGACCACAACAAGCATCATACTAATTATCTCTTCTCTTCTCTTAACTTATAAGTAATTTCATTCATTCTTTTATTTTATAAGTACAATTCAACTCTATAAGTAACATAAAACATGGTTTCCCAAGATACAGGCCCTGCCTAGTTTGGGAACCCCTGGAAACTCTTACCATAACATAACTAGCTTCAACTATAATAAATTCTTAATAATTATTTCCTTAGTTTTGTAATTAAGTACCAATTATTGTACCTCTGCTGTTGCCTTAGATTAGTTTCTGTTACTCGAATTTGTAAGCTAGATTTAAGTCTCGAAATAAATAAACGTTTTTAATTTTTTTAATTTTTTCAATTAAGTTTAGTCTTGTAAATATAAGTGACTTGTAAAAAGCTTGTAGTAAAGCAAGCTTTTTAATCCCTTTCTTTTTTTATTTATTTATAAAAATAATCGAAATTAATCTAAGTTTCGGTTTAAAAGTAAGCAACGGATTACTAAATGTCAACTGGGTTATCATTATGATAACTGTTATTTAAGCGACAAATACGTGGAACTGGCGAGTTGTAACTAAGAGTAGGTTCTTCTAAAAGGAGTGGCAAAAATAGGAATGGAACCACGAGGATAACGAGCGGGAACCCTTAGTTGAAAGACGACAAAAGCTCAGGACAGTCTACCTCACTGTGTAATATTTTGTGCAAAAACATCAGATCCAACACTTTGCTTCGATTCTCTTAGCTATCAAATTTATCGGGTCCGTAACATAGTTTCGATAGTCATATGTTCGAATAATGGAAAGTCGACTGAACGATTGTGCAAATAGAGTTTATTGCGAAATAACTTTTTGTTGCCAAACGCTGCTTCTACTGAACGATTCATTCGAATATTTATTAATCGATGGACTGATCTTTCGAATGTTAAATTCAGAGTAGTTATATGCAAATTGTTTGGTAGTTTTTAAGAAAATAACACAAATTGTAATCAAGTAGGTATTTTTATTTTTATTACTTAAACAATTTTTACATAAAATAATATAAAAATCTAGTCTATGCTGATAACTGAAAGATCTACGCGACATCCCTACCATCGTAGGGATTAATTGTGATGTTGGTAAACTTGAAAACTTGCTATTAGGGACATTTGGACAGGAACATAATGGTCGGTCAGTTGGACCAAATGCATATTTGTTCGGTTATTTATAATAAGGGATAAGTTATTAAAGACTAAATGCCCTAAACTCAAAACATCATTCTGAATACTGTTCTAGGCTAGAGGAACTTTCCTCAAGAAAATTCTTATTTTTCAATTTTTTTTAATAATATATATTTTGGCTTTAAAATTAAATAATTTACACACCATTTCTATTAAAAAAACAATGATAATAGCGTAAAACATGAAAACCAGCATTGTCCATCGCATTCTTAACTTGGCGTTTCCAGAAAAAAAATAGCTGAAGTCTATCATACACACATCAACGCGGTCTAGGGATATTGCACGATTTTTCATACAAAAGAGGTCTGTTTGAGAAGCTATAATAGCATACTCGAGATACATGGAGGGCTATAATTTTCAGACGAGCAAGTGCTAAACCTGAATTTTCAATTCTAATCAATAAATTTTGTTTTACTTGAAATTTGTGAAAACGTGACGAAAATGAAAAAAAAATTGCGCAAATTCGACCATACAAAAAGCAGGCAAAAAGTGCATTTTCGTTTTCGTTTCCGTCACGTTTTCACAAATTTTAAGTAAAACAAAATTTATTCATTACAATTGAAAATTCAAGTTTAGCACTAGCTTGTCTGAAAATTATAGCCCTCCATGTATCTCGAGTATGCTTTTATAGCTTCTCAAACAGGCCTTTTTTGTATGAAAAATCGTGGAATATCCCTAGACCGCGTTTATGTGTATAGTTATGAATGAGTAGATTCCACAATTTAAGTATCTGCTAAACTGTTCCTTACATTCTGTGTAAAATAATCAATATCGATACTTGTTCAGTTAAATGGGTTAATTCTCACACATTCTTTATTTATCCTACCTGAAATAATTTAATGACACCAAAATATTTAATCATTTGATATCAAATTGCGTTGTGCAACTCGTCCATCAAGCTTGTAACCGCGGAAGTGACGTCACAAATGCATGCATCCCGCTCCTCTCCCGGGAAATGCATTAGCTGGGAAAATATTCAAAATGTCCGCCACCGAGCGCGCCAAGCTTTTAGTTTTTACATTTTATGAAAAATGATAGAACGCTGCCACAAACCACCGTACAATAATAAGACCGTTATAAGAATTTATTATGCTTTTTATAAGTCTAGTTTTAAATTATTAAAAGACAGCGGAAAGTCGACGTGGGAAGCCTTAAAAAATTGTATGAACTATCTTATATTATGAGAAGGTTAAAAACAAAACGTGATTTGTCCCAAAATTAAAAAAGTTGAGTTAATGATGCTAGTCTATGGTCCACCATAAATAAGGTATAATTTGATTTGTGCAAAAAGCGTTTCTGTCCATAGTATTTTGTCTTCGAAAAGCTGTTGTAAATGCAAAAGACGTTTTGTCCAATATGATTGCCTATTATATAGAATATCAGAATATTGTCAGGATACATCATTCTTCATAATGTATATATCACACAGTCTCAATTGTATCAAAAATTTAGGAAATAAAGGTTTTTGCCAAATGGCAAAAAAACATCTCAGTTTGACATTTCTGTGAAAAATCATGTTATGCTTTTAACCTCCTTCATATATAAAAATGAATTGCTGTTCGTTAGTCTCGCTTAAACTTGAGAACGGCTGAACCGATTTAGCTAATGGCGATGGCAAAGTTGTCATTATCAATACTTCAGTCTCTTCTGTTGATCAGCTAAGTGCATCGCTAGCAGTCGAGGATTACGAATTACTATTTTACAGCATTAAGACGTTATGACCCTACCACACATCCCAATAATAAATTCGTAAAACGGTTTTGTCCTTATATATTACCCTGAATAACTGGTATGATTGTAGTTCTCAACACGAGACACAGATGCGTTAACCATGAATGAACCACTTGACTCGGCACAATTGCTCAGTTGGTTAGGTTAGGTTAGCGCCATCCATTAATGAATCTAATAATGAGGTCGTGCGGGCTCAAGACCCATTCGCGCCGAAAATTTATTATTCCAAAAAAATGTTTCTACAAGACGTTCACGCTTAAAGTTCACTTTAGTCGTAGAAAGCGCATCAAGCGGTTTTAGAACCACTTATCGCCAAACGTCAACCTTTCAAAAACCTTATTTAGGCTACACTTTTTTGACAAATTTATCACAAATAAATCTTTTTTAATTTTTTATTGGACTCACCAACAGTTACTACATTATTAAGAACAATATATCCACTTACATTACTAACTTATCTTAATGCGTAACTAATTAAAGGTAAGTACAACATGCACCAAAGCTAAAGGTACCGACAACAAAACAATTTGCACTATAAATTTTAAATTTCGCGATTTGAACACATAATTTAACACTCCAAATAAACTTAAACAAAAGCAAACAAACTTACTTACTTAACAAGCTTAACTGTCGTTAAATAACACTCTTTAATTTTGACGGTCATGGTCGTTGGCAAGGCAATCAAATATCTTTTTTCTAAATTGTGGTAGGGTATCCCGGAAGACATCAATACCTTCAGAGCAGAGATTGTACAACCTACACATACGAGGCACTGGAGAGTTAAAACCGAGTACTGTTCTACGGAGAGGAGGGTAGAAAGGTGTTATGGGATAGCGAGGCAACCTGGCTGGAACTCTTATGTTTATGTCAGACAGAAGTGGAGGACAATTAACTTTGCTATTTAAATTTTAATTAATGATGGTCCAGTTTTCCATTCCTCGCCACATTTCAGGGTGGGGGTAGTCGACAAAAACGTTTTTCATGTACCCGACACCAGTAGCAGATTAGTGCACTCTTGCATGAAGCTGTCCGCAGAGCCGTCCGACTAAAATGTACATTATGCAAGAGAGAGCACGTTACTCTAAAAATATTGTCTTTTGGGAGGGCATACGAGTATGTCCGTGTATTATTTTGCATGTGTTCTAAAATGTGCGTTCCCCGAATAAGATACAGGACTGAGTGTTAGAAAAAATAAGATTAGCCCGATGGTTGAGTTGGTTTTCCGGTTCTCCCTATAAAACTGGTCATAAATAAAATAGGTTCCTTAACTTTTTCTAACTACTCGTAATTTAAAGCTTGTTTTCCGTGTGGTGATCGGTTGAGAATAACACCACCCCATCTCTTTCCGTGGGTGTCGTAAGAGGCGACTAAGGAAACACAAATGAGACCTGCCTCCTAGTAATCCATCCCAGGCAACGACACTTCATTTTTTTCTGAATCTGAGGTGTCGTCCTATGGTCTCATACGGTGTGGTAGGCTCTGTAAAGGGCCATCTGGTTCGCGACCACCCTCCTATCGAAGTCCGACGCCAAACAGCTTGCTGTGTTCCGTCGGTGCGTGGGAATACCATGCCTTTATAGGCATTTTCTGGGTTGACTCGCTCCATCGTCGACCTCATGTTTGACCTTTATGGTCAAGATTGAGGTCAAGATTTAACCCATCTTATAATAAAAAAAAAGCCACTCAATGTGTAAATAAAGTTAAATAAACATCCGTTTTTTGCGTGATATTAAACATCTATCTTCACATAATTCATGTTTTTAGAAAGATTATCATGTATTTATATTTTACTAGCTTTCCGCCCGCGGCTCCACCCGCGTGGACTACAGGTTATATCGTGCCCAACAGTGCCAAGAAATTTCATCAAATCGGTTCAGTAGTTTAGGCGTGAAAGACGGACAGAGAGACAGACAGACAGAGTTACTTTCGCATTTATAATATTATATTATACATATTATATTATAAGTAAGGAAGTAAGGATATACTAACGCCTATAATCCCTTTCGGGGTAGGCAGAACTTTATGTACGAGTAGTTCTAAAACCACTTCAACTTTTGACATTGATTCTGTCGGCTATCAGATAGAACATTACAAGAGTATAGTTGTGACATATTCTTAGCCACTCGCCCACGATACAGTTGCAAGGCAAAATCCCTTCTTTGCCTTCCGGGATTTTCCCTTGGAGGGGCCCACGTTGGGCGCCAGTGCGCCGGCTGGCTGCGGAAGCAGGCTGAGTCGGAGCACGATGAAGTAATAAGAAAACAATAAAGCTAGATTACATTTATTACTTAAAACACTTAATATTTAAATGTTAATTTATTACAAAATATATAAAACAGTATATTATGAGCGGGTGTGCGCCTGCGACGGGAATTCTATTGGGTCTCAATTTCGAATTTAATAGAAGTGTTCAATTTCGAATTTGGATTAAGAATGTCAAAACTGAAGAGTAAACATGTCGCGAAAAGAAAACGGCGAAGGAGGATGAAGACGAGGCGCATGCCGCCTCGTTACACAGTAACACCCTCGCGTCCTACTTACTGACTCATGCCTAATAAGAGTTCGAAGCTGGCACATTCTAAGTTTTTTTTTTCACTCCCAGTCCATCATAGAAATAACCACGGAGATAAAATAAAATAAAATCTTTGCCATGTGTTTCAAACTCCTCTACAAAACATTTTATCACATGGAACAAGCGCCAGATTAGTTCAGTGTTGCATGAAGTCGTCCAGCTGAAACGTGTCCGCATTATGCAAGAGGCGATGACGTGCTCAACGAAATAGAAGGGTGCAAGCTGTGGTGGTAAAAGAAGATTACGGTCTACGTATAGAATAATACATTTGAAATTAAACAGGTGCTAGTGCTTAGCAGTTTAAACTTAAGAAGCTTATGCTCTAGAGTTCAATTAACGCTTCGCTCGCTTGTGTACGGCGCGTGCGATACAAATCTTACACACGCGGGTGTGCAAGAATCACGCGAAGGTTCAAACAGGTGTCTTCATAAAAACTCTTAGAACTTAAGAAAAAAATATATACTCTGAAAATTAAGATCCAACTGATGGTATGAAAATATTTTTTTTTTAGTTAGCGGAACTTCAGGGGGAGATTTTCTTCATGGACCTGAACAACTTATCTCAAATCTACTATATAAAAATAAGTCGGGTTTTCCTTCCTGACGCTATAACTCCAGAACGCACGAACCGATTTCCACGGTTTGCATTCGTTGGAAAGGTCTCGGGCTCCGTGAGGTTTATAGGATACTTTTTATTTTAAAAAAAATTAGGAAGCGGGCGGAGCCGCGGGCGGAAAGCTAGTTCTTCATACAAAACAAATCAGCTGATCACACAAGTTGTATGGAGAAACAAAAAGTTTATTTTTTGTTTCGACCCATGTTCCTTTAGAAATTTTTTTCGATTTCGTGAGTTGACTCACATCCTTAATTTTCGCTTACTGATTTATTTACAGGGTGTAAGGGACAGCTTAGCAATAACTGAAACCTTGAATTCAAACTATCATTCTGAATGATTTTCCTATGCATATTTCGTCAGCATAAGATATTCTTATGCTGCATTACTGTATAAATAAACTCTATACACTCAAAGGCCTAGGGTTTTCCCTTGTGTCGTGGGTCCCATAGAACAAGACAGTCACCAACACCCATGACCCGAGAACAATAATCTGCTTTTGATACAAATATTTGCCCTAACCGGGAATCGAACCCAGGACCATACCGGCCGTCAAACCTAGGGTTGCTGTACGTAACCCGAACTGGATGGTATAAAGAAAACAAATAATTTTATACAACAAATAAATATATTTTCCATTAAGTTCCATGTATAAATTTTAAAATTACTTTTTAAATAACATTCATGACAACAATATTTCAATAAGTTATTTGACAATAAGTACTTTGGAAGTTGAAAATTGAAATCACAATGTCACTAGATAATTAAATAGGTACAATAATAATATGTAAGATACATCCTTTCTATATATTCAAATACATTAATATGTATAATTGTGGTATACAATAATTTCATAATTTGGTATATTTTAATTATTTTAAGGTACCTACAGTCAACTACACATTATTTACATAAAGATGGTCGGTGCGGCGAGATTTCTTTATTTTATAAATATAAATAAGTACTTAGTTTAATATTATTACATTTATTAATAGTTATACACATTATCTGCCGAAAGTAGATGGGTACATAATACGTATAATAAGCTAGCCAGCCATTTATCATCGACCAATAAAAATTTATACAGGGTGTAATGTAACAAAAAAGTAACATCACATCATTTATTTACAATTGTACTCAAACGTTTTTTTCGTAGAGATTAAAGAAAACTGATTTTTAAAATAGAGGAATTAAAATAAAAATAATTTTATGTATGTATCATTTTTGCCAATCTATCAAATTTCAATTAATATCACTGAGGACTGTAAAACGGAGTATGCAGGTACCTATCGCGACACAGGTTTCACCCAGTGCGGCACCTAGGTAGATGTTTGCTCAGATAAATATAAATGTTTTTACATTCAGGAGTGATTGTATTGTAGCAATATGAAACAGCTAAGAGCGGTAAATAATAAATGACAAAATTGTTTCAAACGCGAGTGAATCGAGTTATCTTTTGTTAGCTTTGCATGTTTCATGCGCACTTAGAAGTAATACCTGAAAGTACCGAAAAACCATCAAGTGCCTGTATCAGAAAAAGTCTGCATGTTTAAGACTCCTAATAATTTGGAATTTAAGTCTCGTAGTGGTACTAATACGACGACACCAAAGATTAATATTGCACAGAAGCCAGCGCATCAGGCTACTCCAATTGCAAAACTGTCCTTATCGTAACAGAGTGCGAGCTTGTGAGTGGTAACCTGATGTGGTTTCATCGTCATCATCGTGTCAGCCGCAAGACTTCCACTGCTGGACATAGGCCACCCCCAATGATCTCCACATCGATCGGTCTTAAACCACCCAAATCCGCAGCGGCTTCCCGCAATCTTTACCAGATCGTCGGTCTACCTTGTGGGAGGTCTTCTTACGCTGCACCTTCCTTCCAGGTAAGTAGTCGCCACTTGAGGACTTTTCTACCGAATATTGTACTTTAAGAATCAATCATCTTCAGTAAACATAATCAAATAAAATTAAAAACATTATGTTCTGCTCTTGATTTAAAAACTTGTATATCTTCAACCTAGCTCTTTTCCCGTTCACATGCTTTGCACATAAAGTTATACATGTCAAATACCCATCTATTTTCTCAGACATCTTGTATAACGAAATTCATTAAGAGTAAGTTCACGTGTAATTACATTGACTATTACTAAAAAACATCGAATAATGGTCCACATGAAATTTTAACTTACAATAAAGCATTTACAACACGTAACTATAATATGTAAGAAAAAGACAACATTTAAAAGGGAGGTTTTTTTGAATAAAGGGTGTTAAAGAGCATTTTTGAAACTTTGGTAAATTATTGTAAAGTAATTTAATAAAGGATGTTAGTAGTAGTGTGCATACATACATTTTACTGTTGGTTCATGATCTGTGCAATTGACTTGGAGGCTTGCCACCGTACTTTACTTTAGTTTAGTGTATATTTGTGTACTGTACAAAAAAAATTGATGCATATGTAGTTCACTGTGTGTAGTGTATGTAGTAACTTGTCGATTTATTAATTATTTTTCCTAATTTATAATCTAAACGGTTTAACTCACGTTACTTCTGGGCCGGCAGTTTAAATTGTGCAACACGTCATAAATTGTTTATTAGTGAAATTAATTTTCGTGTAATCTGTGATCGGTAAGCACTTGATTTTCCGCTAAAATTTCAAACGTGCCTTAACACCCTATATAATAGTAAGGTTTTTGGGACTGAGGATACTAACAACTGAAGCTTTCAAACACTTTTGCCTTAAGTATCTATTTATCATAGTTTTATTTTTTTCTGGTAAATCTTATTTCCTTCCGTTTGTCTGGAAACGGTGTTGTGGTTGGTATATTTTGATGTTTAGGTAAAGATACAGGCATTTTATAAATGACCTTATGGCAACTACAAATAGCACAAATTTAAAAGCGGAGCGATGGATCGACTTGATTTTTAGCACAGGAACATTCGAAAGCCCGGGGCTCTACTATGTACAGTCGAAGAATAAAAAGGTTCGTCACGCTTGCACTAATGCAGGAATAAATTATGCCAACATTCCAGAACAAAAACAGTGCTGCTAACATTTAATTCAATATGACGTTGGAATATTTGCGCAAGAATCATTCCCGCCAATATAAACAACAGTGCTTGAGGTTTGCTATCAAAAGTTTTGGAATCAATCAATTCTATATGACGTCTGACGTCTTTGACAGACATTAAAAAGGTCCAGTCAACCTAGTTTTGTTCATAAATCTAACCAAAATAAATTTTTAGTTTATCATAACATGTGCGAACTTTTCTATGATAATAATCTTCTTATTCAACACAACTTTTGAGCTAAATAAATTTGAACTTTGGAACAGAAAAAATAAAGCATAATTTTCTATGCATCAGTCAGTTCTGTATCAAATTTTCAAAAGGTAATATGTGCTCAGGGCACGATAAAGGAATCAATTTGAATACTGACGAAGGTTTTCATTCCTTGACTGTACATAGTACCATCTACGACCGATATTTTAAAGCGTCAGAAGTCAATACATCTCTTTCTGACACTGACAGGTGGTGTCAATTATCGGTCGGTCGTAAATAGTACTGAGTAGTGCCTCTGAAACGAAGGCACGGGTATTTCACGAGGATTCGGGTATTTCAAATTTTTTTGAAGCCTTTTAAAGTTATTGTTACCTTCAGTGCCTAAAACATTACAAGTATAAAAAAAACCTACGTAATACCACAAAACATAGTATAATATAATTATACATAGATTTATTAAGAACTACCTACAGTTATAGAATAGTGAACAAGTCTATTACCTAGAGGTTCCTAAAATACGTTAAAGGTTGCGATACACAGAGTGCGAGTACCAGTTGCAGTTACGATTTTTAGTGTCGGGAATTACGAAAGCCGTTTACTTACTTCTACTCATTCTGCTGCTAGATACTTTACCAATTTAATCTGTAATAATCTTTTTTACCTTTTTTGTAGAAAAAAAGTAAACACTTTTTTATATTTTAGTTAAAACTGTTTGTTTTTGAAGCACGCTACGCTTTTGAGTTATTCCCATTAGATCCCATGACTGCTAAAATTATACATAAAAGGGGATCTTATTAAAAACATTTTTAATTATTTATTTCAATAGCGATGTTATTAACTCTACTCATACATAAAAGACATATATCAAATGATCATTAACTTTTTTACATTCTGTGTAAGGAACCTCTTTCAGTTTTACCAAAATATTTTACTTTCAATTTTAAAGTAAGTAAAAATGTATTAATAATTAATCTATTTAACACTTAAAATGTCTTTTAGATAGGTAAGCTTTACAATCGCTAAAACTTGATTTTCATGAAGTGTAAGTACAGTAATTATAACACAGTTTCTTGTACAAAAAATCTATAGGAATAGGAAATAATTTAAAAAATCTTATAATCTACAAATATCGCAATTGCGACAAAAAAGAAAGCGCATGAAAAGGAAACCCGTGGCCATAGGGACATTTGTAAAAATTTTCTACGTAGTTAAACATAATATCTAGCTATCTTA
This sequence comes from Aproaerema taeniolella, assembly GCA_949987775.1. Lineage (NCBI taxonomy): Eukaryota > Metazoa > Arthropoda > Insecta > Lepidoptera > Gelechiidae > Aproaerema > Aproaerema taeniolella. The sequence goes on along the minus strand of OX465261.1, from coordinate 5,110,834 downwards.
ATAACACTAGGTATCTTAAAATCTTAAGACAATAATACAAGTTGCTGTTAAATTAAGTTTATTATTTAAAAAGTCTACACGGTAAATACCTATGTGTATTATTCATAGGCACTTTTTTTAAAATTTTATTCAGATGCAACATATTATTGGAGTTTAAGGTAAAATTGTTAATACTGGTCACGCAGTTTCCTTTTCATATGGTTCAAAAATCAAAGAAAGCAACATTTTAAAATAATAACGAGGTAAAAAATATTTTTAAGTGGGTGCCATTATAATTATTTCAATGTTTTAGAAAATCGGACGTCATAAATTGCATTTGTCTTTAGTAGGTAAGATTTTTATCCTATAGGACTGGTAGGTTGTGCGTATATTGGGTTAATATTTATATTATACAAGGCTTTAGGTAAATCTCTTTCAACCTCTCGGGTGCTAAATCAGTCCATGAAACTGAACTATTTTTTCCAAGGAACATAGGTCAAAATACGAAAAAATTTTGATCTCCCATACAAAATTCGCTATTATGCTGATGAAGTTTGTATGGGAACTCAAAATTTTTTTTTAGTTTTTTGACCTATTATTGGGGGAAAGTTGTTCCGTTTCATGGACTGATTAACCACCCGAGAGGTTGAAAGAGATTTACCCAAAGCCCTATATACAAGGTGTTTCAAAAAAACCCACAAAAAATAAATTCCAAAATTTAATTTTAAAAGTGAAATAGTCGCAACTCTAGTAATCAGTTGCACGGTTTGACATCTACAAAATGAAAGTTTCATGTAATTAATATGGCATACTTGTCATATTTGTAATACTTAGAGCTGTGCAATAAGCTAAATTTTAATTAATTGTGAATTATTATTTTATTTGGTTTTTTTGAAACACCTTGTGTATGAAGTGAAAATTTCACTGACAATGTAAAGCTAAGCCACAACGAATATCTACTTGATTATAACTTTACATAAAACATTTGGCTATTAAAAAATATTTTTAAACACCAAAGCCTAACACGAAACACTAACATAAATATTTTCATACGAATAATGTATCTTGTTATTATTAAAATATGACTCTGTAGTTCTAACGTAAATATTTTATTTATCTCTAATATATTTTGGAAGGACACATAAAATATACAAACATCTAATTATTTTTTCAAAATTAAACATTACACAATTAACATTGGAAGTTTACTTAAACACTAAAAAGGACTTGAAGCCCATAAGCCATCACAAAGGCTAAACATTTTAGGAAAATATTTTTATAATTAAATAAAGGCTTGGCACGTGTCGTTACAAACCTAAATATATTATATCAAATAATCCAACGATATACATATATGTATAGAACTTGAGACACAAAATTAACTATAAACGTGTCTTTATTAAATTAATTACACATTAATAACATTGACTAGTAACATGTTGGAATCAACTTTATACATACAACACCGATATTTTGTACAAAAGAAGTATATTATTTTGATAAGTAATATAAATATAATTATGTATGTACCTCAAAACTACTTAATATATTTTCCATTCAATTAATGTATCAATTTTTACAGGCTTATTTTTACATATTTTGACTTATCATGGCACAAAATATTGCATAATAGTTACATTTCTTGCAAAAGCAACACATTACTTTTAACATATAAATAAATAAATATAATTTTGTGATTTTTTGAACTAGCTATATATAAATTGCATATTTTTACTAAGTTACGCGCCGGTAGCTACATGACAAACAAACTGAAACTAACAAACGCGTAGATCGCGAATCTCAGTGTGTCAGCAACCTTACGAAGACGGACGTCAAATGGGGCCAAGTACATTTTCAAAGTAAGTTTAAAAAATAGTGTAACTTTTATGTTTAAAGTACGTAAGTCACGTAAGTATTTAATGAGACCTCCAGTGCCCACACTTCACGCCTGAATTCCCCTTAAATTTTATATGTAAATAGCTATTAGCTACGGATGACCCTGTGTCAGTCGAGGACTGCGTCCGAGGCGCCCGCGGCTACCTCGGGATCAACACTATCTAAGAGATTTAGAATCTACGCTCTACGCACGTAGTCGTTTCAGGTACTGCCTACCTAAAATACCGACGAGACGCCGCTAATACGAAAACATAGTCGAAGTATACACAATACGTTCTCATTAAAAATTTGGCAGTTACGGTTAGGCGAAGAATAGGGTTCCGCTACGACGACAAGCGAGGTCGCCGCGACTATAGTTAAGTATAGGCGGGTCCGCTAAGCTATACCTACATAGGACCCTCTAGAAGAATCTACTCTAATCACGATACGAGAGTCTAGTTCATCGAACAGGAGGTGCAGCTTGATCGCGTTGATCGGGGAGAGGACGACGCGCGGCGGGGGGTGAAGGCGACGCGGGGAAGGCACGAGGGGGCGGCGGGAGCGGCGCGGCGGGGGGGCCGGCGCCGCCGCCCGACATCAGAGCGGGAAGCAGCGCGCCGACCGCCGCGGCTCGCTGGCCCCGCGCCGCCGCCGGCCCGCGCTTGACCGCACGCTCTGTGCATCTCCCTCACTCCCGCGGCCTCCGCACAACCGCTCCGGCGACAGCGGCTCCAGCTTGTGCATCGACGGCCGACTCGACAGCTTCGCACTGTCCGCGGCGGGTGTTGACCCCGGCCGCTCGATAGCTATCGAGTCCTCTTCATCCAGGTCAATCCGCCCCAGCTTCAGCGCCAGTGCGTAATCGGCCCGCTCGATAACGCTCGTTGGCTCGTCTTCCGCTACGGTCGTGTCGGCAATTGTCGTCGAATCGGCGGCTGCCGAATCAGCGCGCAATGAGTCCCCGTGAGCGGTGAGGTAGCGGCGCGTGTCCGCTGACGACGGCGACGTGTCCGGAGCGCGCTTCTCCGGCGTCGTGAACACCGAGTCGGAAGCCCAGCTGCGTGATTCCGAATTTTGTCGGAGCGTGTCGTCCATGCTGCGTTGAGATGTGCGGCGGCTAGCGCGTGGGCTCTCATCGTCTATTGCGCGGAAATCGAGATTAGCCAGATCGACAGGCCCCGTGCGTCGCTTGGAGCTGTCGCGCCGGAACGACGGTTGGTGAGATGTAAACGCAGCATCGTAGAGCTCGCAGAGACTGGTTCTATCCGAATGCGGTTCCTCATAAAGAGTCAAGTTTCTCGTTTCGGTCGCATCGGACGGAGTCTCATCGCGATTGGAAGTCACTTCGCTACGTTCGGAGATGTCGAACGTGAACCGAGCTTCGAATCGGTCAGGGCTGAGGATTGGTGCTGAGCGCGAGCAGTCATCTGGGTGACCTTCGTCGAGGTCATTGATCGGAATACCGCGCGGCATGGAACGTCGTGGTGAGGCTTCTTCGGAGTCCGTGGAGCGGTCGGAACGTGGGGCGTGAAAGATGTGTCGTCGTGTGAGCGCGGGCTGCGAGCCGCACGGCGCGCGCCGGCAGCAACCACGCTCGTGCCGCACGTCTGACCCGCTGCTGCCGGTTGACTTTGAGTGCGGTGGACGCCGTCGCCGATCGTCCTCGCGACCATATAAAGACGTAAACTCCTCAGAACAAAACTTTTCAAAAAGCTCCTGAGAGCTAAGCCGAGTCGAGCCTGTAGCATTATAAAATTGTTCCGTGGGCGACCGTTCACGTTCGGTCCTGTCGTAAAGTGCGCTCGAACTAGCTCGTTTCGATTTATCCAAACTAAACTTATAAATTCGTGGTAGGCGACGTTCGAACACACCCTGCGATTGAGCTCGCGAAGGTCCTCGCGACGCCAGCAGGTCGCGACGTTCGGCGAGCGTCCGGTCAGACGAGACGCCGCGAAGCGCGTGACGGGCTTCGGGCGGCGTGGGCTCTTTAGCGGGCGGGGAAATGACGAACTCTGGTTCGTATTCGTCTTCGTCGGGCTCGGGCGTTTCAGCAGAAGGGCCGGAGCGCTCGAGGGAGCTGCGCACGCAGTCACACTCGATTTCGTCGTCTTCGTCGCTGATGCCGCTCTCGTCGAAGGAGGGTGCACGCGGGCCGTGGCTGAAGACACGTCGGCGTTCTTCGGCTGCGGCCTCGTCGTCTTCGAGGCGTATTGAGCGACGTAACGGTGGACGGTCGCGACGAGGACGACGCGGAGGGGCCTCGAGTGTGACGGCATGCGGCAGTGGAGGCCGAACGACTGAAGGCAGCAGACGGTCCAGAGAGAGACCCCGTCTCGGACGAGGGGGTCGTCCCGCCTGCTTCTTGTTTTCCTTCGGCGGCGCGGTGGGGCTGGTCTCCTCCGGCGTGGTGGGCAGCGCCGCGCCTCGCCCGAACTCGATGAACCAGAGCTCGTCTTTAAGTTCGCACTCTCACTTCTTTTCGTTCATGTCCTTATTTAAATAGTGAAGCACGTAATGAAGAACTAGATCGTAGCAGTACTTGTATTCAGTCTGTGGACAAAATAGGTTTTATTAGCTGATTGTTACATCATTATAGGGATTTTCTGGCAGCTCAGGATTTTAGTTTATAAAAATGCCAATAGGTAGATGGCGCTATCAACCGAACTTGGAGAAATATTACAAAACAGTACTTTAAAAATTAATATTTTAAATCAGAATTTCTTTCATCAAACATACTACGACCTAACTTATCTACGTATTATATCAATATTGTTCAAAAGTGAACTTTTTGAGTTGAACTCGCTGTTTTTTTCCCAGTTTCGTGATTTATTTGTTTATACAGGGTGTAACAGAAAGATGTAGTCATATTTCAGGATTGTGACCAGCCAATAAAACTAAACAACTTTCCCCAAGGAACCTATTTAAAATCTCAAAAAATAATTTCGCCTCTCCATACAACTTGTGCGATCAGATGATAGGTTTAGTATGAAAGGCCGATTTTTTTTTGAAATTTCAATTAGGTTCTTTCGGGAAAGTTGTTCAGTTTTATTGGCTGGTCACCATCCTGAAATATGACTACACCTTTCTGTTACACCCTGTATAAATTAATTGAAGTAGGTATTAAATTTTTGATTGTGAAGCATTGGAGTCCAATTTTTTTTAATTGGCTGCCTGAAAATCCTTCATTTAAGATTGCTAATGATGGCCAGTTTCCGGTTTTTTCATAAAATCTCTTAAGGTTATGTATTAGCGAGGATTAAAAAAAAACATTAAAGCTGCCTGTCCACTGATTCTCCCGAAACCCACCATAAAAATACTAGATTCGCTCTAAAATATTCTTTCAGTATAATTTCGTTCGTAGCCCAGTGGCTCCCGCTGATCTCAACCAGTGAGTGAGGCTAAGCAACGTACACAGAGGCAGAGAACCAGATGGGTGACCAAAATGGCTATTTATCACGAGTATTTCCGTGCTTTGGAGGGCACGTTAAGCTGTCGGTAATGGCTATTGTCGTTGATTACCAGTCGTTAAAACCATTGGTGGTTTGAAAACTCTGACACCAGGGTTAACCAAGTTTGCAATACACTTGACTATATCTACGCGATAAGAAGAAGATTATTTCTAATAAGCGACGATTAGAAAAACGTTAAATCTGCCTGTCCACTAATTTTCCCCAAACCCACCATACAAATACAGCGTGTTAAGGCGACTACAGCACCTAATTACGATTTTATGATGCGTAGATAAGCATGACGCACTGTATTGAATCGAAGAAAAAGTACTACGGTAATATTCAGGACATAAACTAAATAAGTAGTTTGCTGAAAACATGATTCAGCACTTTTGGTTCGATAGAAAAAGCTCACAAAGTCACCTCTAAATACCAATATTGTGTATCTTTTAAGCTGTAAAAACGATAGTAAAATGCACACAGAAACTTGAATTTGCTATCAAAATGTTCGTGATTGAACACTCTCGATAAGTAGTTAACGCATTTTTCGATTTAAGCTGTTACCTTTCCATAAATCTCATTTTTATAAGTTTCGAACATGTTTTTACGCACGCACGCTTTCATAGTCCGTAAACTTCGTATATCGACACTGTTCGCACTGCCGGCCCATGCCTGTTGAGAGACGGAGATGGCACTATTCCTATGTGTGCTGCCTTTATCGGGTGCTGTAGTCGCCTTAATGCCTAATGCTATTCGCTCTAAGGCCTGTATTGCAGAACGAGACTCAAGTCTTGATTTATACTTAAAGTAAAGTAAATTAATCTTTATTTGCAGTAAATATGGTCATTACGGATGGAATAATAACAATTTGATTGGTATCTCATATTAAGCTAGCATCTAGCATGCAATGTGTAAGACTAAGTATTGATTATCTCTTTCTCTCACTATCAAAATGACAAAGACGGCTGCTACTCAAGTACAGATCAGAGTCTGAGTCGCGTTCTGTAGTACGGATATAAAAGATGCTAAGCAGTACAACTTCTCACCATGTTCTCGACCAGCTGGGGCCTGTGCCGGCGTACCGTCTTCACCGCCTGGAACACGTCTACTTCTCCGTGCTGTATCACCTGCTCTATGCAGGCGTTCGCTGCGCAGTAGACTCCAGCACGACTTCGGCCATCACTGGTAACAGAATTACCGTGATTATCAACAAACCTTGTTCACGATTAATAAGTAATAAGTATCTGTCATCGTCGTTAGATTTTTCACTTTTACTAAGAAATATGTTAATAAGACACCATCTCCAAAAAATGGTGGCAAGAAACCGAAGATCGCAAGGCATGGAAAATTAAAGAAGCCTCCTTCTTTAATTTTCCATGCCTTGCGATCTTGCGATCCATAATTTGTTTTAGTAGAAAACAAATTATGGAGAAAAGGAGCCCTTCACAAGGTATTAGTGTCCAAGTCAAAAAGCAGGACGACAAAACTTCATGTCTATAAAACCGTGATCAGGCCGATTTTAATGTACGGCTGTGAAACTTGGACATTAACAATTAACATTGAAGGAGGAAAATAGGCTCTTAGTCGCAGAAAGGAAAATCCTCCGAAAGATTCTGGGACCCACAAGAGGAGATGAGGGAGAGTGGAGGCGAAGATATAACAGAGAAATAGAAGAGCTAGTGTCCGAGCCAAATATTATCGGAAAAATAAAAGCCGCCCGACTTCGCTGGCTCGGCCATGTAGAGAGGATGGGGGAGGATCGCGCTGCCAAAAGAGTATATCTTGGACAACCTTCCGGGCGCCGCCCGGTGGGTCGTCCAAGATATCGCTGGAAAGATGAAGTCGCCAAAGACCTAAAAGAACTAAAAGTGCCCGACTGGTCAATATTGGCACAAGATAGAATAGAATGGCGCGCTTTAATGTCGGAGGCCAAGACCCACTTTGGGTCGTTGAGCCAGCGAAGTAAGTAAGTTAGTATAAAATACATCACTCAATAACAATGCGAGAAATTGCACCGAAGGCCTTATTCTTATAGTTTCTTATAGTTTGGTTTGAGCACGTCCCGACAACAGTCGCAATCGCAAGCGCGCCGCAGTTGCGTAAAGATACGGGGCGGGTGAAACGTTTCCGCACATTAATTTTCGTAAAATATAGCATTACAGTAATCAAAAAAAAATTGTTTATTTCCTAGAGAACAATTTTACAAAAAACAGTGTTGAGGCTTCTTTTAAGTAAAAATTTTACTTGTGTTAGAAGCCCCGCTCTTCTACTATACATTATGTTATTTATGTAGACAATTCTATTTCGACAGAATTTGAACAAAATTAATTAAATTAAATATAAGATATAAAAATAATAATAAAAAAACACAAAAAACTTAATAATAGTAATGCACATGTGCGTGTGTATAATGCGTGTGCGTCCGCTCGTGCGTAAGTGTGCGCGTGTTTGTGTGAGCGTGTGTGTGCGAGTGCATGTGCGTGCTTGTGTGAGTGTGTGAGTGTGCGTGTGTGATTGTGTGATTGTGTGTGTATATCTGTGGATGAATTTATTTACTTATGTCGCCATAACTTTTTGTTTTAAGCCATTTTACCAGAGTAATTTTACAATCTCGATAGGTTAGATGATAAATATTAATTTCTATGTTGATAAAATTATATATATATAAGATCTTATTGAGATTATGGTGCGGACACAGTCAAAACACAATTGTTTCTCTGTAAAGAAAAGATTTATTTTTTAGCGTACCTGTTTACAAGAAATATGAATGCTTTTGCTTATATTATCTCATTATAAAACTCACATACCTGTAAAGAAACGACATTAAATGTTCCTAATTACCGTGTCCACTACTTCTCAATAATATTAAAGTTTTATTCTATTGTTTTATCTGCAAATCTGCAATGAGTCGACAACATTTTCTCCAAAATCACTTTTTAAATTCATCCGTCTCAGCAGAGGCAAATAAATCGATGTTCATACAGCCATATCATTTTACCAATATCAAAGGAGATGATATTCTCCTTTACATCTCCCCCCCTAAAGAAGATAAATCATCAGGAGCTGGTGTCAGCTTCGAGATGTGGAAAAAATTTGATTCTGATTTCCTGTGGTCAGTGTTTATCTTGAATATTGAATTCGATATCTTCTCTATGATTTTGTAGGGCCCAAGCCTCAGTTCATCAAGCTTCTTTCTATTCAGTTTGTTTCCATTTTCTACGAAAACGATATCACCAACTTTGAAGTCCATATGTTTTCGATTCTTATCGTAAATTGTTTTATTATAATTATGTGATCTGATTGTGTTTTCTAGCGCTTTTTCCCTGGCTCGGATTAAATCATTCTCTGTCTTCTCCAGCTTCAGCTCATTGGGCAAAATCGTTACATCTGTGCCGTAGAGAAGGTACTTCGGAGCATACCCAGTGACAGTGTGCTCCGTTTCATTGTATTTTCCTACACAGTTGTGTGCTATAGTTGTCCAGGCAATTTTTTTACTATGTTCATTTATCTTGCATCTAATTTTGTTGACCAATGTTTGGTTTAATCTCTCATTTAAACCATTTGAGAAGGGGGAATTCACTGCTGTAAAAATTATGGGTATATTTCTTTTGTCCAAAAAACTCTTGAATTCCTTAGAATTGATACCTGGGTATTGGTCGGAGAGTATTAATTCAATGTCATCTGCTTCTGCACAGCTTCTTATCAGTTTGATGAAATCATTTGCATTTTGAGTACTAGATGTTAAAATATATGCATATCTAGTAAAATGATCAGTTAGCAGGTGTAAATATCTCTTTGTTGATCTGGTACCTCCGAAACCTCCAATGGTGTCAATAGAGCATATTTGGAAAGGTCTTGTGGCTGGTCCCAAGTGGGACATCAATCCGTATTTATTTTGTCCTCTTGATTTGTTCTTTATGCATACTATGCAATTTTCACAGATTCTTTTAATGTTTTTCGTCATGTTTTCTGCCGTGTATACTGAGCTAATCATTCTTTGCATCTGTTTGATTCCTATGTGACCGAGCTCTATATGTACATTTTTCATTAATTTCATGCTGAATCCCTCTGTTACAATTATTTTTTGTTTTTCCTTTATTTTCTTAAAGTATACATTGTTTTTTGTTATTAACTTGTCTCTTCTGCACTGTATATATTCATTTTTATCCTGATCCTTTAATATATCTTCTAGTGATATTGTATTAACTATTTTCAACTGTTCTTCTTGATTTTCATTAGGTTCAAGAACTGGGTTCCTGCTTAAACAATCAGCTTCGATGTTATATTTTCCTGGAGAATATTTAATTTGGAAGTCATATTGTGATAAATAGTATGTTAGATCGCCTAGTTCTTCATCTGTTCTCGACCTTATGTTCATGTTCTCCAATGGCTTGTGATCTGAAAAAACGGTGAATTTCCTTCCTATTAACAAATGCTGCCAATATTGTACACATTCTCTAATTGCCAGACATTCCAAATATATAGCTTTTTTTCTTTTCTGGACTTCATTTAGCTTTTTCGAAAAGTAAGCAACTGGTTTTTCTTTATTGTCATCTTGTGGCTGTTTTAGTACTGCTCCTAGTCCTAGTATACTTGCATCTGTGTATATGTGAATTGGTAAGTTTGGATCAAAGATTGTTAATATTGGTTGAGAACACAATATTTTTTTCATTTCATCGAATGACTCCTGACATTCTTTCGTCCAGTTAAAGTTTTGTCCTTTTCTCAAAAGGTTATGCAGCGGTTCTAATTTCATTGCTATATTTGGAACATATTTATGGTAAAAGTTTATTTTTCCCAAAAATTGTCTCACGTTTTTTAGGGTTTTTGGAATTGGGAATTCTTTTATTGATATCAAGTTGTCTTTAAGTGGTCTGACTGAATTATTCTGTATGATGTGACCTAAGTATTTAACCGAGTCTGCTGCAAATGTACATTTAGAGAACTTTAGTTTCAAACCTTCGCTCTTAATTGCTTGAAATAGTTGTTTCAGCTGTTCTACGTGGTCTGAGAATGATTTTGAGAATAGCAAAATGTCATCGATAAAACACACTGTGAACTCTCCGAGTTTGTGTTTTCTTATTATGTTACACATTATTCTTTGGAAAATAGCTGGAGATGTTTTTAAACCAAATGGCAAACATGTCCATTGATAGTGACCCTCTTGTGTCACAAATGCAGTTTTGTGTCTATCTGAGATACGTAAAGGAATCGACCAAAACGCAGAGTTCAAGTCGAGTGTAGAGAAATACTTGCAATCTCTTGTTTTCACTATTAGGTCTTCAATGAGAGGGAATGGCTGTGATTGTGGTACAACTATTTTATTTAAGTCTCGAAAATCGATGCACAATCTTGATTTTTTATTTTCATCTCTTTTATAAGCTAGTGTGACTGGTGCTGCGAATGGGCTATATGATTCTTCTATTATGTTTTTCTCCAATAATTTAGAAATCTGAGTTTCAATCTCCTTCTTGTCTTCTATTGTACAACGATAAGGCCTTTTACTACAGTATTTTTCCACTAGTAAATCAATATGTGCTTCATAGTCTGTCACTTTACCTATATCATATTTGTCCTTTGCAAACACAGATTTATTTTCCGATACCAATTCATCAATCACTGCCTTTTTATGATAATCTAGATGATTTACACACATTTTGAAGTTTTCATCACCAATATCTTCATTGAAGTTTATTATATTTTCTGATTTTAATTCCTTAGAATGTATATTTGGTATTTTTGTTTCCTTAGAAACTATTTCACTTCTTTGTATAGGAATTTTCTGACCAATCCCTAAGTTTTCGTCTTGAACTAAGTAAAATTCCTTTATTAAATCCAGTCCTATCAAAAAATCGTAATCGAAGTTTTCCTTGTCTATTACAAAAACATTCATTTTTTTTTCTACATCAAATATAGTTACATCGAGTGATATTATGCCATTTGCCTTTTTTACGCCATTAATCGTTTTTAAATTAGTTTTGTTGGAATGACAGGTTTCCTTATTATTTATCTTAAGAAACTTTGAATTTATCAATGAGACGTTTGAGCCTGAATCGTAAATCCCAAATACTTCAACATTTTTATTGAGTACTAATTTTATTTTAATCAATGGCGGCACTATTAGTTTTTTTGATCTTCGCACTGCAATTCGCATTCTAATTCTGAATTGTTAATGAGCTTTATTTGTTTCTTATCCTTTTCTGTATTTGTTTTTGTTTTGAACCAACAAGAATCTTCTGGATGGTATCGCACACCTTTATTCAATTTTTCGCAAATTCCACATTTTTCTTTAATCTGCTTTGTATCTTCTTTTTTCTTGATATTTTTTTTCTTCATAACCATATGTTCCAGTTTACCAAGTTCATTAAATAAGTTTGTTGTGTGTACCATTTCTTCCTTGTTAATTTTATCTGTTATAAAATCTGGTAAACCGGCAGCAATTATGTCGATAAGAGTACCTTCATCTATTGATTTTCTCACTTCAAGTAACAGTTTTTCTTTTTTTACTGCATATTCCAATAGAGATCCCGATTGATACTTAAAAGATAAAGCATATTTACTAGCAGTCCAACCTTTATTGGCATATGTTTCCAGGAAACTCGATTTCCATTCCGACCACTCTGAATCTAAGCTAAGCTTGATCATCATGGAAGAATACCAATCATTGCATGACTTTTCTAGAAATAATCTGAAGATTTCAATTTTTTCTTTGTCTTTTGTTAAATCAAATCTTGTACATTCTTTTTCAAATATTTCCATCCACTGATATGCACCTGTATTTCTACCATCAAACTTTTCAAGTACAAACCTCTCTGCTAGCTTTTTAACACTTTGCTTTTCTTTGTTTTGTTGACTTTCAACTAATTTTTCCAAAATTTTCACTATAGGATCTTCTGGATTCTTCTTTTTAGCAGAATCTGACTCCTCTAAAAACTGATCTTGAAAAATCATGTTGCCGTCGTCATCGACATATGTTTGTAACAAATCCTGCGTTGTTTTTATCCAAACACTTCTAGTTTGATGTCTTTTTTTTAAAGTATTTTTGAGTGTAACGTAGGTTTTTGAGGTTTGAATATGTTTGTGGAGTGTTATTGCTTGACATTCTTCAGGAATAAGAAAAACTCTCTCATCTTCCGTAGCAATTGAGGTTATTGCGATATAGTTTGACTTTCCGTCCGTTGTTGATTTCACTTGAAATGTAAATTTAAACTTTTCCATTTTCTGACAATAAATGTCGTTTTATAAGATCTTATTGAGATTATGGTGCGGACACAGTCAAAACACAATTGTTTCTCTGTAAAGAAAAGATTTATTTTTTAGCGTACCTGTTTACAAGAAATATGAATGCTTTTGCTTATATTATCTCATTATAAAACTCACATACCTGTAAAGAAACGACATTAAATGTTCCTAATTACCGTGTCCACTACTTCTCAATAATATTAAAGTTTTATTCTATTGTTTTATCTGCAAATCTGCAATGAGTCGACAACATTTTCTCCAAAATCACTTTTTAAATTCATCCGTCTCAGCAGAGGCAAATAAATCGATGTTCATACAGCCATATCATTTTACCAATATCAAAGGAGATGATATTCTCCTTTACATATATATGTAGAAAGTCTCACAAATTGTCTTTGAGCATAAGTGGTTTTTACAGTGATCTCGTGTGCTACCTTATAGTGTCGCCGTTTTTGGAGGAGTGCAGGTTTGTGCTGTAGTGTTTTATGGACTCTAACAACAGATTGCAGGATAAACAATTTCCTTACTGTTAGTATGTCAGATTGTAGATAGAGGGTTTCCGTTGAAAATCTGTATGGTTTGAAGAATATAACTTTCAGTAAAGATCGTTGGGCCCTTTCTAAGTCTAAAAAATGTGTTTTATCTGCTCCTCCCCAAACTGGTAGGCAGTACCTTATGACAGACTGTGCTAGTCCTATATATATTTGTTTAATGAGTACATTATCTAGAACGTGCCTGAGCTTTTTAAAAATCCAAATAGTAATGATTGTATTGTTGAAGCCACATATATATACTATGTGGCTTTTAAACTTATGAATAAGAGGGTAGTTCTATCTCCGCCTGTTGCCCTAGTACAAATAGAGAAATACTTACGGTGATACAACACAGACGGGTCCATAGTCAGTGCGCTGCCGCCATCGCTCCACCATGTTCATAAGCTCGACCAGAGAGTTGGTGGAGGACGGCACCTTATGCCCCATAGGCCAGCAAGTCAGCTGAAACAGCTGTACAGTCTTCGGCGGCGCTTTCACACCTGCCATCAGCTCTGTTAGCGACACGATCTAAAAAAAGGATTTACTTTACGGATTTATGGACTGGTTTGACGGATTGGTGGGAATAACTAGCTCGATGGAGATGAACAGAAAATTAAAAATAGATTTGCACCCATTTCATTTGATTTTAAGGTAAATTAGATTGTATTTTTGAGCTTCTAGGTCAATCGAGAGAGGTGTTTTGTTATGATAACCTTATTATTTCGCAATATCAAAATTAGAATGATTGTGCCTGAGTAAGAAAAATATTCACTGAAATGAAAGGATACTCTTGAATTATTCGGAAAATCCATAACGGCAGAAGTTAGGCTTAAACTCAAGGTTTGAGGTTCAAACTCTGGGCGTTGATAAATCAACGAGTTCCGTTTTGAATTATTAAAATAAGTAAATTGAATTAGTACAAATGTCACTTACCTTCTTGTTGATTCTAAATATCCACGTCTTAATATTCGTGTAGTGATTGTGGGAGACATGGTCAATCGTGAACACTGGGCCGTATTTCTTCGAATGACGTCCCTCAGGCCAGAACGGTGGATATTGTTGCTGTGAAAAAAATAATAATTTAAAAGTTGATTCTACAGAATTATTCCAAACTCTCGACAAAGGCTAAGACATCCAAAAATACCAAACCTACTATAGTGTTATCGAGCATGAGATGATAGGTAAATGATTCTGTTGGCCCACAGAGGTCTCTCTATATAAATAAAATGATATTATCGTTACTAATATTGTAATTGCAATTTGTATGTATGGATGTTTTTTACTCTTTCACGCTCAAACGGCTGGACTAATTTTGATAAAATTTAGTATGGAGGTAGATGACACCTGGATTAACACATAGGCTATATGATTTTCCCAATTTCCCACGGGAACGATTGGATTCCTGGGCGGAAAGCTATTAATTATAATGTCAGAAAGCGATGGAGCTCAGTTGCTCACGTTTATATGAGGTACTCGTACACGCCCTACAACAGTCTTACTCCAGTTGTGATCCGCGGAGCCCTAGAGCTAAGCAAAGATACAGGCCGTAATGAAAAAACTAAAAAAGTAGTAGTGGAATGCGTACTGGGTGCAGCGATGATCTAGATATCAAATGTGAGAGGCCGAATACGAGAACTTTTTCTCTGGAGTACGAGAACTCAACCAGTTTTTGATTACCTAAAGGCTCCGCCTACTTCCGCCAAATATTTAATTTTCCAAAAAAGTTCGGAAACCGCTGCACTATAATAACAATTCAGTTTCAATGTTAAACTTCAATTTTTAAACTTATTATTGAACTTGCAACAGCACCGAAATATCAGATACACATTTAAAACAAAAATCGTGGTAAGAATAAGAACCCGTTATAATATGTTAAAAACTAGTGAAAATAACTGCGAGAATCTTAAACAATATATTAACACCTAAAACAGAGACAAAAGTAACTAAGAGAGTACTAACCGAGTTCTTCGGGGGAACACATAATACCACGACGGCAGCGCACTCATAATCATAAACTAGAGACCAGAACTCCCCTTGAGTCCGCACCAGTGGCCATTCAGTTACTATGTACTCCCGAGGTTTCGTATAACCCTGGAAATTTAAAACGTTCATTAGTTTTCATTAAATAGCTTGCTGTGGGAGTACTGTCTGAATTGCTAAGGTGTACTTACGTCTACGAAGACAGCGTTGATATAATCTGTAAAACTGTTCCCTTGAAACGATGTGAGGTATGGACGAAAGTTATCAGCTGCAAAAAGGAAAAAAAATACGTTCTATATTTACAGTGTGATTATATCAAAATGATTATTTAATAATTGGAGAAGACGAAAATATAATTTACCACCGTGTAAATTTTAATTCAAACCTTGGCTGGTACGTACACTGGCTGGTACAAACCTTATAATATACTATAAGCTCTCTGCTTTTCCACAAAAACTTAAAACACTACCTACACAGTTTTTTCTGTGCAAAAAATGACTTACTCAGTTTCAGACTTTGTATAAGTTAAGTTTTGTCATATTTTGTAATTTTTCAAAGAATATCTACAAAGGTCTGAGAGATAATTGACTCAATGTAGTGTGAGTTACAAACAACGATTTGACCTTAATTTTATATTAAAGAGATAGTAAGTTTTTGTATCCACGTCTATGTATAAAGATGTCATCTCTATGGAACTACACGTGCGTACTGGCAAGTTATTGGTGACGTTTTATTCTACTCTATAATTCAGCGTTTTTACTCACGTGGGACAACCAAGACATCCCGGTTCTTCTCCCTATTGTCTCCTCTGTGGCCACCAGCGCAGTCTCCTATGGTAAACCTGGGCGTCTGCTTACAGATCTGCTGGTATTCCTTCTGGTACTCATTCAGTTTGGTCACAGGATCTCGTTGTGACTTTTGCTTCAGTCTTTGTGACAGTTCTGAGACTGGAAACCATGAGACCCCGCATACCACGTGCTCTTCTAATGTGTCGTAGACGAATTTGTATTGTTCCTGTTGGAAGAGGTTATTTTTTTAATCTACAACGATAACAACGATATCTACAACGGTTTCTTCAGCCACTTTAGGACCACTGAGTCTCATTCATGAATACTAATGAGGTGAAAATGAAGCATAACATGATAAATATTTGATATATTTATCGTACCCATGTATAATAATGAGGGGCAAAGACAACGCTTACCTGATAAGTCAAGAACAAAGTTATAATTAAAAGAGACAAAAGATTTATAGCAATAATACGTTTGTTTAAGTGAGCAATAAAGAAAAGGCTAGGAGTTTTTCAACCTCAACAAGAACACGCCGAGATAAAGTTCCTTTAATAGAACTTTCTAAAAATTATGAGGTCAAAGATTACAAATTTATTGTGAGGCCTCAAAATGTGTTGTCTTCATTTGTATGATGAACACAGTTCCATTTTTAGTCGTCCCGTCACTCTGCACTTTGCTGATTTGCATTGACTCAAGCCACTTTTCTACAACGTTGCGGAATATCGTGAGCTGTAGTCACTGATTTCTTATGTAATACACAAACGAATTGTTCTGTGGTCCTTACCTCGTTTTCTATAAGGCCTTTTCTTGATTGTCTAAGTTTCTTCAAATATCCGAAGACATCGAAGCAGTCTTCTTCTTCAGCCAGTTCTAAGTTTGCATCAATGGCCAGGTATACTCCCGAACGACCACCTCCATCGCTGGAAAATACATACCCGTTACCTTCTCTATTATTAGCACAGGCAAAATGATATGTATTTAGTGCCACCTGTAGTTTTTACTAACATGGGGTAACTTTGAATTGGTTAGCGAAAATTAAGCACGTGAATTAGCCTAGTAAACTGAACAAGTTTTTTTTCATGGAAGATAGGTCGAAATATGAAAAAAAAAAAGATATTTATTCAGCTAATAACATACCTATACACACAAAAAGTAACAATTAAGTACAGTTAAACATAAAAAAGAAGGAAGAGATTCACACTACTAGTTATCAGGGCCGTTTTCGTCTTTTTTAGTTTTTCCGTTTGAGACACGGACAAATAAGGAAAAATAAACACAGGTGCCATAACGCGGGTTCCATTCTGAGCAGACATGAGATTTTTTTTTCTTGTTAATTAATAATGATTTGTTTTCTGTGTGATGTACATTAGTTGTAAACTACTTAGCCGATGCTCTTACGGTGAAACCATACGGGTAGTTACTCTTACGGGTAACCACGACTTCTCTTGTTAACACGTTCGTGGAGGTCAAATGGCAGTCACTCCGACATAATGACTTGACCTTTCAAATCTACAATCATATTTAAGCGTACCCATACCTAAGAAAAAAGAGATTTAATCGTGTAGTGGTTAGACCCTCCTCGACAGAATATATTTTAGTGAACTTACTTGCAGTGAACAATCATGGGTCCAGCGGCAGGGTTCGTGGCTAACCGTCTGCCCACTACCGCTCTGACTCGTCTCCTGAACTCTAGCAACGCGTTGCCGAAAGGACACGTGTGGGAGTGCCATTGCGTGTAGTGGAACTGAAGGATAAACCGCTCTTCGACCACCACCTAAGGGACACAACGTGATTTAGTTTTAGAAGCCAATTAAAAGGAACCAATTATTTTTCTTCTCGTATAGGTATAACTCTTAAAATTTTTATATCACCTCTGACATTCATACTTACTATAATATTATAAATGCGAAAGTAACTCTGTCTGTCTGTCTGTCCGTCTTTTACGCCTAAACTTCTGAACCGATTTTGATGAAATTTGGTACAGAGATAGATTAAAGCCTGGGAAAGGACATAGGCTACATTTTATCCTACAGTTGGGTGCGATATAACCTGTAGTCCACGCGGGCGGAGCCGCGGGCGGAAAGCTAGTTGCTTATAACTCTTAGTAAATCAAGCATTTTTTTCTGTCAACTCTTCACATTCGGATGGCTTCCTGGATCATCCATTTTGTGTGCTTCTAGGGACCACCAGTCGTCCGCAGACCTGGTTAAGAAACACTAGTCTAGCAAGACCTTAGTTGCTATTAGCTCTAAATAATGTTTAGGTGAAAACTGCCAAACATACGTCTCTCTCGCTCTTGTACAGGCGGAAGGTGCGTATGTGGAAGTTGGCGAGCTCTTCTTCTTGTACTATCCCAACACTGATGTCTCCGTACGTCTCATCCTTCTCTTTGTTCGGTGGCCAGTACTGCACGCACATAACCTGTGGAATAAAAGATTTGAATAAATGTATGCATTTTTTTTATCAGTACATATGCGTCATATCGAGGGGCATGGGCCTCCCTTTAAAACACGAAGGGGACTTAGGCCATAGTACACCACACTGCTCCAATGCGGGTTGGTGAACCGCGTGCCTTTCAAAACGAATTTTCTCAGACGTGCGGGTTTCATCACGATGTTTTCGTTCACCACTAAACAAGCTGATTTTTAGCAAGGTCGTTCCTTAAGGCGACTACAGCACCTAAATTACGATTTTATGATGCGTAGATAAGCATGACGCACTGCATTAAATCGAAGAAAAAAATACTACGGTAATATTCTGGACATAAACTAGATAAGTTACATTGCTGAAAACATTATTCAGCACTTATGGTTCGATAGAAAACGCTCACAAAGTCACCTCTAAATACCAATATTGGTGTATATTTTAAGCTGTAAAAACGATAGTAAAATGCACACAGGAACTTGAATTTGCTATCAAAATGTTCGTGATTGAACACTCTCTATAAATAGTTAACGCATTTTTCGATTTAAGCTGTTACCTTTCCATAAATCTCATTTTTCTAACTTTCGAACATGTTTTTACGCACGCACGCTTTCATAGTCCGTAAACTTCGTGTATCGACATTGTCCGCACTGCCGGCCCAGGCCTGTTGAGAGACGGAGATGGCAATAGTGCCATAGGAATAGGAATAGTCCTATGTGCGCTGCCTTTATCGGGTGCTGTAGTCGCCTTAAGATCATAGAAGTAAACCTACAAGTGTCCACTCTCACAGGGGGTCTGTGGTGATAGGTTATCAGCCTTTTCACCCACAATACAGCAGAATTTTCGCCTCTTAAGGGATGCCTGGGAAGAGTCGGCAGCTGTTATTTTGCAACGAATTTCAGGTGGCTACCAGGCCATTATTTTCTGTTATTGGCGTGCATCCCTTCTTCAATTTAGAATTACTTTTATAAGAGTGAATCCAACTTCTCGTCAATTCCAGGGATATGACAAAAAATTGGTTTTTACTCGACTTTTTGCTGCCAGTGAAAAAAAATACTTTGAATGTACCAGCTACCTACTCTTCCCAGGTATACCGTAAAAATCTTTAAGAGGGATACGAGGGTTTTGCTGTATAATGGGAGAAAAGCTGACCACCTCTTACCATTATACAACTTGTTCACAATTGTGTCAAACGTAGCATCAGGCCGTTCGCTAGAACCACTGATGCTCTGCCTACCCCGTTAGGGATTATAGGCGTGAGCATATGTATGTATGTATGTACTCGAGGTTAAAGGAGGGATAAACAAAAATTTTTTCGTCCATATCTTTCTAACAGCTTCATAAATATTTTACAACTTTGTCTCCGTCTCGAATAGGTAGAAGACAATTTTGTCACTTCGCAAGTAAGTGTGAGATAGGCACTTTGCCGTGTGACCTCAATATTTCCGCGTGCGGCTGTAAAATGTGATGCACTTTCCTCATGGCTATTTTCTATGAACATTATAAGAAAATTCTCCGTGTTTACTGGGAAAATCTTTATTTTCCTCGCTTTTTTATAGAATTTGAAGGGATAGATAAGGATTTAAAACTTGGATGTTTATTTGCGTCCTGTATTAGAATAAATTTAAAAATTATAGTGTGGAAGAAGTGATAAGAATTAGCCAGGTTTTGAAAGAACCACTTGCATTATTTAGGGAGTATAAGAACGGAATTTTTTAGTGATTCTATTTTCAAGTGGCAACACCTAATTTCCCATCACCCACAAACTTAAAATCCCCAAACCAAATCCGTTCCTAAACTACTGAAATAATGCAAATGGCTCTTCTAAAACCTGGTTCTCCCCTACTTCACAATATATATTGTAATTAGTTCACGTGAGTTTATTCTGGAAAGTTCTGAGTGATACAACCTTTTATAAGCTTTGTGCTAAGTAGTTTAGTGGCTGTTGGTCTTTCTTAAAATCGCAACAAAATGGACCGAGTGATCGGAAAGGTTTATGTGTATAACTCATTCATATTATGTGTGTTAGTTTTTTGGAGTCCGTAGCAAAGCAGTCACGGGTCGCTAGTAAAATAAAGGTAATGGAATTAAAAGGACAAAACATTTGACTAGTTCCATCTATGAAACATAGAATCGGAACTGGGAAATCCATACGATGAAACAAAATATACAAATTCTCGAGAGTGCGTATTATGAAAGATGAAAAAAAAACTGGACAAGATTAAGACGGTATTATAGCTTGCACTGCGTCTGGACATACGATAAAAGAAAGGGGCAGGCAGAATGAGCTCATGCTTTTATCTTAATGAATTGGTTGCAAATTCGATTCCCTGAAAAGGGACTGGGCTGGTGGGCCATCCTAGCCACTCAATGGGTGCCCCAAGACGGATAACGTCGTAGAGGCAGACCCAGAAAAAGATGGCAGAATGACATAGTTGCTTACATAGTTGACATAATTGCTTTCCGTACACCCCATCTCTTTCCATGGGTGTCGTAAGAGGCGACTAAGGAAACACAAATGAGACCTGCCTCCTAGTAATCCATCCCAGGCAACGACACTTCATTTTTTTTCTGAATCTGAGGTGTCGTCCTATGGTCTCATGCGGTGTGGTAGGCTCTGTAAAGGGCCGTCTGGTTCACGACCACCCTCCTACCGAAGTCCGACGCCAAATGGCTTGCTGTGTTCCGTCGGTGCGTGGGAGTACCAGTACCTTTACAGGCATTTTCTGGGTTAACTCGCTCCATCGTCGACCTCATCTTTGACCTTCATGGTCAAGATTGAGGTCAAGAGTTAACCCATCTTATAATAAAAATTAAAAAAAAGACTGGCTGGAGTTTGCACAAGATTGGGAGAAATAGAAGGATGCGGGGGAAGCCTCTGCCCAGCAGTGAGACTAATCAGTGGCGTAGCCAGGTAAAAGGCCCTGGGGCAAAAAAAAAACTAGGGCCCCAACTAAACTATTTAAAATAGTTTATTCCGTATTCGCCGTGTTCCGAATTCGACGTACTCCAGATTAGCAATTGTTTGGAATAATTCAAATTATTGTAGTTCCTGGAATCTGGTTTATTTATATTCCGAATGTGGGAGAAATTTCCACTAGTTCAATTTATAGTTTGTAAGTCAGACAGACAGACAGACAGACAAAGAATTTATTCATTGCTTTAAAACAGACACACAACATTCAAAACAGTCAGAAGTACAAATACACATAAAAGGTTACAGAGTTATTCTAGTGTTGTGTGTGTCAGAATGCAACAAAAAGGCCATAGCTCAGCATAAGCTTTGTCCAAAGGACAAAACACTGGTATTCTGCTATAACCTCATTAAGGTCAGTCACGAGCGCTCAGCAGCGAAGATAAACACTAAAAAAGAGAATGTAAAATATAATGTATAATATGTATAACAGGGGATAAATATGTGAGTTATGTGTGTAGGTATGATATTGCGTATTAATAGTGGAGTGTAGCACAAAAGTTTGTCAGGATTTAAAAACCGTTACATAGTAAGTGTCTGGAATACCCAGTTTTTGCTTCTCCAGAAGGAACGTCCTATACTTAATTCTAAAATACTCCTTAGACCTAAGAAGCCGCAGAGGGGGGGGTATATTGTTCCAGCACTTTGTAGCCATGTAACGGAAGCTGCCAGCAAATGCTTGCGTCTTGTGTGGATGTACCTCCAATAAATAGCGTGTAGGTCTGGTGACATAACGGTCATGAAAACCAGAAAACTTTAATTTATCAAAAAGATAATTTAAGTCAGAGTCCGAGGGGCCCCCTGAGCCTGGGGGAACCCCGGGGCACTGCTCCGTCTAGCCCTCTAGTAGCAACACCACTGAGACTAATAAACTTTAAGTTTATTAAAGGTAGAAGGGATTAACAAAAATAATCTTTTCTTCCTCTTTATCATCTTACCTTGATGAAGTCGAAGGTCTTGGTGAGCATCACAATAGCAGCAGCTCGCTCCTGCCAGACCATTCGCCAAAAGTTGACCACTGTGTCCTCTGTGGGCCCCTGGGTCACTATGTACGCGTTTGGCTTTAATATACTCTGGGGACAAAACAGATAGAATTATATGATTATGATTAGTCATTACCCGCTTAGCGACTATAGCCTAATGTGTTACTTGGGTATACCATTGATCAAGGGCGTCACCCAATGTTAAACATTCATACATCCATCCATACATACAAACTTTCATGTTTATAATATTAATAAGGATTGTCACTCAATATAATAAATGGTTACCCAATAAAAAAATGGTCATCCAATATAAAAAATTATCATCCTATATAATAAGAGGTGGCGCCATCCGACAAGGCAGCCTTGAACTGTGCCTTCACTTCCAGCTGATAATGTTCAGAGGTTATATTAGATGACTGTAAATTCAGCGAAAATTCAGAAAATGTGGGTCGAATTATAAAACAAAAATTGCTCTCCCTTACTATAAGAGTTTCCTGTGGGTTTCTTGAGGAAAGTTGTTCAGTTTTATGGAGAGAATCATCCTTACTAATATTATAAACGCGAAAGTTTGTATTAATGGATGTTTGTTCCTCTTTCACGCTCAAACGGCTGGACCAATTTTGGTAAAATTTGGTATGGAGGTAGCTGATACCTTGGATTAACACATAAGCTACATTTTTTTACCAGCCCATATACGTCCCCACCAAGGGGCACGGGCCTCCCTTCGAAACACGAAGAGGATTTAGGCCATAGTCCACCACGCTGGCCCAATGCGAGTCGGTGGACCACTCGTCTTCGAAAATTTTCTTGGACGGGCGGGTTTCATCAAGATGTTTTCCTTCACCGTTGAGCAAGTGATAATTAGAAATCCATACATAAATCCGAAAAGACGAATTTAGTGATACAGGCCCGCACCAGGATTTGAACCCGCGACCTTCCGAATACAAGTTTGGCTCATTACCAACTGGGCTATCACCGCTGCCACATAATTTTCCCAAATTGCTAGGCTACATAATTTTCCCAAATTACCACGGAAACAAAGTCCCGGGCGGAAAGCTAGTCCTCTATATATTGTAAACGCTAACTAATTTAAAAGAAAGGTTTGTAGCCTTTCTCGCATAAATAAACAAATATTTTTACTAACGCGCTCTCAGCATTTAATATTAAACTGAAAACGCTGTTTATCACTTCACGCTTCACGGCTGGACTGTTTTCAATAGGATTTCATGTCACATACAATATGCTACCCGTTTCCCACCTATGGTTATAAAATATGTTATGGTTACATAAACGAGTTATGAATTTGTGTTTTTTTTGTGAGCTTACAGTAAATGTTTCAAAGGAGTGGAAAAGTGTACTTTTTTATGATATACTACTTTATGTCATCAATTTTTTAATGGGAATTGCCTTCCTCGCTGTGCTGGAAGTAATAGAAAAACAAAGCAGGCAAATAAATAAATAAAAATAAATAAACGTTGCACACTCAAAGGCCCACACTAAGGTTTTTCCCTTGTGTCGTGGGTCCCTTGGAACACACGTAAAGACAAACACAAACACCCATGACCCGAGAACAAACATCCGCTTTTTACACAAATGTTTGCCCCGACTGGGGATCGAACCTAGGACCCGCCGATCAAGAGGCAGCATCACTACCACTCGACCAAACTGGCAAGTGTCATTTCATGACATTCTGTAAGAGTCACATTAACATAAATATGTACTATAAATTATTAAAAAATGTATCACATTCGATTGACATTCGACAGTCGATTGTGTATGACATTCGAGTGTTAATAACTTTTAAACGGCTGAACCAATTTTAATCAAATATAGCTGTCTCGATTATGTCAACTTTCAAACAAAAAAATTTAATAAACCCCCCCCGCAAAAAAGTAAAGCGGACATTTAAAAAGTAAAAAATAATACCTTTCGTTGAGCCATCAAATTCATTTCAGAAATACCTATATATATATATTTTAATTATCGAAATCGATGGATGGCACGATAGGGTTTGCTCATTAAAATGGCGCTATAATGTCGCGTCAGGGTACCGCTTTAGTGAATCAGTGAATAGTCAATCAAATGAAGGGTCTGATTCACTAAAGCGGTACCCCGACGCGACATTAAAGCGCCATTTTAATGAGCAAACCCTATCGTGCCATCCATCGATTTCGATAATTAAAATATATATATATAGGTATTTCTGAAATGAATTTGATGGCTCAACGAAAGGTATTATTTTTTACTTTTTAAATGTCCGCTTTACTTTTTTGCGGGGGGGGGTTTATTAAATTTTTAATTTAATTTTTATTTCAAAATTTTTAACTTATTTTCAAAATAATTAAGAGTGTACTAGTGTGCTGGATATCCTGGCCGCAGCATCAGCTCACGGTGTTGCCACCATTGCATTGTATGCAGAATCAAATACTGATCAAAACGAGTCCAAACACGACATATCTGCTATTATTTTTTCAAGGATGTGCTAGTGTTCTGGATATCCTGGCCGCAGCATCAGCTCACCGTGTTGCCACCATTGCATTGTATGCAGAATCAAATACTGAACAAAACGAGTCCAAACACGACATATCTACTATTATTTTTTTAAGAGTGTGCTAGTGTTCTGGATATCCTGGCTGCAGTATCAGACCAAGAGTTCCATAACCCTGCATAGTTATTAAGCATACATGAGTATTTCAAGTTTTAGGTCACATGTATGTTTGAAAGTAAAGTAAATACACATTAAGAGTCTAAGAACCCTACCGCAGCTAACAAAAGAGCTGATGACCTTGAAACGGCTGAACCGATTTTGATAAAACGTATCTAAGAACCATCCCCAAAAACCCTGCTTGTAAATAAAAAAAACCGCATCCAAATCGGTTCACCCGTTTGAGAGCTACGGTGCCACAGACAGACACACAGACACACAGACACACAGACACACACACACACACACATAGCGGTCAAACTTATAACACCCCTCTTTTTGCGTCGGGGGTTAAAAAGTCGCAATCCAGCAAAAAAAACAATCGTTCCATTCGTTTAGGAGCTACTATGCAACAGACAGATACACAGATACGAAAAATTAAATTAATACACCCACATATTAGCACACTATTTCGTATTTTTTTACAAAAGAAAAAAGGTAACCATCAAATGACTAGTAAAGATCTGTGTTAGAACAAAGAATCGACTGGAATCGGCCTCAACTCAATTTGAAAGAAGAAGATTACCTACTGACTTTGTCTCAGTCCAATAATAGAGTTGTTTGGGGAGTCTGTAAGTTACGTATCGATAAATTATAAAAGAACTGTTTAATTTGGGGTTGACTTTAAATTAGTTAGTGATAACCCTAAAATTAAAAATGTTGTATAACCCCCATCCCCCGACATTTAGGGCCTTACCATAAAAAATAAAACTTAAAAGACAATGTTTAAAAATGGCTGTATGGACATAGATTTCTTTGCCTTTCCCGGAAGGGATAAATTAAACAACACGTGGTATAGCAGTTAAAACTCTTAAATGGCTAAACTGATTTTCATCAAATAAAGCTAAAAACCATCTCGGTACATTTTTTTAGGAGCCGCGATGCCACAGATAGGCAGACAGATACACAGA
Source organism: Aproaerema taeniolella (assembly GCA_949987775.1). Classification (NCBI taxonomy): domain Eukaryota; kingdom Metazoa; phylum Arthropoda; class Insecta; order Lepidoptera; family Gelechiidae; genus Aproaerema; species Aproaerema taeniolella. The sequence goes on along the minus strand of OX465261.1, from coordinate 5,084,986 downwards.
AATACAGATACATAAATACACAGATACATAGATACACACGTCAAATATAACACCCCTTTTTTTGTCGGGGCTTAAAAAGACCTTATAACAGTTTGACATAGGGGCATGATATGAAAAATATCAAAAGTTTAAATAGTCAAAACATTTATTTACATTTAGTACACGAACAATCGGCACAAGGAATTTGTGGACTGGATAGGTTGACTGGAACACAACATAAGCAAGTAGGTATATAACAATACAATATAACAAATAATGCAGACAAGTAGAGAGAGACGTGTACTGTCTCTCTTTCTACTTTCCCTACCAGTGAATGTTACAGCATAACTACATGTTCCGTTGGAGATTTTCCAAAACCACAGACTTCGGCTGTATGTGCGGAGAGCTGCTGCAAATCATGGCTCACCTAGCAGTGCGTGTCTTACCATCAGCACGCAACAAGACCTAATGTACGCTACTCAATCCGCCGTCCAAGTGGCTAAGTTCTGGGCCGCAACGTTATAGTTACTTGCCTCGACTCGCTAAGAAGAACCTTTTAATTTTGCCAATACCCAGTGGCGCGGCCGGTCGAAACGCGACCTAAATGATTGATATAAGTGAACTAATAATGGAAAAATAAACCCGCTAACATCGATAACATAATTCGTATCTCTAGCGTCCCAACTGCGGACGAGGTCAATTGGATCGGATTACTACCTAATGGCCGCAGTAGAAGCCGCGGGCCTCCAGGACCCAAAGTTGCTGTGTTTCATAAGGGTTAACTGTTTTTTGATCTTTGTCATTACTTGTTATGTGACAAAGTTTTATGTTACATTAGCTTTTCGCCCGGGACTTCGTTCCCGTGAGAATTAGGAAAAAATATGTAGGCTATGTGTTAATCCACGGTGTCAGATACCTCCTTATCAAATTTTATCGAAATTGGTCCAGCCGTTTGAGCGTGAAAGAGTAAAACACAGCCATACATACATTTAAACATCCTCATAAACTTTTGAATTTATAATATTAATAGGAAATGGTAGGAAGAATAGGAAGTATGATAAGATGACCAACTCTTCTTCATCTTAGTGATTAGGAATAATCTATACTTACTAACTTCGTTTTTTTGGAACCGTTAACACGATTTCTAATGCAAAAAAAAAGAAATCTAGTAGTGGTCAAGCAGACAGTACTTTTAAAATGGTCAAGTATTATAGGTATTTTACTATTTTTTTTTACTTTGGTTGACTATTTACTTCAATAGCTCTAAAATTAAAAATGTTGTATCACTCCCGGCATTCATCGCTTATAACTCTTAAAACGGCTGAACCAGTTTTGATAAAATATACTAAGAATTCAGGTTCAAGCAATGATTTTAAAAATATTTATGTAAGTACGGGTCGTATGGACACGAAAAGTTTTTGATTGTTTTATCTCCGAGGTAAATGCCACGAAAGGCGGCTTTAATACGAGTTTTCCAGGCAAATGGTCTCTGTAAACAGAATGAGGGTACACAGAGATAAACTTGCTTTGTACGTGACTCGTATTTCAATTGGAAACGAAGGTGCGCGGAGTTTCTCTTCATTTCGTCTCTTTTATTTTTAACTGTTTTTAAAAGGGCAAAGTGAACTTTGGTGTAAAAGAAATCGATACTGAGAAATTGGTTCCTATCGTAGTAGGTGTAAGTAAGTCAAGTGTGTTGCCAACTTGACAAATCCAATTTATTTATTTTTACAATGCAGTAAAATCCTTTTGAATTTCTCTACTGACTCTTTTGCTAGAAAGAGATTGCAGCAGGCACATTTCGGGCCTTAACACAAATATTTAGGGGTTTAACGTCCCTCGCAGAATGCCAAGACACGCCATCAAGCCGCTGTACAATTAGGAGCAAACTCACCCGTAGTGAGACTGAGTCACTTGTACAATAGATATTGTGATTTAATTGATATGCACCACATAACCTTAGCGAAAATTAAGCAATTAATCATTTCGGCACTATAAATCTAAAATTATTTACTGTTTATTATTTCTTTTCTTGTGTTTTTTTTCTTCTTATGTTCCTTATTAACTGTATGTACATTTTTCTCTTTATATTAGTGCATGTGGAACCAGTCTGTAATAAATTGTGCAATTAGTAAGTAAGTTGCATGACTTTTAAACAACTGTATTAGTGTAACAATTGTTAACCGGTCAAGTAAAAAAAAAAAAAAAAATTTAGAACGTGTTTTCAATGTTTTCAAGAAAAACTTAGAACGTGCCAGCTGCCAATTCTTCCCAGGAATACTGTAGAAGCTAGTAGGAGAAAAGCGAGGGTATTGCTATACTGTAGATGAAAAGTTGACCATCTATCACCATTCACCACCTATCACGTTCCATTTAACAACCCACAGAATGAATGTCAAATATGGCGTCTAATGGTTCTAGAACCACATGACATTCTGCCTACCCTGACAGGGATTACAGGCTTGAGCGTACGGATGGATTTTTTGGTGTTACTTTAAAAATGAATCTTTTCCTGAAACAAGCAACTAAATTCCCGCTGAGTAGTGTTTTCCTTTATTTTTACATTTGTTTCTTTTAAAAAAAAAAACAGTTTCTTTTGCAACTAAATTCCCGCTGAGTAGTGTTTTCCTTTATTTTTTAATTTGTTTTTTTTTTTAAAAAAACAGTTTCTTTTGAACTTGGCTTGCCACGCTTTCGCATGTCCAGATAAGTAGACCTAGTATAACATGCTTTATTAAAATCACAGTTTCTAGTTTCACCTTCAAATCAATAATTCGTCAATATAAACCGTAAACAGGGCCCCGATTCTGTAACTTCTCCGTTCAGGTGGCGAAATTGACAACTATCCAAATTTCATACATCTAATTACGATTGCTTTGACTGGTGGCGCCACCGCCATCTGAATTTTCAGTTGCTAGGTAGTTTACAACTTTATGTTCGGTTGGCGGAGGCGCTGCTGGTCGGGGTGAATGTCAGCAAGTATATGAAAATTAAATAGTTCTCAATTTCGCCACCTGAACAGACAAAAATGGCCTCCATTCCATTGACACACAACTGAAGTTACGGAATCGGGGTCCAGGTGCCTCGTATCACTTACTAATGGATAGGGTCTCCGAACCCTTTCAGAGACCTTCAACCCAAGTTATTGTCACTACCACACCCGATTAGAGTACCCTAACTTCGTATAGAATTGTTATCCTGAGCAGGATTTCTCAAATACTCCGTTTTGTAGGGATTTTAAATACCCTTGGCTTAACAAAAGATGGAGTAAAAGCAGTTTTGACATGACTGTACCTTCGTATCGAATTGTTATCCTATGCAGGATTTCTCAAGTAGTCTATTCTGTATGGATTATAAATACCCTTCCTTCGCCTTACAAGAGGTTGAGTAAACGCAGTTTTGACATGACTGTACCTTCGTATCGAATTGTTATCCTATGCAAGATTTCTCAAGTAGTCTATTCTGTATGGATTATAAATACCCTTCCTTCGCCTTACAAGAGGTTGAGTAAACGCAGTTTTGACATGACTGTACCTTCGTATCGAATTGTTATCCTATGCAAGATTTCTAAAGTAGTCTATTCTGTATGGATTATAAATACCCTTCCTTCGCCTTACAAGAGGTTGAGTAAACGCAGTTTTGACGTGACTGTGTCACTTAGGTATAATTAATAACTCTAAAATTAAAAATCTTGTATCATCCTCGATATTCGATGGCTTATAACAAGGATGGCGAACCAATGGCACGCAACAAAATATTTTGGGCACGCCACCGATTGACAAAGCATAGATAATAGAATACTTACTATAACTACGACTATTAGACAAATTATCAAAATTCACTATGCAGTTCAACTAACGAACTTAAGTGAGCCTACTTTACGGAATGAGTAGGGGTGGTGTGCGGGTAGCGCTCTTTTTTAAGTTTAATTTTAATATTTTTACAAAAAGTCAACATAATTTGATGGCACGTCTATGGTTTCAGTTTACGTTTCTTTTAAAAATGGCACGTCAATCCATAAAGGTTCGCCGTTCCTAGCTTATAACTTTGAAGCGGCTGAACCAGTTTTATTTAAATATATCTAAGAACCATCTCGATTACGTCAGCTTTTAAACAAAAAAAATCATCTAAATCGGTCCATTCGTTTTGAAACTACGTTGCTACTCACAGATATACAGACACACAGATATTTTTTGTTTAAAAGATAACCTATTTTATCAAAATTGGGTCATCCGTTTAAAAGTTATTTGATCTGTTTGAGGGTTCATTTGTCGATTTACAAGGAGTGCAACAAGAATATAGTTGGTACTTACATCTTTATATCACTGGCGAAGCATTTAAATTTAAATTGGTATTGATTGACGGAATGTGGCATGAAAAACCTACACTATCCTTGTTTTCACTTACTACTAATATTTTACACATAAATAGTTGTAGTGTGAGTAATAGGTAGTATTAACGATTGTATACCTAGAAGTAATACTTAACATACTTTAGTTAATAACATAAGGAAGAAACTAGTGTTTAAGACACAGGCTCGGCCTAGTTTAAATACTAGTATTTCATTTTATAATATCATTCAATAAATAAATATAAATAAATAAAATATAAATAAATAAAGTTATTCAAGCAATCGAATGTCAATGGTGATAACCTTGCTCACTTTCAAAACAATGCTGAGGAGGCACTTTGAATCAATATGCAATTATTAGTTTATTTATGGCTGTGTGTTTTTGTCTTCTTTCAATTTTCCATAGAATGTCCTTTTTTTTTCTCTCTGTAATGTTATGTTCAATGATGTTCATTGTATTAATTTGGTATATATTTATATAGGTATAGGTATATATCATATATGTATTATATGTTTTGTATGTATGTTAGGTTAGGTTAGGTTAGGTAGATATGTTTTATTGTTCTATATGTGTAATTTATTCTATGTAAGTAGCATGTATTATATTTGCACCCACATCTAAACGGTTTGTTACTTCTTCTCCACACCCAAAGGTTGCCGATAAGATATTGCTTCTTAGCAATGGGGCCGCCTTTTGTACCCTGACATAACTTTTTGTATAAAATGTAACTGTACCTTATCTGTGTTGGAGTGCAATAAAGTATATTGTATTGTATTGTGATAATATTTTATTTTTATTTTAGAGTAAAATATGTAAAAAGCAAATATTTGTTCTGGAGTTCGTATCCGTCGTCAAAGGACTCAGGACACAAGGGCAAACCTTAATGTGGGCCTTTGAGTGTGTATAGTAGAAAAAAAACCGAAAATAAATCAGAAAACTTCAAGAAAATCCTATAAGATTTTTGTTGAAGTTGAATTCTAGTCAACGGTGGATATTGTAAGTTAAAAAAGGTTGTGCCAAAATAAACTTATACTGTATTCAGTGAGCGTACACACGTTACGAGGTGTGATTGCCAGGGTCTGAGGGGTAAGGGGTGAGGGGAATGTCCTTTGTAAGTGGAAAGGTGTCATAAATATAATGGTGGTATTATCCACTTCCATCGTAGTTGTTACCTATCCGTAAAGTGTGGCAATTTAAGAGGAAATGTGAGTTCTGTTTTGTTATGTATTATAGTGCTTCTAATTTCTTGTATTTCGGCAATCAACGAGTTTTCAAATGCACACGATTTGTCTATGAAATAATTATTGAAGATTACTTTAAACACAAAATGGTCGATAAGGTCTTTACGACCATGAAATTACTTGAGTTTGATAAATTCATGCCGTGTGGTGATCGGTTGAGAATAACAAAACCTATCTCTTTCCGTGGGTGTCGTAAGAGGCGACTAAGGAAACACAATGAGACCTGCCTCCTATCAATCCATCTTAACGACACCTCAATTTCTTCTAAATCTGTGATGGCGTCTTATGGTTTCATGCGGTGTGGTAGGCTCTGTAAAGGGCCGTCTGTTCACGACCACCCTCCTACCGAATTGCGATGCTATATATCTTGCTGTCTTCCTTCGGTGCGTAGGATTACCAGTGCCTTAATAGGCATTTTGTGGGTTAACTCGCTCCATCGTTGACCTCATTCTATGTAATTGGTCAAGGTTGAGGTCAAGAGTTAACCCTTCTTAAAATAAAATAAAACATATATTTGTTAAGTAAACCACAGTACTTTAAGTTATTTTTTAGATCTTTTATACCAACCATGTTTTATGCAAATAAAGAAATTATTATAATATTTATCAATGCTACAAAATACTTACATCTATGTAGGAAGCATTAATATAATCTGAGTCTGGTTCCCGGTCTAATGTATCTAGCACCACTCTGTTGTAGTCATCTGGAAACAAACAGACATAATATTATAAATAGAAAAAAAAAACTAAAATCAACTTTTTATAATATCTCTAATTATCTTCACTCTTATTTTTTCTCATCGAAAGAAAAAAATAAAGGAAACTAAAGAATAATTTCTAAAAAAACCCAGAAAAGATTAATGTTATGCTCGAGCTGACTACTCTTCCCATATACTATACAGGTTAAAAAGAACCTCCTAGCTATATTCAAAATCCTGAACCAGTATCACTCAAAGAACACATTTAGGTATGTAAAAAATATATATTTTTTTATATTTTTTAAATGGGAATATTTCATTTTTTTCCTAAACGTAGACATTACTCCTACACCAGGCACGCGAGGGGTGCGAGAAGCGCTCGGGGGGTGCACATGAGTAGTGTCTACGTTAAGAAAAAAAAAATCCCACCGATAAAAAAAAAGTGTTCTGTAAGTGATACTGGTTCAGGATTTTCAATAAAGCTAGGAGGTTCTTTTTCAACCTGTAGAAGCCAGTAAGTGGGCGGTGAGGGTCTTACTGTATCATGGGCGAAAGGCTGACAACCTATCACCACTTCTTCTTCTTCTTCTTCTTCTTATCGTGTAGGTATAGTCAAGTGTGTGGCTAGCTTGGCTAACCCTGGTGTCAGAGTTTTCAAACCGCCAAATGGCTTCTGACTTGGTTTTAACGACTGTAGTCAATCGACAATAGCCGGGACCGACAACTTAACTTGCCCTCCGAAGCACGGAAACGCTCGTGATAAATTGCCACTTTGGTCACCCATCAGGTTCCCTGCCTCTGTGTACGTTGCTTAACCTCACTGATCGGTTGAGATCAGCGAGCGCCACTGGGTTACGAGCGCTTATATCATGTTTCATCTAACAACAATACAATACAATACAATACAATCTTTATTGCACACAAAAAAACATAAAACATAACATTAAACAAAAACAAATGTTCATGATGTAGTGTACAATCCGGCGGCCTTATTGCTATAGAGCAATTTCTTCCAGACAACCGGGGGGTGAAGGAACCGATACAGAAGGTGAAGCGGTAGACGTGCATAGAGTAATAACCCTCTCAATGAATCTCAAGTAGTTCTAGTACGGACTGCCGCAACTTAGGTTACGTGTGCACTCTGTGCTGTTGTGATAAGAGTAGTTTTGCAATGAAAATAGAGTAACCTGATGTACGACTTCTGTACCACACAACAATCCTACTCTAAATTAGATTATAGGCGTGAATGTAATTTTATATCAATAGAACATTCTTCATTAGGCTGTCCCCACCAAGAGGCACGGTCCTCCCTCTGAAATATTAAAGAGGACATAGACCATAGTCCATCAAGCTGGCTCAATGCAGGTTAGCGAACCGCAGGTCTTTCGAAAACTTAATTTTCTTAGACGTGCGGGTTTCATCACGCAGTTTTCTTTCGCCGCTGAGTAAGTGATAATTAATCTTCTTCTTCTTATCGTGTAGGTATAGTCAAGTGTGTGGCGAACTTGGGTAACCCTGGTCTTTTTTTTTATTGTAAGATGGGTTAACTCTTGACCTCAATCTTGACCATAAAAGCCAAAGATGAGGTCGACAATGGAGCGAGTTAACCCAGAAAATGCCTATAAAGGCACTGGTACTCCCACGTGCCGACGGAACACAGTAAGCTGTTTGGCGTCGGACTTCGGTAGGAGGGTGGTCGCGAACCAGACGGCCCTTTACAAAGCCTACCACACCGCATGAAACCATAGGACGACACCTCAGATTCAGAAAAAAATGAAGTGTCGTTGCCTGGGATGGATTACTAGAAGGCAGGTCTCATTTGTGTTTCCTTAGTCGCCTCTTACGACACCCACGGAAAGAGATGGGGTGGTGTTATTCTCAACCGATCACCACGCGGTTAAATTAGCACTTCTCCTTGAGAAATCTGACCACAATAAAGTTTTATGATTATAAATAACACTTGCAATTTGCCGGATAATATTTCACAAATTCTCTCATGTTCTCGCATTCTTCAGCGTGAGGGGCGGGGCTCCAAAACCAAGTCGTGAAAACCATTTGCAGATAAATCGATGGCTAATTCGAAATGGCTCATTGTTGTCTGCATCTATACAAAGGCACACAACTTTCACAGATATTGCGCTTGCACAATAGTGCGGACACTTATAGAGCTAAAATCTCAGCCTCTGACTTGGTGATAATTAATAAGAAATGCGTTAATAAATCTGAAAAGACAAATGAGTGAACTCAGGGATTTGAAAACGTAACCTTAAGGTTACAAGACTGGTTCATTAACCAACTGATCTATCACTGCTTCACTAGTCAGGAAATAAGGATAAGGAAATCATTGTAATAGTTTCAGAAATGACCTCCGTTATCGAAAACTATCAATAAACCAAATACGCTTACAAAATTAATGGAAGATAATTAACGTAGTTAATAATTATAATCTAATGTAAACGATCAAACAGCGACGACAAGAGGCTGACAATTAATTAGCCAAGTTAATTTATATGGAGCAAGATGGCCGCCGAGTCGACACGGTGTCATGGAGACAGAGTCAAAGGTTTATTGTATTTTGTGATTAGATATTAAGGCTATATTTGTTTACTAGCTGCGCCCTGCCAATATAGTAGACTAGTATTCCGCCCTTCGGACTCACCGCTCTGTGTACGTTGTTTTAATTCACTGATCGTTACTATGTAACGGTTTTTAAATCCTGACAAACTTTTGTGCTACACTCAACTATTAATACGCAATATCATACCTAGACACATAACTCACATATTTATCCCCTGTTATACATATTATACATATTGTACATTCTCTTTTTTTAGTGTTTAACTTCGCTGCTGAGCACTCGTGACTGACGTTAATGAGGTTATAGCAGAATACCAGTGTTTTGTCGTTTGGACAAAGCTTATGCTGAGCTATGGCCTTTTTGTTGCATTCTGACACACACACAACACTAGAATAACTCTGTAACCTTTAATGTGTATTTGTACTTCTGACTGTTTTGAATGTTGTGTGTGTGTTTTAAAGCAATGAATAAATTCTTTGTGTGTCTGTCTGTCTGTCTTTGTCTGATCGGTTGAGATTTGCGAGTATCACTGGGCTACGAGCGCTTTTTTTATTTTTATTATAAGATGGGTTAACTCTTGACCTCAATCTTGACCATAAGGTCAAAGACGAGGTCGACGATGGAGCGAGTTAACCCAGAAAATGCCTATAAAGGCACTGGTACTCCCACGCACCGACGGAACACAGCAAGCTGTTTGGCGTCGGACTTCGGTAGGAGGGTGGTCGCGAACCAGACGGCCCTTTACAGAGCCTACCACACCGCATGAGACCATAGGACGACACCTCAGATTCAGAAAAAAATGAAGTGTCGTTGCCTGGGATGGATTACTAGGAGGCAGGTCTCTTTTGTTTTTCCTTAGTCGCCTCTTACGACACCCACGGAAAGAGATGGGGTGGTGCGCTTCAACTCATCATAATTTCATAATACACAGTAACCTCATTACAGCAACCGCAATGACAAATCACGTTGCCAATTAAATTTAATTAATTGAATTAACTGAATCACCCAAAATCCATTAATCTCCTGTACAAACACGAGCATCAATCATTAATTTGTATTGACATCTCGAATAATTGTTTTCCTTTTAAATTTATTAATCAATTTTCGTTTGTGAATTTAATTTGGGTTCGTTATGAGTGTGGCAACGAAGAGAGGCAAAATGAATTTAATGTACAGAGGCCAGCGCATATGGTTACTCCATTTCCGTTGCAAAAACGCAGATTTGATCAAAATAGATTAAACCATTTAAGAGTTTTATGCAATAACTGCTTTACCACAAAACATCATAACACCAGCAAGCCGAGTACGATAGTGACAGCGCCGCGACAACACCGCGGTCCTATGTTAAAATGTCAACATCGACAACGCCATAGGGCGAGAAAGCCTTTGCGCGGGACCCTCACGCAATCGTGAGCAGAGCGCGAGTTTGTCGTTATCGTGCTAGAGCTGCAGTTAGACAATGTCTTACACTGACTCATGTCATTTTGTTGTTGTTTAATTTGGATTTTTTTTCTAAGTTTTTAATTTTTTTCTAAATAAAAACCTTTAAAAACGAAACAAGAAGCAGGATAAGAATTTTATTCAACGAAAATGAACCTCAGGTTGCATTTCCGTAGCGACGTGCTACGAAGTCCGTAGCTCGTGGCTACGGAGCTGGCGCATTATTGTTCTGACAGTTAGGTAAATGGTTCTTTGTGAAATATCTTTGCGTTTAAATGGATTTAAACGGAGTTTAGTACTACAAAGGACAAGAAAGTAAAAAAGTGTAAAAGATTTTCAGGTAACTTAAAAATACGTGAATTAAAACCATAGGGATAAAGGGCCGGTTTGGTCGAGTGGTAGTGGCGATGCTTCTTGATCAACGATTCCTAATTTCGATTCCCAGTCGGGGCAAATATTTGTGTAAACAGCAGATGTTTGTTCTCAGGTCATGGGTGTTCGTGTTTGTCTTTGTGTATTTTCCAAGGGACCCCGACACAAGGGAAAATTATAGTGTGGTCCTATGAGTGTGTAGCGTCTATATTAACCTATGATATTCAGGGATAATGTACGTAGCATTGTAATAGTGAAAGAATTTTTAAAATCGGTCCAGTAGTTTTTATATTTATTCGTTATAAAAATACAAATCTGTTCCCTTCATAATGTTAGGGAAGATGTAAACTTTAATTGTTGATATTGGGCCTTTTTATAATTCGAACGGCACGGCATGGCATTTCAAAATTTGAATTACCATTTCCTCCTATGTTCTCAGCTTCTAGTATTACTATTACATAGGAGGCAATGGTAATACAATTTTGCCGTGCCGTTTTCGAATTATAAAAAGGCCCATTTTGTAATAAGTTTCTCGTATGCGTAGTATAAAAAAGGGAGGGCCGCACATCACGTTACTCCAATTGTGGACTCTGTGCCGTTGCGATAAGAGTGGTTTTACAACGAAAATGGAGTAAACTGTTGCGCTGGCCTCTGTACATGTATCGCTCGGGAATAAAGTGCGATTCCTGACTCGGGCGCTTTCTTCCCTCGTCGAACAATGTACTATTGTTCCCAGTGTTGTACATTTAAGCTTGCTTCATTTCTATTTCTCTGTCACTGAACTGGAAAAGAACTCATTCTGAGTCAAGTTCGCCATTGTGCATCTTGTTCTTTGTAGCTAACGGTCTGTGTAAGCTTTTGTGTATAATAAAGAAAAGTAAAGAATTGCTCATGAGCTCAGTCTCGTGGATCTGTTTTTAACCCCCACAAAAAAAGTGGGGTGTTATAAGTTTGACGTGGGTGTCTCTGTTTATTGTATTGTATGTGTGTCTGTCTGTGGCATTGTGTCAATATCAGTGATAACTGTCAAAGGACAAGACGGAATTGCGTTCCGTTCCACGGCTTTACTATAAAACCATTTAAGCAAAAATCTTGAAAAATTTAATTAAAATACTATTTTTTTGACATTCCAATTGTTTGAAATAAATAAAAGTAGATAAAACGTGGCCTAAACATAATCTCTTCATAAAAATGATTGATTTTGTTTTTATATTAACCACACCGACGTTTCTTTACACTAATTGTTTAACGTAAGACCTTGACTATGATATTTAACTTATTTTTTCTATGTCTGTGCCTTGACTTTAAACCGGTAGAATGTCGTGTTATAAAAAGTCGCATGATTTTATGATTCCGGTTTCATTTAAACTTAATCTTTCGCTTAATTGTCTAAAAAATTCAGTAAATATTTTAGGGTGTATTGACATCTTTTATATGGTACCGTTTCTACTGAGCCCAAAAAAAAATTGTCTTGGTGATTCATCATTTTTATTTAAGTCGGTTTTTAAATTTATTTATAAAAAAATAAACCGACTGACCACCTCTTACCATTATGCAACTTGTTCCATCTGATAACCTTCACTAGTTGTGTCAAACGTGGCACCTAGTGGTTCTAGAATCACTGATGCTCTACCTACCCCGTTAGGGATTATAGGCGCAAGCGTGTGTGTAATAAACCGACTTCAAAAATTAAAGTATAAATAAAAACCGTGTCATGTAATGTGCTACGTACCTCTACTGATCTGTTCTAAGTCGGTGCCAAGCCGAATAAGTTAGAGAGGCAATACGAACGGACGGCCGCAACTCAGGTTACTACACGTCAGCACTCTGTGCTGTTGTGATAAGAGCGGTTTTGCAATGAAGTCCAGCATACTCCTGGCCTCCGTACATCACACGGACTTTAATTTTTTATTTTTTTTTCTTAGATTATTAGCATTCAAGTTTACTTACAAGGTATAACTTTCTGGTTCTGGTTTTTGTGTAGGTTGGTCTTCTTAGTCGCGTGTCGACACGAGTGCGTCTCCACTTTTACCGCGGTCTGAAAAAAAAGAAATGATTTATAAGCCATTTAATGTGTACCTATTTTAAAGATGAGCTGAGAGGCTGAGATAATATATCTCAATGTCTTTACATACACTTCTTTTTCTTATCGGGAAAACCAGGGTTAGCCAAGTTCGCCACTTAGTTTTCAAACCGCACAATGGCCTCTGACTTGGTTTTAACGACTGTAGTCAATCGACAACAGCCGGGACCGACAGCTTAACGTGCCCTCCGAAGCACGGAAACGCTCGTGATAAATTGCCACTTTGGTCATCAGGTTCCCTGCCTCTGTGTACGTTGCTTAACCTCACTGATCGTTTGAGATCAGCGAGAGCCACTGGTCTACGAGCGCTTTTACATACACTTAGTCAAGTGTACCGGTTGTTGTCAATTGACAAATGGACAATCGACAACAGCAGAGGCCATTTGGCGGTTTAAAAACTCTGACACCAAGGTTGGTCAAGTTGGCTACATACTTGATTATAATCTATACGAGAAGGGAAGGAGTGTGTGGCGAACTTATAAAGGAGAGTTAGTTCACTCTTATTAACTACCCTTACAGTGATTCCTTTCAGAAACGGTCACCAAATTTGATCATAAAAAACAAGATTACTTTCAAACAAGAAAATCATATATTATTACTTTCATATTTTTATTTTGACGTTTTTAGTTCGATTGAAAAAACTATATTGGTAGTGTACAAGGGTTATGCTAAAACAGAGTTTAAATTCCGTCAAATTGAGATTTTAAAAAATGCCTTTAAAACAATAGTGTCATCTTGAACTGGAAAGCTGAAAAATACCTCATTAAAAAAAACTCTTAAGCACACTCCCTGACTTCATTACATTCGTCTTTTAAAGGTTAATTTTATTAAAAATTTCTCTTTGATCCCTTTGAAAGGTCGTTACATAAGTCCACAGAGTACAGTTCAGTCAATATTGATCTCATCAGCGAAAGATCTTGTTTAATGTTTTAGGCTTGTTTTAGGGAATAATGTTTTATGTTGTTAATAGGAAAAATCACGATAAAAATTCTACTTTGTCATTTCTTCTTCAATGAATCTTCTTCTTTTCTTTCGTCTGTTCGTAACCTTTTCGCAAGTCAAATACAAGGTAGAATTATCTCTGTCAGGTAGCTCTGTCATTCTATAGCAATAAGAATAAGTATTTTTATCTTAAAAAATATTAAATCAATGTTTTCTGCAGGTGTTGCAAGCATTTCAATATTTTTTCCATAGTAGAAAAATTTGTATTTTAACAGGCCGTACTAAATGCTACAACGCTACAAACGCTACAAACGCTACAAACTCAAAGGCCCACACTAAGGTTTTCCCTTGTGTCGTGGGTCCCTCGGAACACACATAAAGACAAACACAAACACCCATGACCCGAGAACAAACATCTGCTTTTCACACAAATGTTTGCCCCGACTGGGGATCGAACCCAGGACCCGCCGATCAAGAGGCAGCGTCACTACCACTCGACCAAACCGGCAACTAGGATGTGGATTGTAAAATATTTGTATTTTTTATTATGAGATGAGGTCAACGATGATGGAGCGAGTTAACCCAGAAAATTCCAGTTAAGGCACTGGTACTCCCACGCATCGACGGAACACAGCAAGCTGTTTGGTCGCGAACCAGACAGCCCTTTACAGAGCCTACCACACACAACGCATGAGATCATTGGACGACACCTCAGATTAGAAACAAATTGAGGTGTCGTTGCCTAAGATGGATAACCAGGAGGCAGGTCTCATTTGTGTTTCCTTAGTCGCCTCTTACGACACCCACGGAAAGAGATGGGGTGGTGTTATTCTCAACCGATCACCACACGGCATTAAACGCATTTGAGTAACGCCATGTGTTGTAACGGAATAAAGTTTTTTAAAACTTTTTATATAATTGAGTTACCTACACTTACTTGTAAACCAAATCAAATACACTACTGTTGATGTCCTTCTAAGTTTTTGATATATTAATAAATAAACTATGAAAAGTTAATATTCGCCGGGACGCGCCATTTGTAAAATATTTCGAATTTACGCGGTTATAATTCGAATGGCACGGTACGGTACGGCAGAATTTGTATTACCATTGCCCCCTATGTTAGCAGCTTCTAGTATCATTAGTGCATAGGAGGCAATGGTACTACAATTTTGCCGTGCCGTTGTCGAATTATAAAAAGGACCATTGGCTACTGCTCCTAGATTAAATCTAGACTCCTTTTGTCCAGCTCCAGGATCTTGAATCGTGTGCATTTGTGATAGAATTTTTTTTAATCGTAAAACACAAATGCGATCACTTTAGCTGGCAAACTCTATTCATCCCTCTTTCGCAAACCCTGTTAGCCACTGTCATCCAATTTGGCTTAAGCTGTCCTTAAGCTAAACCAGAAAAAAGTTGATGAGAATTCTACCGCTTTGTAGGTAATAGATTTAATATAATCCGCTTGGTTTCTTTATCGTTTTGTGAAACCTGCAGCCGTCTACAAAGGATTAATTGATATATTAAAAAGAATAAAACAAAAGGTTTTATCAATCAACGATTATAGGATTTCTACAGCAATATTATGGGGCAACTTTAAATTTTGAGGGATTTTTGCCTTTCGGTACTAGATCCAAAACGTTTTATTTAAATTTAGGGTGTGAGGGAGTCATATCGTATCATCTTACTGCTCCAAAAGCTTCATCCTCGCCTGCAACTCGAGCACGATGTGCTTGCGCGCTGAATGCACCGCGGTCCTATGTCAAAATTGACAATGCCAGAGGGCCAGCAAACCTTTGCGTAGTCAAAGTGAAGATTCACTGTCGCGTATCATACTCGAGCTGCTGCTATCGGTACACCCTGCTGCAGCTGAATCACAACGTAAAATCCACGCCATGCCATTAAATGTCAAAAAAGTGTCGAAATAATAACGCCTTTGCGCAGTACCCTCGCGCGATCAAAGTGAAGTTTTGCCGTCATAGAAGTGAAGTAAGGTGCGAGTTTCTCGCAGGCCGTGCTAGCTATGCTGACCCTGACGAGTCTTTGACGTGTTACAACGCGTAACTTCACTTGCCGTTGACTACTTCGAGATTCTCTTTTTTAATTTCTTTTGAAATACATTCGTTCTAAAACAAATTAACAAAAAAGTTTTATGATAGACACTCATTGAGGGATCATACTGCACTTTAAACCGATAGTTTTCGTTATTTTTTTTAAGTATATAAAACTGAAGGTCTTGACTTATCAACGCCCAGCCCAAACCCTTTGACCTAAAAAGCTGAAATTTGGCACAAAGATAAGTTTTATAACGTGGGCAAGGAACAAGGAAGGATTTTTAGAAATTCCCATGTGAACGAAGTCCCAGGCATCTTCTAGTTCTTACATAATAACACTAAAATTGAAAATGTTGAATCATCCCCGACATTCGACTGCTTATAACTTTTAAACGGCTAAACAGATTTTCATGAAACATAGCTAAGGACACTCGGGATAAAATTATCTATGACACCAAAAAAACTAAACGAAAATCGGTTCATCCATTTGGGAGCTGCGATACCACAGACATATACACAGACAGACACGTTAAACTTATAACACCACTTTTTTATCGGGGGTTAAAAAGTCAAGTGTATGTGAAAATTATATGTATAAAGCCTAGTCAGCTTTATAGCTTAATGTCTTTGAAACCCTAGCCTTATTATAACCTCTAGATAATGGATTTCATATTACAAAGGTATAACAGAGAACCGATAGGCGGTTATATACATTCTATTAACTGTGTGAACATCTATCTCGCTTATTAAATAAACAAACTGTATTAGCCAGAAGGGGATGGCTAGGGTTGTAAATGCATCTTATAATTTTTGTCACATTTTTGAATAAATTCCGGAATTAAATTTAATGATTTATACGCCGTTTCGCAATAATAATAAAAGCTTAAAACATGAAAAACAGCAATGTACCTACATCGTATTTTGTAAGCGGAGGGCCTGCGCGCAAGACGCAGTTTCGCAGTAAATTGCGTTGCCAAAGTAGGTAAATAACGAAAACTCTTTAACTTAACCTTTCCAGGAAAAAAAACACTTTTAGCCGATCTTAGTTTTGGGTAGATTCCACAATTTAAGTTTTATATTAAGGCGACTACAGCACCTAAATTAAGATTTTATGATGCGTAGATAAGCATGACGCACTGCATTGAATCGAAGGAAAAAAAAATACTACGGTAATATTCAGGACATAAACTATATAAGTAGTTTTGGTTCGATAGAAAAAGCTCACAAAGTCACCTCTAAATACTTGATATTTGTATCTTTTAAGCTGTAAAAACCATAGAAAACTTGAATTTTCTATCAAAATGTTCGTGATTGAAGACTCTCGATAAGTAGTTAACGCATTTTTCGATTTAAGCTGTCACCTTTCCATAAATCTCATTTTTCTAACTTTCGAACACGTTTTTTCACACGCACGCTTTCATAGTCCGTAAACTTCGTGTATCGACACTGTTCGCACTGCCGGCCCAGGCCTGTTGAGAGACGGAGATGGCACTATTCCTATGTGTGCTGCCTTTATCGGGTGCTGTAGTCGCCTTAAACATCGATATTTTATATTTAATATTTTTTTAAGGTTTCAAGAGACGATGATAATTGTTTAGTGATTAATTTACCTAAAATACAGCTTCATCTGAGCAAGTCTAGATATACAACATACCTAGTAAGTAGCTAAAACTTATTCCTTATTTTTTTCTTTTCAATCTCAATCCAAATTAGTAAATTTATAGATTTAAATTTTATTAAATAGATTCACCTTTTACTGCCAAATAATAAATCTGTGCTCTTATTTCTTGGCAGCCCTGTATACCTAGAGAGGTCAACGGGAGGAGGGCGGCTAAATTACATGATCAAACAATATATTGGGTTTATTTCAGTTTACCTGAGCAACAACACTTACCTATTTTAATCTAATAAATTCGTCACACTAATCACATCACACTCATATTAGAAAGGCCAAAGTTTGTAAGTGTGTGTATGTCTGTTTATTACTTCTTCACGCTCAAACGGCTGAACCAATTTTGATAATATTTGACACGGATATAGTTGACACCCTGGATTAATACATAGGTTGCACATTTTTCACAAATTCCAACGGGAACGAATTCCCGAGCTGAATGCTACTTCTTAATAAAATGGCGTCTAGGATTTTCAAAAATTTGCCAATATCAGAGTATTTTAATAAATATTAAAATAAGATATAGCGAAGTCGCCAATCCCAAGGAAAGAAACCCTTTAATTAACCCTTTTTTAATTACTAGCTTTCCACCCGCGTCGACTGCAAGTTATATCGTGCCCAGCTGTGGGATAAAATGTAGCTTACGTCCTTTCCCAAGGTTTAATCTATCTCTGTATCTCTAATACAATATGTAAAGCGTGAAATCGTAACAGACATACATACAGACAGGGTTATTTTTCACATTTATAACATTAGTAAGGATTTTTTTTAAATTATAAGATTGGTTAACTCTTGACTTCAATCTTGACCATAAAGGTCAAAGATGAGGTCGACGATGGAGCGAGTTAACCCAGAAAATGCCTATAAAGGCACTGGTACTCCCACGCACCGACGAAACACAGCAAGCTGTTTCGTCGGTAGGAGGGTGGTCGCGAACCAGACGGCCCTTTACAGAGCCTACCACACCGCATGAGACCATATGACGACACCTCAGATTCAGAAAAAAAATGAATTGTCGTTGCCTGGGATGGATTACTAGGAGGCAGGTCTCATTTGTGTTTCCTTAGTCGCCTCTTACGACACCCACGGAAAGAGATGGGGTGGTGTTATTCTCAACCGATCACCACACGGATAAGGATTACATACGCCTGAGCCTTGTCCGTTAATCAGCAGGGTGCACCGCTAGCAGGTTAGGGTGACCATTTTGGAGCATTAAGGTCCGTATTACAGAACGCGGCTCAGGCTCTGATCTATACTTAAGTAGCAGTCGTCTTTGTCATTTTGAAAAAGAGAAAAAAAGACACTCAATACTTAAGTATAGATCAAGACTTGAATCTCCTTCTGTAATACGGGCCTAAGATGTTATGACCCCTCCACACCCCTTATCAGGGTTGCAATCAGACCGTCAGAAAATTATACTACTTGGAGATCAAAATTATACTACTTGACAAAAAATTATACTACATTTCGATTTTCAACGACTTTAAAGTAAATTTTGTTTTAATGCATAAAAAAAACAATTGAAATAAAAAAAATATTACAAAAATATCCTTTGTTTCAATTTCTAGCCTATTTTATTGAGTTAAAGTAAAATAGAAACGGCGGATTAAAAAAAAACTGTTTGTTTTACCTTATTTTAGCATATTATTCAAGAAAATTGTAAGAGCATACACAAGAAAGTGCATATAAGTAATCGTCATCTCACTCACACTCATAGATAAAATACATAACAACTCCTATTCTGTCAAAAAGACAGGAAATAGTAAAAAATTACATTAAAAACTACCCTTCCACTGGTCGATAAAAACTCTGGTATTTTTGCGTAGTATACTGGCATTACAATACTTCATACTACGCTTAATGAAATTCTGGTACAAATAGTATAATTATACTACGATTTTCAACCCTATTGTTTTAATATATCGTTGCACTCGGATGATAAAAGCTTGACTTAGCCTTCGACATGACAAAATTATGTCACTCGTCGTCTATGTTAACTGTCATGGAGTAACAGTCAATCTCATTCTGAATTTGATAAGTAAATAATATTTGCTAATATTGTAAATGAGAAAGTGTGTTTATGTATCTTTCCTTCACGTCGAAACGACTTATGCACATATAGTGGAAGGGTTGGAGAGTGACATAAGCAACTTTTCTTAGCAAATAATGTTGCGGGCAGAAAGTAATTTACATATACTATTTTTTTTCTAAAATTTAGTTTAGGATACCTGTTCTGCATCATACTGAGGAACATCCTGTTTAAACTCATGTTCTGCAAATAAATGATTTGACTTATTTTAGGTAAGTATTTTGGAGCTGTTTTTTTGCAACGGTGCTAATTGCGAGAATCTCAAACGAAAATTAAAAGATCTTGCTATACCATGTAGGACCGCGCATAGAGGTACAATAAATAATGAATTACGGACAGCTATCCGGCGAAGTTCCGCTGTAAATATTCTTTAGCCCTGCAAATTGTTTTGGCATTCAATTTGGTATGAATTTTGGCACCGAACAGACCATATTTCATAGACAGATTTCAAGCTCAGTCGAAGTAAGACGGCTAATGGTTTTATATTAACTAAATCTTTGCATATCAACAATATTATTATAGTGATCTTACTAATGTTTGTGTATTGTAATGAACATCAGATGAACTAATGAACAATGAACTAGCAATAAATTTAATAACCAATGCAATGATTTTAACTTCGACCTTTTCAATACTGGTTTTGTTTCGGCGAGACGAGCTTTGACTCAAAAATTTTTCAAAAATTATTTTTTATGATATGTCAATTTTTTTTATTGTGTTATGGTAGTTTAACTGGCAATTTTTCTTGTTACTAAAGACTAAAGTGTCAACTTAAAACTAATTGTTTATTAGGATTAATCACCTCAGCGATACCTGTTTCTACCTGTGAGGATCTGTAATTGGCTTATTGTTTTTAAACTGTTGAACACTATGTATATTATAAGCTGTTGAACCTCCATTAAAAAAAAATTGAGTATAGAATAGCGAAGTCGCCATTATCAAGTAGAGAAACCCTTTCCAGGCTGTAGTGTCAGAGCCTCGTCCGCTGATCAGCAGAGGGCACCACTACCAGGTGAAGATGACGATTTTGGAGCATTAATATGCTATGACTCCACACAACTAAGCAACGGACTGACGTGATATTCTCCACAGGGTTAGTTGGAGGGCGGGAAAGTAATGTAAGCTACTTTTCCTCGATACTTTTAGTTGCTTCCTTCCTTACATTTTGATACATTTCCTAGGAAATCTATACATTTCCTAAATAACAATTGGAAATGTATAAAATGTTTGATTTTTTATGTTCTTAAGTCATTCGACTTCTTTGTTCGTTTCTGATAGACGGAACTGCGACAAGTAGGTTTGTTAGTAGCCTAACCCAACCAACCCGTTAAGGGTTAGGTTAGAACTGCGACCCCCAACGCACGAGCCGAGCGAACGAAGCGAGCGTGCCGCGGCAGCGGCCGGCGAAGTGCCAGAAACGACTATGTTTGCGGAAAGCGGTTGTCGCATTTAGGCGGTTGTCGCATGTGGTCAATAGACAGTGAAAAATTTCATGAAATGTGACCATTTCATGAAGTGAGCAAATCTACAACGTGGCCAAGACAAATTCACGTCGCTTATTCAGGTTAGGTTAGGTTATTTTATTATTTTATTCACTGAAAACATTATTTTTATACATTTCCTACAGCAATTTCGGAATTTTATACAATTCCTAGGAAATGTACACATTTCTTAGTAATGTACACATTTCCTAGGAAATGTGTTGTATTAAAAAATCTTTGAAACGATATTTTATACATTTCCTAGACAGCCTCGGAATTGTATACATTTCCTAGGAATTGTATACAATTCCTAAATTTCATACATTTCCGGTAACATATATAATTCTTCTGTACGTGTGTTGACAGTGAACTCCTCCTAAACGGCTTAACCGATTTTAATGAATTTTTTGTGTGTGTTCAAGTGGATTCGAGGATGGTTTAGATTCACAAAAAAAAGAAAATCCACCGGAAACGAAGTCGCGGGCGGACAGCTAGTCGTATATATATGTGGCGAACTTGACTAACAGTGGCACATTTTTATACAGATTAATGCCAGATACCACATATAAGCAACCAACACGCGCCAGGCATATACGATTTTGTACTCATATTAGATCGAGCTTCGGGGGCATATCTTCAATACTGATAAATTATTAGAACCGCGTGCACAGTTTTTCAAAAATATCAGATGGGTATTAGAAAGAAAAACTGAGCGCGCGGATTATTAGATATTCGATATGGAGAGACAGTGAGCTTATAAATACTAGAGTAGTAAAGTCTTACAAACGATTCTCAGAAATGCATAACCACTTGATAGTTCAAAAGACGTAGCTTTGAAACCGATATATTAATGCCAAAGTAAACTATATTTGTCTCGTTTCTTCCACTGATTAACTAATTACCGGTGAAGTGAGATAAGATAATAGCTGTCATGAAAACGGACAGAGTTGCCAGTGGTGAGAAAAAATTTCCCCAAAATGAATGAATAAATGTATTTAATTACTTTGGTGTGATTATTGTTGTATATTCTGAACAGAATTTAATAAAATTTTCAATAGAAACTGTCATAAAACTGTAACGGGAGCGTGTCTGTACATTGAAAATATTTAGAAAAGATATTAGTAGTAGGAGATAGTAAACGGATTTTAATATGAAAAATGACAGCTTTTTTATTTATTTAAAAAGCTAGTTAAAAAAAAGATCTGAGACATTAACAAAGTTACCTTGTTAAAGTCTCAGATCTTTTTCCCTTAAACTCCCACAAAAGGGGAAAAATTTAAATCGTTTTACTGGCAACACCGATGGCAAAAATAATGCACGATATATTTATTTTGTTTTCTGATGTAATTTTAGACAATATGATCAAAGTTATGCAAATTTACTTGTGAAAAGTAACGCCACTTGCTTTATCATCCTTTTCGGACCGTGATACACAATTTTTAACAGTAAATTTGACCATTTTGAATGACTTTAACGGACCCGTCACGCTCACCTAATGTCAAGCAGGCAACTGACGTTACATATGCCTGCAGGCATCTACGAAGTGGCAACGCGTCGCTGCCGTAAACTGCCAATCTAGTTACGATAAGTAAGATATAATATCATTGTGGAGAGATGTTTCAGGGCTCGGCTTGATGACAGAATAGAATCATATACCTATCCATTGCGCGTTGATTTTGATGACAGTATAGAATCATATACCTATCCATTGCGCGTTGATTTTGATGACAGTATAGAATCATATACCTATCCATTGCGCGTTGATTTTGATGACAGTATAGAATCATATACCTATCCATTGCGCGTTGATTTTGATGACAGTATAGAACAGGGGTTCCCAACCTTTTTTTGTCTACTGCCCACTTTAAGAATAAATTATTTTTTAACGCCCCCCTTTTTAAACATACTTAAAAACCGCTAAGTACTTATAACTGATTATTGAAACGCAACTTTATAGTATTCGGACAGAGTATCTTTTATTGAAAATAAAACAAACATAATCAATTCTTATATAAAAACTAATGTGAAGGTTGAATCTGATGCTGTTCAATAAGTTTGTTGATATCAGGTTCCAATTTACTCAAAAACAGCCGCAAGTCGCCACGTTCGGTAACACGCAAACGACTTCTCTTTTTAGTAAGCAGCGTTGCCACAGCACTAAATCCACGTTCACACAAATATGACGATGGGAATGCTATCAAGAATCGTTGAACAATTGACCACAATCCAGGGTACAATTGCGGGATCGGTTTTTGTAGCCAAAATTCTTGATATCCATTTTTGAACTTGATTTTTATTTCTTCGTTTGTTGTCAATTCTATAAGTTCTTCTTCCAGCTGAGGTGACATTGCTGTGTTGACATTTGAAAACGGATCCAACACCCAGTCTGGTATTTCCAAGTTTAAAATGTCCTGGTATCGTTCGGTGAAGTCAATGTGGAGGTTTTCCAAATGTTGGCAGTAGGCAAACAAGTCGTCGTTACTGCAGGATACTGATAAATTCGGAAAATTGTGAAACTCACGTCTGCCCATATTCTTTTTGTGCAGAAGCAGTTTGGCTGCGAAAGCAGCAACGACATTTTTTGTTTTAATTAAATTTAGTTCATCGCCTTGCAGTTGGAGGTTCATGTCGTTGAACAATTTATACAGGTCTGTCATGTAAGCTATATCATTCTTTGATGTTATGAGCTTGTTGCGCAGTTCTGTATCTTTAGTTTCCAAGAACTCTATCACAGAGTCAAACAGGTTGTAAAATCGAATCAGACAATTGCCTCTTGACAGCCAACGAACTTCAGTATGAAGCAACAAACGGTTGAAATCTTCGTCATTAGTAACACAAAGCTGATGAAATAACCTATCATTCAAAGAGCTGCTACGGATTTTATTGACTGCTTTGATGACATATTGCAGTGATTGAAATAGTCGTTCACTTAAGTTTCTAGCAACCAAATGTTGTCTATGAATAAATGTATAGCAAGGACATCTAGAATTTTATTTTTTAAGTACGCTATGAAGCCTTTATGGCGCCCTGTCATAGCCGGAGCGCCATCCGTAGCAACTGATATAATATTTTTCAAAGGAATCTCTTTCTCTTCACAAAATTTTTCCAATGTATTGAATATGGTTTCGCCTTTTGTATCTGTCTCCAAATTTCTGGCAAACAATAGTTCTTCACGTATTTTCTCATCTTTAATAAACCTCACGTAAGATAGCAACAACGCTTCATTAGTTGGTAAAGTGGACTCATCGAGCTGAATTGAGAATTGACTAGTCCTCAGATGATTGCACAATGATTCTTCAATGTTTTCAGCCATTTCATCAATTCGTCTTTGCACAGAATTATTACTCAAAGGAATTTTTCGGATAATATCTGCGGCCGGTTTATGAAGCACAGTAGTTATTACTTCCTTTATTGCTGGCAAAATTAACTCTTCTCCGATGTTGTGTGGTTTGCCTTTTTGAGCAATTAACAAAGAGATATTGTACGAAGCTCGAAGTCCGTCATCATCTTGCTTAGCAGCCGCCGAAAATAGTTTTGATACACTTGGCTGAGTATTATGCTTCTTCTCTAGGTCTTGAAAATATGCTACATTCTTGTCTTTCTTATCTGGATGCATTTTATTCAAATGGTCTTGAAGGCTTCATTGCTTCGTTCGAAAATGTTTTTAGACATAGAAGACACAAAGGCGACGACGGGTTTGTGGGATTTTCAATAAATCCGAATTTAATATATTCCGCAGAGTATTGCCGTCTCTTCTTTTTTACTTCCGACATTGTTTTGTTTTGAGAAATACGTAAGTGTTATAATGAAGTACTGCTTCTCTATTATGCGCGAAACCGCAAATGAAAATAAAATAAATTTACGTCGTTTATATAGGATTGCATAAGCAGCACGCACCAACAGGAATAAGGGTGCTTTTCCACCAGAGATGTGCTATGCAGCTATGCTGCGAGGATGTGACAGCTAATCCGTTTCCACCAGTGCTATGCTATATGGAGGAATGAATATGATTGGTGGAATTCAAACGCATCCATAGCAACGCAGCATAGCACATCTCTGGTGGAAAAGCACCCTAAAACAAACGTGCATAAACTCGTTTATCTCATTCGACGCCCAATCGTACTCGACAAGCAAGAACAAGTATTATAGAACCAGCCGATTGATACAGGAATGTACAAATCGGATTATTTAACACGTTAACTGCGGTGCTATTCCTCATGGACTTTCAGCCAGTGCGTATGAGGCTATTTCGAGGCAAACTCGAACTTTTTTTCAGTGCGTTTGAGACCTCTTAGGCCTCACAAAATATCGTTTGTAAAAAACACCTATATATAGCCCAATTATTACAATAACTGCTTGAAACTCTACCATAATAAACTTGAATAGTTACTAAACTTGAATCTGGCTTCGCCCGCAGATTCGACGTTTCGTTATTGAGTAATTGAACAAAATATATATGACATCTGTTCTGCCTCAGATCGCACTGAAAGAAAGTTCGATTTGTGTCTCGACTAGGGATGGGAATAAAAGAGAATTTTGGTGTCGATAAAACAAAAACATTTATTTAAAAAGATTAAACAATTTTTTTTTTCTTAAAACAGACTAAATCAAAAGATTTATGAAACTAGACACAAAAAGTTTTTTTTTGTTGATGATAAGATTAAACAAAAATTTTTTCATTGAAACAGACCAAACAAAAAATCTGTCAGCGAACCCTTATAGTTTCGCCATATCCGTCTGTCCGTCTGTCCGCGGGTTTCCTAAGAAACCCTTGGTACTACAGAGCTGAAATTTTGCATGGTCATACATATAAATTACGCCAACAGAACTGTAGAGTAAAATCTTAGAAATAAAATTTCTCGCCAATATCATCAAATGGGGTGTCATAGGACAGCTTTTTAAAAAAAGTAAGGGATTTACTAAGAACGTTTTTCTATTCAACACTTCGTTTGCGAAACATACATTTTCAAAGTGAAAATTTTTGTTAAAAACAAGTGTCCTCCCCCTCTACCAGCAAAACGGTTTGTTTCTAAAAATGTGAAAACATTCACGGTGATAGAATATACAACGAAATTAAAAGGAAAACTATCATACATAAGTTGGCCCTTCAAGCTTGCGAGTAACAGTAGACCAAGTGCCAAACGTTGTTGGGATTAATAAGAATATATTTACTAATATTTGATCCTTGGTATTACAGAACTGTTGGTCATGGTCATACATTATGATTGCGCTGACAGATCTAAAAATTAAAATGGTGATCTAAAAATATTTTTTTTAGGTACTCCTCAATCGCAAAAAAAAACGCGAGCGGCTGGCTACGTGTTTGCGTATCAAAATGTGTCACAACACTAAGCAAGGACGCGCGGCGCCTGCGTTGCCCGCGCTTCACTCCGTGCGGCTATGAGGCCTGCAATTCATGAGACAGATTAGGCCTCACTCCGCACTAGAAAGAAATAATTTCTATTCAGTGCGTCTGAGACCTATTCAACCTCATAACGTATTGATTGTGCCGTTAGGCTAAGCTTTATAAAAGAATCAATTATATATATTTGTCTCTGTTCTACTCATAGAAATGTTGAAATTGACACCCCCCGCACAGAGTGAAAGAGCGCGATTTTGACTGCCGCACCAGCGAGAAGTCACGCTTGCGGCCTTTTCGATCTCATAACGCAGCGAACGTGTTAACAAAAACTTGTTAAAACATGATTGCCCGCGGTCTATTATATCGAACCGAGTTTGAGCTATATCTTAATTAATATTAGTTGATGTTCACAAGATGTAGTCGAGAGTCGAGAGCTCAGTCGGTGTCTAAGAGTCTTCCTAGCTAGGTAGATGAAATTATAAATCGACCCCAAAGCCCTACACAACGCCCCCTTTTTTTTCTGGGTCTCTTACCGCCCCCCTTTAGGCCTGCAGCGCCCACAAGGGGGCGTTATCGCCCACGTTGGGAAAGACTGGTATAGAATCATATACCTATCCATTGCGCGTTGATTTTGATGACAGTATAGAATCATATACCTATCCATTGCGCGTTGATTTTGATGACAGTATAGAATCATATACCTATCCATTGCGCGTTGATTTTGATGACAGTATAGAATCATATACCTATCCATTGCGCGTTGATTTTGATGACAGTATAGAATCATATACCTATCCATTGCGCGTTGATTTTGATGACAGTATAGAATCATATACCTATCCATTGCGCGTTGATTTTGATGACAGTATAGAATCATATACCTATCCATTGCGCGTTGATTTTGATGACAGTATAGAATCATATACCTATCCATTGCGCGTTGATTTTCTTGTGATTGACGTTGTTGTCTTATATGAGCGGTATCTTACTATGAATTCTGGTGTCAATGTTTAGTAAACTTCCAAATGGCCTTAGACTTGGTTTAACGACTGTAGTCAATCGACAATAACCAGGACTGACCATTTGACGTGTCTTTTGAAACACGAACTTGCTCGTGATAATGTGCCCATCCATACAATTCTGAGTGTTATCGGATGAATAGTTACTAAGTTTTTTTTTTAAATCATTAATATTTGCACCACCCGCTTCTGTTTTACCTTCTTATTATTTCTCCTCTACCCCAAGGTTGCCTGGAAGAGATTGCTTTTTAGCAATAAGGCCGCCCTTCTGTACACTTTCTTGTTTTTGTTTGTTTTTTTCAGTTTATATTTATGTGTGTGCAATAAAAGAGTTAAATAATATGATCCATAATACGTGTCGCGTGGTCCGAAAATTTTTATCACTGACAACGTAATAGCACTTGGCTTCGGCCCGTGCAAATCTACCTCCACGGAGAGAATATGTTTAAGATACATCAGACATAATAATAATAATAATGCAACATGAGTATAGTGGTGACATGTTGTTAGCCTTTTGCCCACAATATGGCAAAATCCCCGAATCCCAGTTATTGGCTTCTACAGTATACCTGAGAAGAATTGGCAGCTGGCACATTTTTTTCACTCACCCCCAGTCTAGCGTGATGTGTCCTATATCATTAATGTGATATTAAAATTAGTTTCCCAAGTGAATGAAGTCGCAGGCTTATAAGTTATAACTAGCTTCTTCACAAATTATAAAGCTTCAAGCTTCGATCAAGAATAAAAAACTAGATAGGTACTAACACAATCCACAACAAAAAAGCGTCCTCACTAAATGACCGCCCACTTCACGTTTTGGGTTGTCTTTTCGTTTGGTTAGCATTCATCCGTTCCGAGGGTATGTATTGTAGTTCGGTCACTATTTTGTTTCATTTTGTATGGAACTGTGTATCTAGTTTTTTATAGTTGATCGAAGGCGTCAAGGCATTATATACAACAACCTTTTTAGTATTTATTGCAGATCTATGTCTATTCTTTGGCTTCTTCGTGTAGGTTTTATTGGTTGTATTTGGCATAGAATCAAGTTCGAAAGGGACCATCCATAAATTATGTCACACGTTAAGGGGAAGGGAGGGGGTCGACAAAGTGTGACATTGTGTGACAAGGGGGTGGGAGGGGTCATAAGTTTCGTGACGTCACATTTCAAAATATGTTATGAGTATCAAAAAGTGTTAACTATTAACGACAAACTTAACCTCCTCAGTCCCAAGCACTCTTTTTACGTTTTTACTTTGGTTGAGACGATGAGTTTTGAGAAATAACAACTCATATTAAGTACTGCTTTTAATAGAAAATTATAAAAAAATGCAAAATATGTGACGTCACGCTAGTTAGGGGGGAGTCTTACAAATGTGACCAGCTGTGACAAGGAAGGGGAGGGGGTCAAAAAATTACGAAATTCGTGTGACGTAATTTATGGATCCCAAAGCAGTTTCGATTTTGGTAAAAGATTTCATTTTTAACGCTCCACACTGTTAAAGTTTGTAGACACCTAATCTATATAAAACAATTTAAAAAGATAGTATACAAATTGATCGTTTCCTGCGTGTAGGTATCACATCACTCTAATATTAAAATTTTTGTATAATTCCCGACAAAAAAAGATGGATGTTTTGTTTGTCAGTTTGGCGTGTGTATCTGTATTTAGATTCCCTTTTTGAAACTGTATGAAAATCCGTTCAGTAGTTTTTGAGTTTATCGCGTTCAGACAGACATACGCGACGAGGGACTTTGTTGAGATAGAGAGATAGAGAGAGAGAAATACATTTATTCATGACACGGTACATGTAACATACCTACAACACAACCCACAAAAAAAAACAATTAACGAATAAAGTACATTAAGTAAACATGTAGGTACATGTACCGCATCGGTGAATGGGCTTTGGCTCAGCTTAATGTTGTGACAGTGCCACAACGCTGTTAATCGGTGCTTCGGAACGCGTTCCATATTAATGTATAAACAATAATAATACTGTTAAAAAAATTATAAATAAAATATTAATGTAAAAGTGTACAAATCAAGGTAAGTAAAAAATATAATAAATTAAAAATTAAAATTAATTATAATAAAAACAAGACTAAACTGAATGAATAAATAAATAACGCACAAAACTGAGCTTCACGTCGTCGGTCCGGACATTAAAATTTGTTCGTTCAACAAACTAACTTTGTTGTACAATATAGTGTGATGATATGATATGATTCATGTATAAGTATTCGATATGTAGCGGAAAATAGCAATAAAGAACTTGCAAATTCTTCACCATTACCATATGTAATCTGTGCCAGAACGGAATCACTTTCGGCCCATTCGAGAGCACTGGGCTAAGAAAATATATTGGCTAACTTTTAGCCTACTGATTGTAGGCCATTAGCGTGACTTATTGGGCCGTGTATCGCTCTTTTGGCTAACCACCAGACGTCTAATGGCCTAAAGGTTGACTACTAAGAAAAAGATAAAGGTATAAATAAAGGTTTTTTTTATATAAGTTGCTTGGTTTATAGGTTGAGGGTAAAAAATAAGGCACGGGAGTAACACTCAGTTGCAGAGACGTCCATTAAAGTTAATTATATTTTTTTATTTCCGTCTGTTGCGCTAAACAAGGACGGAATTACACTCACGTAACATTAACTTTAATTAATGTTTCTGCAAGTTAGCACTAGACAATTAGATCTGCAGTGTTCAGCGATAAATTTACGGTGGTGATATCGCCGAAACACAAAAAATAAAGTAGACGAGATTTAAAATGAAAGAAAGGTTTTAATTATAAATAAACGGATACAAAAATTCGACACAGACCAAAATTGAACACAAAAATCACACAATTGAATTTAAGAAGTAAACCAAAACTAAACAGATGGGAAGGCCTAACTTTTAAAACAGCTTTCAACGTACGGATATTTTTGTTTGGGAAAGAAGTGTTGGTTAATTTAGATCGGTAACAATTACATACATAAAATTAAAACACGTGGCCCAACTATAAAAATTATTATCCGAAGCAAATAGGAAGATAAAAATTCGATATCGAATAAAATATCCTACCTACTTGTCAGATAAATCTATTGCTGACACATTTGGCTATTTGTAAAAATAAAATAAAAAAATTTGGGAATGGAACTATTGGACTTAGCTATAGGTCTTCTTGAGGTCGCTGGTAAATCTGCTATGAAATTGTGGCTGGAACTGGTGGTTTGGGGTGCTCGCAAACTGGGTGTTCGTCTGTCAGTTCATTCAGCGAAATACTGCTACCCAGTCTTTCTTTAGGTCATTGTTAAAATCACTGAAACTACAAAAATTCCAAATTGGACTAGGATACCTAAAAGGCCACAATACCCGAAAGAGCACCAAAAGAAAGAAAAATTAAAATATATGACTACTTTTAGAATAGTAAGGATGTCAAGCTAGTGTAACCTATATAAGAAGGATATTCTCCCCTTGCAGGTCGTGAAGTAATCCCCCCAGGTCAAATGATAACCAGATTTGATTTAAACCATATGACCCAGGATTCTCGTAACTGTTCCAAGAACAGCCTGATAGAGTATTTGTCTGAGCGTGAAGAAGATGTTGTAAAAGTGTACTGTATAGCGTAGGTAAGGTAAAGTAGGCGTGTGAGAACAAAAAAAAGAAAAGGTGAAAAACTTACATTTTGATGTGCACAATTAGAAATCAATTTTTAATTTTTAAATATATATCTCTAAATCTCTCTGTTGACCGACGTTAGTTATAATGAATTTAATATAAAAATAATTCAATGAAAGCATCCATTT
Organism: Aproaerema taeniolella; assembly: GCA_949987775.1. Taxonomy (NCBI): domain Eukaryota; kingdom Metazoa; phylum Arthropoda; class Insecta; order Lepidoptera; family Gelechiidae; genus Aproaerema; species Aproaerema taeniolella. Next base: position 5,053,833 of record OX465261.1, on the reverse strand, counting down.
TCACAGAAAATCAATCGTTTCACTTCAAAAAATTTTGTCGAATGAAAATGTCAACTTCAATCCCAAACAAAATGCAAAAATGGAGCAAGTTCTTATATTTTGAAAACTATTGAATTAAAAAGAAAACTAGACCGGAAAGAATAAGAGAACATAAAAAAGATCGCAAGCAGAAATGCTGCAAGTGATAGCCCAGTTTGTAATGAGCCAGACATGTAATCGGAAGGTCGCGGGTTCAAATCCTGGCGCGGGCCTGTACCACTAAATTCGTCTTTTCGGATTTATGTACGGATTTCTAATTATCCATTGCTTAACGGTGAAGGAAAACATCGTGATGAAACCCGAAAGACGATTATCGAAAAATTCATTTTCGAAAGACGAGCGGTCCACCAACCCGCATTGGGCCAGCGTGGTGGACTAGGCCTAAATCCCCTTCGTGTTTCGAAGGGAGGCCCGTGCCCCTCAGTGGGGACGTATAGGGCTGGTTAAAAAAAATTGATCTCATAAAAAGTCAAGTCCCCAACTCTACAAAGCCTAACCTGCAAAACCGGAATACTGTAAAAAGAATAGCTTAGATACAATTGCATGGTGCAACATTAAAGGCCAATGACTTAATTTCTTATTTTCCCAAAGTCCATGGGAGTGTAGTCTACCAAACCGGTTGCAGCTGAAAACCAGCGTCACGGCTCAGGCTGTGACATTGTGCTGAACTGCATCCGTTTCGGCAATTTGTTATTTAGATTTTTTAAGAATCACCAAGACTTATTGTATGATTTTCCGAATAAATATTATTCTATTCTATACATACGACCATGTAACAATCAATCTTTGAGTATGTGATATCTTTTATATCCTTTAAAAACTTAGAATGTGCCAGCTGCCAACTCTTCTTAAGCATATTATAAAAGGCTGACTGTAAAGGCTACCTATTACCACTATATCTATACTATATCTGATACTGCATATAATAACCCTCAGAATATAATGTCAAATGTACCATCAAGTGATATAAGTGCCACATGACGCACTACCTAACCTATCAGGGATTTATATGAGAATATGAGTGTGCCTCTTAAGTCAGCGCCGTCAGAGCTGCGGGCTAAAACACAGTATTTTATAAGCTAAAAGTATTCCAGCTATCCAATATGGCGGCGTGGGAAAGCTATTCTGTGTCGCGCGAACGTGCCACAGAGTTCCGTATAAGGAAGAAATTTCCATATAATATGCTCGTGTTTCCAGCATACAGCTTAGAATATATCTGGCTTGAATAATGTGATACAAAATACCTCGATGCAGTAATGATTAAGCTGATATACTCGTATTCGCTTACATTTTCTTCTTAGCGGTTTACGTTGATGTTTTTTAAAATTAAAATAATGCTCAACATGTTCTAGAAATTGAGTTAAAGACGTACTTTTATAATGCTATGAAAAATGACTGTCATCTCATTTGCACAGATTTAAGGCTAAAGCTAAGCTAAATTTTCTTTTTATTAGAACTGAAAAAGCAAATACATATATAGCTCTTTTTCCAACATGCAATTTTAACCTTCTAAGAGGCATTTTTCATCACTTTCAAAAATAATGTAAAAGAAATGGTGCATTTTTCCACCATTTCTTTTACATTATTTTGTGGGGGGTATTAAAAATACTTTCAACGTAAAGGGTAGATATGATTTTTTTTAATAAAGTTGTTTTCATCGCTTTAAAGCTGGAATAAGTTTAATGCTCCTTTTCCAATAAATTCATCATAACATTTTTATGTCTTGCGATAGGGATTAGAGTTCCTATTACTTTGTAGATGCTGCATCAGATTTTATAGTCTGTCTAGACGAGTCTGTTAATAATGCAGAATGCATCAAGCTGAGTCAGAAGACTAATATGTTAGGAACGAGAAATGTCTTATAACGCTGACGATGCTTGATCCGACGGAAAAATAGCTCAAGGATTTATTAATCTCTTATTAAAATGTTTTGTGGTACGAGATTTTCCACATATAAATTGCTGATAAGGACTTACTTAGTCGACTGTGGGTTAGTTTCTGATTTAACTTTTCTAGTTTTTTGAATATTTTTTTTTTCAAGTAGCTTTACGCCCGGGATTCCGTTCCCGTGGGAATTTGGGAAAATTATTTAGCCTAAGTGTTAATCCATGGGTGTCAGCTACCTCCGAACCAAATTTATCAAAATTGGTGCAGCAGTTTAAGCATAAAAGACATATACATACAAACTTTCGCGTCTATAATATTAGAAAGGATAGTGAGGATGGTTGTGAATATTTAGTGGCGTAGTTAGGCCACGTCATTGAGAGTTACCAAAGTTGGACCCCTGTACCATCAGATTCCGATAACTTTTTCTGAGTTACATTATTTGCCATGACTATTACATCGAGAGGAAACCAGGTCATAAGTCAATTAGTGGCAGGTGGCGCCACGGGTCGGGTTATATATGATCTTCCAAATTATTATGGTCCACCGTACACCGAATCCGAAACGAACTCTAGGAAAAGTGTTTCTTTATCATGAGAAGGGTTAACTCTTGTCCAAGGTCATGCATGAGGTCGACGATGTAGGGAGGTAACCTAAAAAAAGCCTGTTAAGGCACTGGTACTATTACGCACCGACGGAACACAGCAAGCTGTTTGGCGTCGGACTTCAGTGTAGGAGCAGGATAGTCGTGAACCGACAGCCCTTTACAGAGCCTACCACACCGCATGAGACTATATTAGGACCTTCCTCAGATTTAGAACCAATTGAGATGTCGTTGCCTAGGATAAAATACTATATAAGTAATAATTTCTTTCTTCTTTAAATCGAGCAGTTTTAAATGAATACGTAATGTAAACGATTTTTATACAACCGTTTGCATCCACGCGAGGTGGTTCTTAAACAGATGATTTTTTTTTCATTTTCCTTGTGGCGCTGGAATTTAAAATTCTCCTTTATTTACCTTCTTTCTTTGTGACCTCGTTTTTAGACATTATTAGCGGTTTAACCGTCAATATGCTCGTAGAATTAAGAAGTCAGCTGTTCAAAAACCATGCTGCTACGGAACCGTACAATGCGCGTGTCCCGATACGCTCTTGGCGTTTTTTTTATTATGAACGATTGCTTTTATACACAAATTATAACAAAATTGAACAAAATTGTTAACAAAAATGAAAAAAGTAACGATAATTGTTATTTGGTAAAATCGTTAAAATTAGCGCGATTAGGGCCCAAGGCAGGTAAATGATGAGTACTACTAAGCAAACTCACCTGAAACTCGAGTTTGTACAGGACGGGGAACTTTCGCCTCTGCTCACACAGCTTAGGGAAGTTCTTCAGCTCCACCGGCCGGTCTGGGATCGTCTCCGATATCGAACCGTTCTCGTCAGCTGTCAACACAAAACAAACATTAAGTTCCCCCAATAATAGAGACCACTTAATTGTCCTAACAGTCAATTGCATAATTTCGAAATTCTGAAGTATTTTTAACCGACTTCAAAAAAGGAGGAGGTTTCTCAATTCGACCGTATATATATATATATATATATTTTATGTATGTCCGCGGATAACTTCGTCGTTTATGAACCGATTTTGATTATTCTTTTTTTGTTGGAAAGGGAGTATCCCAAGGGTGGTCCCATGGTAAGGAAACCAGGATCTGATGGTGGAATCCTGAAGAAATTGAGGGAAACTCTCGAAAAAAATGTTTTGGGATTGAAATTGATGACTCTTACGTTTTTGACGTGGAAAATTATTGAAGTAAAAACTTCTTTAGCGGCGTTGAGCACTTTTAGTATGGGGAAAAAATGTTAAACTCGCGGTGAACTCGCGTCAGATCGTCAGATGTCACATGACCCTGATCGAAAACGCGTAGGATAGGGTTGCCACCTTTTTTGAAGTGAAAACTTCTTTAGCAGCGTTGTGTACTTTGAAGTATGGGTGGAAACCCGGACGGATGGCAGCCGTATGGTAAAATTATCTCTGTGACAGATGTCAACGATAATTCGCACATAGTGCGCAAATACCGATAGACTATTTTACTGAATTAAAAGTAGACAGTTTGGTCGAGTGGAAAAGTTGCCAGATTGTAAGCAACAGGTGGAGGGTTCGAATGCTGAGAGGATAACGGACTCTTTTCAACCGACTTCAAAAAAGGAGGAGGTTCTCAATTCGACTGTATGTTTTTTTTTTTTTTGTATATTTGTTACGCGATTACTCCGGCAACTGTTGTCCGATTTTCAAAATTCTTTATTTGTTCGAAAGAGTATACTCTTGAAGAGGTCCCATATAAATTTTATCGAAAATGATTCAGCGCTTTTAAAAAAAATCAACAAAAACAAAATATACTACAAACTAGAACATCATCTAAATAAATGAATGACATTTCTGTTTGTAGTTATTTGCTAATAGGCATTGTAGTCCGCAAAAAACTAGATATCTACTTTGTGCGAACTGTTGTTGGGATTGAAGTCGGTGACTCATACGTTTTTAACGTGGAAAATTATTGTGTATTTTGTTTTATTTCCATATTAATGCACAACGTTAATGTTCAAGTTTTCACTTCTGCCGGCACTCCTGGACTGCAACCCGGTTGTTTTTCTTTATTATTAATTGTCAAACGTAGCGTCAAGTGGTTCTGAACCACTGGTGCTCTGCCTACCCTATATGGGATTACAGGAGTAAGCGTATGTAATGTCTTTGATTTTAATGTCAGCTACGAATAAATATAATAACTGATTTTTATATTTCCTTACCTCTAAGGCGATCGCAATTTTATCTATGTAGTTTATGCCGATTCTAGGGGCTCATTATGTTAGATTTTTATCCCCCTAACAACTCCTACCAGACATACGTGGAATTCCTAATACTTAGGCCAGTGTTCACCAAAAATTTAACCGACGATTAGCAGCTAACCAGAGATTTGACAATGTCATTTTCATACATTTTTTTTTGACATTTTGTCTGATTAGCTTCTAACCGCGGTTTAACCGTTGGTTATATTTTTGGTGAACACGGACCTAATACAGGGCGTCCCATGGCTATGCTACTCGTACATGGAGGGAAAGTACCTTAATTATTTTAGATGGGACATTTAACTATAAGAACACTTTATTTAAAAACAATTCAAACTGCATTCCTGTAATTTTAAAACATTGCCTGGTTGAACCGGGAATCGAACCCGGTACAAGAGAAAAAAAATCACCCTGTAGTTTGATCATACTGGTCGAAATGCTTCATCATAAGGATTATTTTTTGCTAAATAACATAGTATTAGAAATAAAAGGAAGACCATGTATTTTAACATTTTTATTTCCAAATTAATCAGTTTAATTTATCATAATGCTCAAAATGAGTCAGGTTCACATTTTTCTGAACATAAATTTACATTAAATGTTAAACTTCATGGTCTTCCTTCTATTTAGATAGATAACAGCTTTATTCACTCCAATAACACACATCAAAACACATAAACAAAGCAATAAGAAAAAGTTAAAAAATAAAAACAAAATTAAAAATAGTAATAATCAGTCGACACTGAGTGTCACAGGAGTGAAGAGGCGCTGACTCAGCATTATGCTGCAGACAAAGACTACAGCGACAAAGACAAGACAGACAGACAAAGACTAAGACTATTTCTAATGCTATGTTATTTAGCAAAAAATAGTATTTATGATGAATTCCAATCGGTATGATAAAACTACAGGCTGATTTTTTTCTCGTGTACCGGGTTCGATTCCTGGTTCAACCAGGCAATTATTTATAATGAATGAATGCATTTAAATTGTTTTTAAAATGAAAATAAAGTCTTCTTTTAGTAAAATGTCCCATCTACAATAACTAAAAGGTGACCTGAGGAAGACTGCACCTTTGCGAATAGGCGCAAAGTCAAAAGTGCTAATGTAATTCATAATATTGACGTGTTCAAGTATCATTTTATATGTTCAATGAAATAAACACTTTTGACTTTTGACTTTTGACTTTTTGACTTCATGTGGCATAGCCGTGGGACGCCTGTATGTTGATTTAATTTTATTGGAAGACTAGCTTTTTCCCGCGGCTTTGCTAGCGCAAAGAACTCTTTTAATCACCCATTTCATTCTTGATGATTTTTTTCATTAAGATGATTTTCGAAAAACCGCGAAATTCATGTCCGTTTATTTGCTTCAAGGTATATTCTGACGAAGTTTCGAGTCAAAATGTACAAAAAAATTGTTTTCTCCATACAAACTTTACCCTGAGCGGGTGTAATACAAACCATTACACCCGCTCAGGGGTAGAATTTCGAAAAATCCGTACTTAGGGGCCATCCATAAATTACGTCACACGAATTTCATGATTTTTTGACCCCCTCCCCCTCCTTGTCACAGCTGGTCACATTTGTAAGACTCCCCCCTCCCTAGCGTGACGTCACATACTTTGCATATTTTCCATTTTTTGTAATTTTCTAATAAAAGCAGTACTTAATAGAGTTATTACTTTTTTTTTGGGAACTCAAAACTCATTGTATCAACCAAAGTAAAAACGTAAAAAGAGTGCTTGGGACTGAGGAGGTTAAGTTTGTCGTTAATAGTTAACACGTTTTGATACTCATAACACATTTTGAAATGTGACGTCACGAAACTTATGACCCCTCCCACCCCCTTGTCACAAAATGTCACACTTTGTCGACCCCCTCCCCTCTCCTTAACATGTGACGTAATTTATGGATGGTCCCTTAATGCTTGCCTACGTCATAAAAGACACCTTCTTGTCAGCTTTCTAGGTTTGAGGGTTTGGGCTGGGCGTTGATGAGTCAGTGAATCAGGACCACCAATTTTATACATATATAAGGTACTAGTTTTCCGCCCGCGGCTCCGCCCGCGTGGACTACAGGTTATATCGTGCCCAACTGTAGGATAAAATGTAGCCTATGTCCTTTCTCAGGCTCTAATCTATCTCTGTACCAAATTTCATCAAAATCGGTTCAGTAGTTTAGGCGTGAAAGACAGACAGACAGACAGAGTTACTTTCGCATTTATAATATTAGTAAGGATTTGGAGAGGGTGGTCCACTCAGGTGAACTAATGTGGTGCACCACGGGTTTTACTCGCTTTTTGTCACTAATAAGCCTCCTGGCTCTGCGGTTCACTGATTTCAGAGCGGCTTGTTGACTTAGCCCAAACATGCCAAAGGTGGCAAGAAGGGCTCAAAATGTTAATGAATGTACTGGTCTCATACTATATTGCAAAAACACATATTTATGTTATCATTTATATAAGAATTCATTTCATTATATACGTATATAAGGTCCTAATTTATTAGTCACTTACCTTCTAAGGCGTTATGGTATAGGTTGATAGTATTCCAAAAAACAACATAAAAATTAATTATCTGAAAATAAAATTTTGGAAAAAAAAAATGAATTTTGCATTTAAAGATAAAGGAATGGTTCTCTTTCGATTATAGCCGTCCACTCCCCGCTCGCCCGCTCTACTACTGCCATTATTATTTACGTTTGAATGGATGGGTTTATTCAACATAGTAATGAAAAAATATCATAACAAATTTTTTCAAGACGTTTTAAATTTAATATTATGCTTTTGTTTTTTGACTCAAATGATATATTTTGACCTACACAATAACGTGTTAAAAGGAAAGTGACTAATAAATTAGGACCTTATATATTACACACATAACACATATATATTTTCTTCATTCCCGTCTAGCTACGTAAGTACACATACACTGATCTAAGGGGCTCAACTGAAAACCAGCGTTGTGGCCTTTGCTGCAACACATGCTGAGGTGAGTCCTGTTTGTCATCGCACTACATCACAACTCCATCCATTTTAATTTATAATTTTTTTTTAATTTTATGTTTTATTTTTTATTCTGTATTGTTATTCCTTATGTAATGTTGTTGTTGTGTTGTAGTGTGTATGTCAAATAGACGTTTTGAATCTTGAATCTTGGTAAATATGGTAATATTTTAATTTATTTATTTACTCAACTAAGCAACTTCGCTTTTCATAACAAAAATTAAATAAGCACGCTACGGTTGTTGACGTCGGTTTTCGAAAGTTTGAAACTGGATTTGCATCAAACTCCAAGTCTGTCAAACTTGGGTATTCGGACTAAATGATTTTGATACAATTGAGCAAGTCTCTGAATATTCAGGGGGGCTATTCCAGCTGGTGAAGTTAACTACTTTTGATTTAAATCCGTCGTACATTACTACTCGACAAAGTGATTGTCACTGGAGGTTAGTCTAGATGCAAGCAATGTACAAAAATCAAAATTGTTTCAACACCTAACTCAAACCCCCCAGGGGGGTTAAAATTTGATCCATAGATTTCTATTATAGAAAGCTAAAATTTGATCCAAAGGTTTCTTATAAGTATAACGTAGATAAGGAATAAGATAATATTTTTCAACCGACTTCAAAAAAGGAGGAGGTTCTCAATTCGACTGTTTTTTTTTTGTATATTTGTTACGCGATTACTCCGGCAACTGTTGTCCGATTTTCAAAATTCTTTATTTGTTCGAAAGAGTATACTCCTGAAGAGGTCCCATATAAATTTTATCGAAAATGATTCAGCGCTTTTAAAAAAAAATCAACAAAAACAAAATATACTACAAACTAGAACATCATCTAAATAAATGAATGACATTTCTGTTTGTAGTTATTTACTAATAGGCATTGTAGTCCGCAAAAAACTAGATATCTACTTTGTGCGAACTGTTGTTGGGATTGAAGTCGGTGACTCATACGTTTTTAACGTGGAAAATTATTTGAAGTTCTGACGGGATAATTAACTAAAAATACTAACATTGTAGACTTTACAAAGTGAACAAATATTAGCAAACATCTTATTCTTAAGATCGTAAGTCCTTAAGGCGACTACAGCACCCGATAAAGGCAGCACACATTGGAATAGTGCCATTTTCGTCTTTCAACAGGCCTGGGCTGGCAGTGCGAACCGAACAGTGTCGATACACGAAGTTTACGGACTTACGGAAAGTTAGAAAAATGAGATTTATGGAAAGGTAACAGCTTAAATCAAAAATGCGTTAACTACTTATCGAGAGTGTTCAATCACGAACATTTTGATAGCAAATTCAAGTTCCTGTATGCATTTTAATATCGTTTTTACAGCTTAAAAGATACACAATATTGGTATTCAGAGGTGACTTTGTGAGCTTTTTCTATCGAACCAAAAGTGCTGAATCATGTTTTCAGCAAACTACTTATCTAGTTTATGTCCTGAATATTACCGTACTATTTTTTCTTCGATTTAATGCAGTGCGTCATGCTTATCTACGCATCATAAATTCCTAATTTAGGTGCTGTAGTCGCCTTAATAGTTAATCAACTCCAATGAATCAAATAAAAAGAGCCTGAACAATAAGAAAACTGCGATCAAAAGAGAATTTCAGTTTGTAACAAAAGATTTATACGTAAAACTCCAAGGGCCAATGACCTCTAAGACGTCGCCACTCAAATAAAATAGCTAAGGTCTGAGTTCTTCAAGTAATAAATAAAATTCGACGTAAGATTACGTTGTCTGAGTGGGAGCGAGTGTTGGTTCTGAGGTTCTGAGAAGTCAAATTTTGTACTAACTTATAAATATGCTTTGTGAGCCTATTTTATGTAAAGAGGTCATAACTTATCGCTTTATGCACCTTTTTGTAACATTATTTGTAAGCGTTTTTTCTTTTCAAATTGTGCAATCTTTAAACATACTATAAAAGGAGAAACTGACTGACTGACTGACTGACATATCAACGCACAGCCTAAACGGCTAAACGTAGGCACATGAAATTTGGAAGGGACGTAGCTTATAGGTACTGTAGAGGTGCACTAAGAAAGGAATTCCTGAAATTCCCACGGGAACGGGAATTAGCGGGAAAATCCTTTTGTATGAAAAATCTAAACTGCTTAAGTTAGACGCTTGAAAGAGCATCGAACCTCTGTGGCATACCTAAAGTTGCAAGTACATACAAGTACATAAAAAATCGCGTTTTTAATGTACACGTATGAAACATATGCCAATCGAAAGATAAAATAATTACAAACAACAAATACTGATTGAAAAAATGTCGTAAGTGATATACTTTCTGAGTAATTTCAGTTTGAAAATGTAAAATACAATTAAAAGAAAATCATCATTTAAACTGATTTAAAAGTCCATTGTCATCATTTTAAAGCATCCTGTGCCAAGTCTAGCATTAAATTGGATTCCTGTTATACTTACTAAAATAATAGGAAATGCAAAAAAAAAAATTATAATATGTTTTTGGTTAAATCCACATGAATCAAAATCCAAAATCTACTCATTGATTACAAGCCTGGGTCATCCATCAAGAAAAATACCGCGTTAATGCAGCGCGAAGGGTGCAGGGTGAAAGAAAGGGACCAACAATACCTATTATCAGATAACTAAAAACGGAAAAATCATTATTTATTTGGATGAAGTTATGGTTTGAACCTATTTAAAACCTGCCAACCCATATTTAGGCCAAGAATAAAATAGACAACCCAACGTTTTTATATTCTATAGGCTTCATTCTTTCGGTTGGTATTAAATTTATTCGATAAACAAATGGGTGAAGATGCCTTCTAATTCGGATCTAACACCCATATTCTTAGAAGTTAACTCGAGATTTCCTCCACTCCACTCAACCGCTGTCAAGGATTTTGACATTTTTATTTGAAACTTCTGTCCTCGACTTTACAACTTTCCTCAGTGGAGTCGAGGATGATTTGAGTAATCAATTGTCAAAGTTAAGGTACCTCGCGACCTACCATAAGATTTTTTTAACGCTTTATTCGATGCTTGAACTTGTTGTATGCTACTTTTTCATATGATTAATGAATTATTTTGAAGATTTCGTGGATTATCTTTATGATAATATATCGTTAAAGATTAATATTGAATAAAGATATACGCTAGCTAGTGCCATCTATCGTCGAGTTGCTGTATGCCATGTTCAAGGAATCTTGAGGTGACAACTAAGAATACCAAATTCGAGGTCGTTTCGAGGATTTCCTTAGCTGAAGTTGAGTGGAGGAAGTTTCGAGTTAACTTCTTAGAATACGGGTGTAAGACGATTTCGTCAAATTGACGGGACCTCTATGGATGAAGTTAGCACAGGACCGTGACGATTGGTGCTACAGAGAAGAGGCCTATACCCAGCAGTGGGTTGATGCGGGCTGAATATGATGATGATGATGATGATCCTTACTCTTTACTAATATTATAAACGCGAAAGTTTGTACGTTAAGATGTTAGTTACTCTTTCACGCTCAAACGGCTGGACTGATAAAATAGAACTAAAAACAACCTAGTTTACGTCAAATTTCAAGCAAAATATAATTTATATGTAAATATATAAAACAAAGTCGTGGTAGTTAAACCACTTACTTATAACTCAAGATCGGCTGAACTGATTTTGATCAAATTTGGTATGGAGTTAGCTGATACCCGGGATTAACACATAGGTTATATAATTTTCCGAAATTCCCACGGGAACGAAGTCCCGGGCGTAAAGCTAGTAATCTATAAAGTTATCTTAATCTATATAGGTCCATTCGTTTAGGACCTACATGCTATAGACAGACACACATATACACTCGTCAAACTTATAACACCTATCTTTTTTGTCACAGGTTGAAAAGCGTTAGGTATTGGTTTTATTGCACCACTTTGCCACAGGAACGAAGGTTCTTATATCATTGATGACGTCATTTGACATCCAAGCGCCTATTACCTTCCCATAGAGCGTTATCATACAAGTATCATACGGAAACACAGCCTACCTATGGGCACTCAGACCTTATCTGATTCCTAACGACCTGGGGTTTGGGATGGTAAGCCAATAACACCTTTATTGGAGATCTGCTAAGGTTTATTTTTTGTCAGTCTCGTATTATCAACTATATTTTAATGAATTCGTTTTGAATTTTTTGATTCATTGTGAAAAATGGGCATTTATTAGTTACTAGCATTCCGCTCTGGACTTCGTTCCCGTGGGAATTCGGGAAAATTTATAGCCTATGTCCATCGGGGGTAATGTTGCTTTGGTGAAAGAATTTTTCAAATCGATCCAGTAGTTTCGGAGTCTATTCAATGCAAACAAACAAATAATCAAATCTTTCCTTTTTAACCCCCGACGCAAAAAGAGGGGTGTTATAAGTTTGACCGCTATGTGTGTGTGTGTGTGTGTGTGTGTGTCTGTGTGTCTGTCTGTGGCACCGTAGCTCTCAAACGGGTGAACCGATTTGGATGCGTTTTTTTTTATTTACAAGCAAGTTTTTTGGCGATGGTTCTTAGATACGTTTTATCAAAATCGGTTCAGCCGTTTCAAGGTCATCAGCTCTTTTCTTAGCTGCGGTAGGGTTCTTAGACTCTTATAATGTGTATTTACTTTACTTTCAAACATACATGTGACCTAAAACTTGAAACACTCATGTATGCTTAATAACTATGCAGGATTATGGAACTCTTGGTCTGATGCTGCAGCCAGGATATCCAGAACACTAGCACACTCTTAAAAAAATAATAGCAGATATGTCGTGTTTGGACTCGTTTTGTTCAGTATTTGATTCTGCATACAATGCAATGGTGGCAAAACGGTGAGCTGATGCTGCGGCCAGGATATCCAGAACACTAGCACATCCTTGAAATAAGTTAAAAATTTTGAAATAAAAATTAAATTAAAAATTTAAAAAACCCAATCAAATGAAGGGTCAATCAAATGAAGGGTCTGATTCACTAAAGCGGTACCCCGACGCGACATTATAGCGCCATTTTAATGAGCAAACCCTATCGTGCCATCCATCGATTTCGATAATTAAAATATATATAGGTATTTCTGAAATGAATTTGATGGCTCAACGAAAGGTATTATTTTTTACTTTTTAAATGTCCGCTTTACTTTTTTGCGGGGGGGGGGGGGTTTTAAATTTTTAATTTAATTATAATATTAGTATATTACTCTTTGCACGTCTACCTCCTTCAGCCCCCGGTTGTCTGGAAGAAATTGCTCTATAGTAATAAGGCCGCCGGATTGTACACTACATCATGAACATTTGTTTTTGTTTAACGTTATGTTTTATGTTTTTTTTTTGTGTGCAATAAAGAGTATGTATTGTATTGTATAGATAGAAGATTAAGAGGGAGTCGCGTTCGCGAGTTTAATTTTATAAATTTTTACTAATTTTTTTATTTATTTTTACCGCCGGACACAAAAAAGAGGGATACTGTAAATTTGACGCGTGTCTCTGTATCTGTATATCTGTGTATCTGTCTGTGGCATCGTAGCTCCTAAACGAATGGACAGATTTCGATGTTTTTTTTTTTTGTTTGAAAGCTGACGTGATCGAGACGGTTCTTAGCTTTATTTGATTAAAATTTGTTTAGCCATTTCAGAGTTATAAGGAGTAACTGGTTTACCTACCTCAGATTGTCACATCTTACCAGCCCATATACGGGCCTCCTTTCGAAACATGAAGGGGATTCAGGCCATAGTCCACCACGCTGGCCCAATGCGGGTTGGTGGACCGTTCGTCTTTCGAAAATTGTCTTTCGAATTTTGTTGGACGGGCGGGTTTCATCACGGTGTTTTCCTTCACCGTTGAGCAAGTGATAATTAGAAATCCGTACATAAATCCGAAAAGACGAATTTAGTGGTACAGGCCCGCACCAGGATTTGAACCCGCGACCTTCGGATTACAAGTCTGGCTCATTACCAACTGGGCTATCATACTTGAAGAATAATACCACTACATATACAGCAAAGTTAGGTAACGTTTAGTATTCAAAGCATTTCCAATCTCACGCTATTCTGTTAACTTAAATTTCCGAAACAGTCAGTAAATAGTCTAAGTTTGTCCTCCGGCTGCGCCCCAATTCGCGAAACCCTGTCGACTGACTGTTATGTGAAACATAGAGGTACAATTTTGCATATGGTAACCGGCTAGAGACTAGAGATGTAAAAAAAACATGTTTCTTTTAGTTTAGTTATTACAAATACCTACTTATAATCTTACCACAAAAAATAAAATTTTAAACTTTGACAATGTTTAGAAATGGCTGTATGGAAATAGATTCCTTTGCCTTACCCGAAAGGAATTTATTAAACAACAACAAAATGACATAAGTCAGTCTAAGTTGTAATGTAATGTTACTGAATAAAACATTTTCTATTCTATTCTATTCTAAGTCTAAGTGATGTTTTGATGTTTCGTGGCAAAGCAATGATTGCTTACATAAAACTTTTATCTTGCAAATTTTTAGCAATTAATTTTTGCCGTGTGGTGATCGGTTGAGAATAACACCACCCCATCTCTTTCCGTGGGTATCGTAAGAGCCGACTAAGGAAACACAAATGCGACCTGCCACCTAGTAATCCATCTTAGGCAATGACACCTTAATTTGTTTTGGATTTGAGGTGTCGTCCCATGGTCTCATGCGGTATGGTAGGCTCTGAAAAGGGCCGTCTGGTTCGGGACCACCCTCCTATCGAAGTCCGACGCCAAACAGCTTGCTGTGTTCCGTCGGTACATGGGAGTACCAGTGCCTTAATTGGCATTTTCTGGGTTAACTCGCTCCATCGTCGACCTCATCTATAACCTTGGGCAAGATTGGGGTCAAGAATTAACTCATCTTATAAGAAAAATAAAACATTTTCGCCCCTTGGGCTGGATTGTGGTCAAGAGCAAACCCATTCGATATAAAAAAAAATCTTTGCACCACTCTATGTAGTCGCGCATTACACGAGTACTTTCTTTTATTTGGCGACGGAGCCAAATGATTGTTATAGTTAATGTTTGGCGCTTCACCAACTCAACTGTGCTCTATGAACTGTGATCTCAGTTCAATTTCAACAATTACAGCTACCATACCTACCTACGCTCCATTACAAACCAACAGTCCAACGAATATTTATTTATTTGTAAGTAATAAAATAAGTATACGTTTAATCCTGGTACAGGCCAGTACCACTAAATTCGTCTTTGCGGATTTATGTACGGATTTCTAATAATCACTTGCTCAACGGTGAAGGAAAACATCGTGATGAAACCCGCTCGTCCAAGAAAATTTTCGAAAGACGAGCGGTCAACCAACCCGCATTGGGCCAGCGTAGTGGACTATGGCCTAAATCCCCTTCGTGTTTCGAAGAGAGGCCCGTGCCCCTCGGTGGGGACGTATATGGGCTGGTAAAATAAAATAAGTATACATAACAGATCACAGTCGTTACAGATTAATGGTTATAAATCTACATTTTGATTCTGAACTATAATCCACTGAGAATGTGCATACACTAGTATAAACTTTAGGCGAATACTATGGGCCTTTTTATCATTCGAACGGCACGGCACGGCAATTTAAAATTTGAATTACCATCGCCTCCTATGTTCTGAGCTTCTAGTATTACTATTACATAGAAGGTAATGGTAATACAATTTTGCCGTGCCGTAATCGTGGTAATCGGACTACACCTATTTTGACAAATAAGATATGAAACAACTTTTAAAGTTAACTATGTATTATATGCAAATACAGAAAGAATTAAAAAAATTAAGTCAGGAGAGGTTGGTTTGAGCAGCAAATACGGGATAATATTTTGATTAAAAACTTTTAAACTTTATAGAGGTTAGATCATTGAGGTACCTACTGAAACTATTTTTGAATACATCTATATTCGTGTATGTTTTCACTACGTCGTTATACAGTCAGCACATTCGGGTCAAGGGGTCATAATAAGAAGTGTTGTTAATACATAGAGAAAGCCTAAAATGTTTAGGGTCACGAAGGCGATAGTTAGTATTATGCCACGTAACATTGTAAAAACCGTAACATTATGATTTGAGATTATAAAGTCTAAGTACTTTGTGAACTGCCCAATTTTTTCACATTGATAGACATCTTATATTATTGACGGATTATATTATTTTACATATCTCTTGCTCTGTAAGTAGTCACTTACTTCCCTGAATGCCGGGGTGTATGGATATCATTACAGCATAGGTTTCAAAACCTACCATGTAATGTTAACATTACAGCATAGGTTTTGGAATTTGAAAAAAGAACTGTCATACTCATACTACAAGAAGAATATTTTTAAAAAGTTATTTTTTTTTCTCGGTATCGATTATTTACTCGAATCGGAATCGAGACAATTTAGGTATATAAGAATTTATGAAGATTTTATTTTTAATATCGAACTGTTTGTTTCGCAGTCACATCGTATGTTAGCTGAAATCGATTTAAAAATCAAACTGGCCAGCACGATTTGACGCGCTTGCGTGCCATAAAATCGTGAAGAGTAAAAAAGGCAGTCGACTAGCTAGGCGCGAAATTTTAATTAAATACACATGTATGCGCTCGGGCGCCAAAAACCTCGTATGCAATTGATGTCATACAGCCCTTGGTTAACAATCTACTATTACTGTATCAATTACCTTTCATCTTATAATTCTTGGATTTTTTGTCGGTTCTAGAACCACTGATGCTCTTCCTACCCCGATAGGGATTATAGGGGTGACCGTATATATGTTGTGACTTTAATTCCCTTTAGTAACACTTGAAGACCCCTCAGAGTATAGGAACTTAGAAACAGGTTAAAAAACACTGCAACTGAAACTTATTAAGACAATAATTAAACATAAAATATTTTTAACAAAAAATTGACCCGCCTTCAAAAAGGGTGAAATAATTTTTAAAGCTATGTTCACGAGTAAGTAGTGGTTACGGGTAAAACAGTAAATAGGTTAATTCATAGCGGAATATAGTAAATAGAGATAATTTTTTTTTTGACGTCGGCGCCGAACAATTACTCGCATGGCATAACTATCTTAGTTTTTATACTGCCAAAAAGCTTGTGCGAATACTTATTTCATTAAACTAGGTCAAACCGGCGCCGACGTCAAAAAAAAAATTATCTCTATTTACCATATTCCGCTATGAATTAACCTATTTACTGTTTTACCCGTAACCACTACTTACTCGTGAACATAGCTTTAAAAATTATTTCACCCTTTTTGAAGGCGGGTCAATTTTTTGTTAAAAATATTTTATTTTATTCTTTTTAAAGGTTATCATTTATCATTCATATAACTCCCTCGTAGATCCATACTAATATTATAATTGCGAAAGTAACTCTGTCTGTCTGTCCGTCTTTCACGCCTAAACTACTGAACCGATTTTAATGAAATTTGGTACAGAGATAGATTAGAGCCTGGGAAAGGACATAGGCTACATTTTATCCCACAGTTGGGCACGATATCACCTGTAGTCCACGCGGGCGGAGCCGCGGGCGGAAAGCTAGTTTATTATAAAGCACTAATCACTCGAGATTAAAGAGCGATATAGTGATCAATTCCTTTCACCCCACGGAAAGATATGAGGTGGTGATATTCATAACCAGTCGCAAGATGGCAAGAAAGATACGGGGTAGTATAATTCTCAAACCGATCGCCAGATGGCATGAAAGATATGGGTTGATGGGTGATATTATCAACCGATTACCAGACGGCAGGGAAAATGTGCGGTGGTAATATACGCTACCGGTCACTAAACGGTAGATCCCCACAAAAGAGCCCCAAAAAACAACTTAAAAGTCTCAGGGAAATACTGCATTTTTGCTTCGTTTACATTGATGACCTTATTATCATCCACATATATGACTGTAAATTTCTGTTTTTTTTTATTTATGACCTAAACTACTAAAGCGATTTCGATTAAATTTTTATGGGACCAATCTGGAAGTAGATGCTTTCGAACTAAAAAAAAATTTTTGAAATCGGTTTACAAATGACGGAGTTTTGAGGTAACAAACATAAAAAATAAAAAAAAATGAAAAAAAAAAATATTCACCCGAATTGATAACCTCCTCCTTTTTTTTGAAGTCGGTTAAAAACAGGGCTATTGTCTTAATAAGTTCACTGCAACTGAAACTTATTAAGACAATAATTAAACAAAACAGGGCTATTACAGATTTTCTAATCATTTATTAGACAAGCAACTATGGGAATAAATTGCTCAGCCCAGAGCTATTCACATATTAGGTCATTAAAATTAGAAAATAAAGAAAAAGCAACAATCAGAGTTTCTTGCCTATTCTTCTCTTGAAGAAGACTGCACGTCTGCGGATAGGCGCAAAAATAAAAATGTAATAATAGTAGATTACCCAACAAGTGAAAAAAAGGTGAATTCTTTTCGAGGGATACAAGAGCAGAGATGAATTTTTTTTTCACGTGTTAGGTACTCTACTTTTTACCATTGACTACGAGAAAAAGAAAATAATTACTCTGTGACAGTAAATTTATCAACAATAGCTGCTGCTTTAACGCGAAATGACTCTGGAACGAGAGGTTCACTTTCATCACTGGATGGATTTAGAGACAAAAACTTTTAATTGCACAGAAAATTGGCTGAATTCCTTATCCTAAGTTTAAAATTTTTAACCGAGCCATATTCCATATAGCCAGTTATTACATACAGCCAAGTTTTAGTACGTTTTTATAGCGAGAGTATGCAACCTCCTTGCACATTTTCTTTTGTTTTCTTACTAAAATCCGTATATCGCGCATGTTCCAAATTCAAAATGTTTTTCACGTCTCTGACCTTGCAAAGGAACATCGTTTTCACCGAAATTAGTGAGTAAAGTCCACTTTTACTCACTGTTTTAAAGAGTGAGTTAAAGTACCGGATATCCGGCTGTCAATTTAAATTCAAAACCAAAAAGATTCAAAACCTCCTTGCTTCGGTTTGAAATTGTTTGAAAAGTTTTTATCAAAAAGTTTTAAGTTTGGAAACGTTCTAAAACTATTGTTGGGATTTCCATTACGCTGCCACCAGTGCAGAATATTTGAAAAAATAGTCTGGAAATTCACTTTCCTGGAATTGTTCCAAAGAATATTATTAGAGTTACGTCAAAATCCTACAATAGTGGATAGTTATTAATATAAATAAAATATTATCTTTAAATATCAAAACATCTTTTTGTAAAAGTTTTATCGGAAACAAGTTTCAGAACGCACCCTAAAAAAAAAGAAAAATGCGTTTCATTCGTTTCGTCGTGTTTTGACTACCTAGTTACCTGTTTCCTTTGCTCGCTTAGAGAGGTGAAAAGTTCTGTACATCAACACGAGAGGAAGTTTTTTGCATCTCGCTCTGTGAATGTCTCGATACGAAATATTATGTCAGTGTTTAAGCCACTCGCTACGCTCGTGGCTCAACACACTGACATAATTTCGTATCTCGACATTCACCGTCGCTCGCAGCAAAATCTAACTTTCCTCTCTTGTTGTGTAAATAACAATTATTCACTCAGTGAAATAAACAACGTTTTATTCACTGTTTTTGATGAATAACGGACCCTTTTTCGAGGGGAAATGGTAAAAAAGTTATACCTTCAGAAGCAGAGACGACCCAATGAGTAAACTAACCGACCGATTAATTCTGCAAACTGGGAAACTGTCCGCACGTCAAACTAGTTTCCAACTTGGAATACCTTGACTTGGCATTGTCTGCACTCGATGTCAACTAAGTTGGGGAAAGGGGATGTTATTAACAGAATACCGTTTTGGTCGAGTGGTAGTGGCGCTGCATCTTGATCGACCGGTCTTGGGTTCAATTCTAAGTCGGAGCAAATGTTTGTGTAAAAAGCAGATATTTCGGGTCATGGGTGTTTGTGTCTGTCTTTATGTATGTTTCAAGGGACCCACGATACAAGGGAAAACCTTAGTGTGGGCCTTTGAGTGTGTAGCGTTTATTTTTATTTATTTATTTATTTATACAGGGTTTTAGGTAAATCTCTTACAACCTCTCGGGTGCTTAGTCAGTCTATGAAACTGAACAACTTTCCCAGGGAACATAGGTCAAAATATGAAAAAAAAATTTATCAGCATATAGCGCATTTTGTATGGGATCTCAATTTTTTTTTGTATTTTCACCATGTTCCTTGGGAAGGTTGTTCAATTTCATGGACTTATTAACCACCCGAGAGGTTGAAAGAGATTTACCTAAAGCCCAGTATAATACTAAAGTGATTAAAGTATATTGATGTTAGATAAATAGGTATTGAAATCCGCAGCCTAACTTGAAGTGGGCTGGAGACCATTCCCGTTTTTGGGCTCTAGGTCTATTGTGAGCCTAGAGATTATAAACTGAGCCATAGGCTTTGAAATTCGCCACAAACTTTGGAATTCTGGGTCTTCTATGTCGAAGGGGTCACAAATGTCTCTAATGCGCCTTCGCTCATTTTTTCTAGCCTGACGCCTTCCGTAAAGGCTTATCATATAATTGTGATAAGGGATCGCCATGTCCGACTCCACTTCCAGTCACTTACCCAAACGTTCGATTTTCCTCGACCGGGAAGGGCTCTCTTTTTCATGTGGAAAAATTTGTCACGTTCAAAATCGAGCACGCCATAATATCACATATCCATCTGTCAAGACCCGACAAAAATGCGTTTCATGTTAGGGTTTGATGACAAAACTATCTCACGTGGCTAATTTGACCGAACGACATGTCATGACATGACAAAAATGAGTTTATGTTAGGGTCCGACGAGATAACGACAAAAAGTCACGTGACCGTGTGATACGGCGTGTGATAATTATGGCACGGCGATTATCTTAGCCCTGCTGATCGCACAAGTTGTACAGAGCGCTAAGGCCTAAAAGAGCGCCTCAATATCCAAATGATGCGTAGCGATGCATAAAAAAATTACTCGTGCAACTTTTTCCGTAGCAGTGTTATATTGTGGAAAATAGAATAGAAACACATTCAACATCATTACATACTTAATACAAAATCTTTTTACTTCCACGTAAGGGTTACCAGCTCAAAAGAAAGTAACTCTTAAACTTTTAAACGGCTGAACCAACTTATAGTTAAGAACCACCCCGATATAGCTTTCTTATGAAAAACCGCATCGAAATTGGTCCATTCGTTTAAGAGCTACGATGGCACAGACAGACACAGAAATACAGATAAAAAAATTATAACACCCCTCTTTTCTTGTCAGGGGTTAATGACTTATTCTTTGGAGACATATCGTTTCCCGAAATCTTAGGACTTGAAGCATTTTCGCATTAAGGCGACTACAGCACCTAAATTACGATTTTATGATGCGTAGATAAGCATGAAGCACTGCATTAAATCGAAGAAAAAATACTACGGTAATATTCAGGACTCAAACTAGATAAGTAGTTAGCTGAAAACATGATTCAGCACTTTTGGTTCGATAAAAAAAGCTCACAAAGTCACCTCTAAATATCAATATTGTGTATCTTTTAAGCTGTAAAAATGATAGTAAAATGCACACAGGAACTTGAATTTGCTATCAAAATGTTCGTGATTGTACACTCTCGATAAGTAGTTAACGCATTTTTCGATTTAAGCTGTTACCTTTCCATAAATATCATTTTTCTAACTTTCGAACATGTTTTTACGCACGCACGCTTTTACAGTCCGTAAACTTCGTGTATCGACACTGTTCGCACTGCCGGCCCAGGCCTGTTGAGAGACGGAGATGGCACTATTCGTATGTGTGCTGCCTTTGTCGGGTGCTGTAGTCGCCTTAAATCATTATCGTACAATACCTGTTGTGGGCGGCCAAAACCACAACAATGGCGCTTGAAACTTGATACATAAAACTCCTTTTATCAGTTCCAGGAACACGTGTATTATCCGTTGGCAACAGGAAGTATTTCCGAGAAATACTGAGTATATTCCGATATTTACCCGCGCTCCACTCGAGCACAATCGCCTGAGGTGTGTGAAGGTTTGACAGGCGTGTGCTATGAGAAACTGGGACGGTGTTTATGACATATCTAGATTAGAAATCCGAGAGAAATTCCCACCCTATACCTGCAGTTATCAAAGCACTTCCCAGCTGTACTCCGTTAGAGCGTCAAGTAGTCATAGATAAATTCTATTTTTTTATAAATATTTGATTGTCTCATTGACTTTATGTACAGAGGCCAGCATTTCAGGTTACCCCATTTTCATTGCAAAACCGCTCTTATCGCAACGGCACAGAGTGCACGCGTGTGGTAACCTGATGTGCCGCCCTCTGTACATATACAACAATAACAACTTACTACTAGTACGAGTTAACTTATGACCTTGGCCGAGGACATCACCTTCAATGATAAATTATTACAAATGGTAGCATCTTTGTAACGGATACGTGTCTCGACTTTCGATATTTTATCAATCCGCACACCGTACACCGAAGACGATATCGGCGGCTTAGTTCTCAAGTTAACTCAGACGGGTTATATTCTACGTTTTTGTTTATTTATTTGTCGCTTTTCACGTCAAAACGGAGGCATTTGCCTGTCTGTATGTTTTTCTGTCTGAACGCGATGAACTCCAAAACCACTCAACGGATTTTCTTATAATTTTCACCAAAGGACGGAGTGATTTAAAAGAAAAGTTTTATTATTACAATTCATTCCCAAAATTCCCACGGGAACAAATTCCTGGGCGAGAAGCTAGTACAAACTAAACTTAACTTAACTATACGTAATAAATTGGAATACTATGGCGGATCCATAGTTAAGTTATGAAAAGTCACTTAGACTTCAGAAATCTTATAATCCACTTCATCATTAGGTTTCAGCAGTTTCATTGTAGTCCCTCTAGACTAGACTAATTGGAACCTGCATCGACTTAGATCTAAGTAGTAATCTAGAGTCTAGGTTTTAGACCAGGGATGCTGATTCATAGCCTTTGGTCGTAAATAAGAGTGCACTTTTAGATGAAGTGTCTGTGATAAGTTTGTCTTAGGATTGTTGAATTTGCTGGTCAACAAGCTTTGTTCACAGCTTGATAAAAAGGGCATCGATTTTTTATGAAGGTAAGGGCTCTAATTAATTACTAAAAAGAAAAATAACTTCTATAGACCTCGTACAAGGATCTATAACTATGAAAAATTGGATTTAGGAAAATTAACTGTATTGATAGCCCAGTTGGTAATGAGCCAGACTTGTAAATCCGAAGGTCGCGGGTTCAAATCCTGGTGCGGGCCTGTACCACTGATCTTTTCGGATTTATGTACGGATTTCTAATTATCACTTACTCAACGGTGAAGGAAAACATCGTGATGAAACCCGTTTGTCCAAGAAAATTCATTTTCGAAAGATGAGCGGTCCACCAACCCGCATTGGGCCAGCGTGGTGGACTATGGCCTAAATCCCCTTCGTGTTTCGAAGGGAGGCCCGTGCCCCTCGGTGGGGACGTATATGGGCTGGTAAGAACATGGTAAGAACTGTATCTCTAACTTCTAAAAGTATATTTTCCATTCCACCTTGTACAGAGGCGAATCCGAGCCGATTGAGTCTCGTTCTCTTATCTTGCCAGTCTTAAAAAATGTTCATTAAAAATATTGGCTCAAAAATCTTATTTGAAACACTTGTATTTTAATGGTATTTTAATAAATTTAAGTCAAGATACTCGTATTTGTTATCACATTAATTTCGTTATATATTCCTAAAATTTAATATTGAATCGTAATATTTGTTTTTTCAAGCCAATTTCAAGTAATGTTTATTTTATTTCCTACAGGGCCCCGATTCTGTAACTTAAGTAATTGTGTGTCGATGGAATGGAGGCCATTTTATCTGTTCAGGTGGTGAAATTGAGAATTATTTAATTTTCATATACTTGATAACAATGACAACCACCTCGACCAGCACCCACCGCCAACCGAACATAAAGTTGCAAACATAAAGACATCACCCGTCATTAGATGTATGAAATGTGGGAGTTCTCAATTTCGCTCAACCTGCCGGGCTATGACGGATAAAATGGCGACTATTCATCGACTTACAGAATCGTGGCAGAATCGTATAAAGTGTCATCATACTGTCATGTCACCTTGTTAGAAAGGGACAGACAGCCTCTTTTTACCTTCAAAAACATAGTTCAGCTTACTAGAATATTAGTATTTGGTTAATGATAACTTCAAAAACTTTATAACAACCTCTATACAGCTAAATGGAGCTTGACGAGCACTGAATGCGACTCCAATTTAGTACTAAAGCTAAACTAAGCAGACAGGTACTTGAGACAGTTACCTCAGACACAATTTAGACGCAGTTTAGTACAGTCTCGGGGGATTTAGCTTAGTGAATGTTCTTGATTTAGCATGCCTGAATATATTAACCCTAATCTAATACTGAGTTAGTGTTTCTATTATCCTTACTAATTGGGGTTTAATAATGAATTTTTATTTTTTTTAAATATTTGTTTGAAATTTCGCCGTTTGATTTGAAGGCACGATAGCTCAGTTGGTTAGAGCACCAGGAGATCTAATCCTAGGGTCGTGGGTTCCATTCGCGCCGAATATTTTTCTTTCTCTAATAATATTATATATACATATCAGCCTATTGCAGTCCACTGCTGAACATAGGCCTCCCCCAAGGTGCGCCACTTTGCACGATCCTCCGCTGTTTTCATCCAGCCACTACCCGCTATCTTCTTTAGGTCATCTGACCATCTGGCTGGGGGGCGTCCTACACTACGTTTGCCAAGACGTGGTCTCCATTCGAGAACCTGTCTACTCCAACGCTCGTCGGTTCTGCGACAGACATGGCCAGCCCACTGCCACTTCAGCTTGCTACACTTTTGGATAATATCCATCACTCTGGTTTTCTGTCGGATGAC
Source organism: Aproaerema taeniolella (assembly GCA_949987775.1). NCBI lineage: Eukaryota > Metazoa > Arthropoda > Insecta > Lepidoptera > Gelechiidae > Aproaerema > Aproaerema taeniolella. The sequence continues at coordinate 5,029,186 of OX465261.1, read as the reverse complement.
CTCGTTTCGGATTCTATCCCTTAGCGAGATCCCGAGCATGGAGCGCTCCATTGCTCGCTGAGCGACGTGCAATCGGTGGGCCAACCTCACTGTCATGTTCCACGTTTCGGCTCCGTAGGTCATGACTGGTAGGACGCATTGATTAAAGACCTTGGTCTTTAGACACTGCGGGAGTGGCGACGAAAAGATATGACGCAGCTTCCCAAATGCTGCCCAGCCAAGCTGCACTCTTCTGGTGATTTCCCGCTCGAAGTTGTCTCTACCTAACTGCAACTCTTGCCCGAGGTATATATATTCCTGAACAACATCGAGCGTAACACCGTCAACAGAGATCGGCCTGGACACGACATTATCATTGAACATGACCTTGGTCTTGTCCAAGTTCATCCCAAGGCCGACACGTCTCGAGGCAGCGTTAAGGCTGTGCAGCATTTCTTGCAGGACTTGTGGTGTTTCTGCCAATATTATTATGTCGTCAGCGAAGCGGAGGTGCGATAGAAATTTGCCGTTAACATTGATGCCCAGTCCATTCCAATCTAGCGTCTTAAAGACGTCCTCTAGAGCATTGTTAAACAGTTTCGGGGATATGACATCCCCCTGTCTAACACCTCTGAGCAATTGGATTGGTCTTGTACGGTGGTTTTGTACTTGGACTGTCATCGTTGCCATATTATATAGGCTTCTCAGCACCTCCACGTATCGCCAATCGACTTGGCAACGCTGCAAGGACTCCAGAACTGCCCAGGTCTCGACTGAGTCGAAGGCTTTCTCGTAGTCCACAAAAGCTAGACACAGTGGCTGGTTATACTCTTCGCACTTCTGCATAACCTGCCTTACTGTGTGGATATGGTCTACGGTACTAAAGCCTTTGCGAAACCCTGCTTGTTCCGGTGGCTGGAAGGCGTCAAATCTAGCGGCCAGACGATTGGTGACGACTCTCGAAAACAGCTTATAGGCATGGCTCAGGAGCGTAATCGGTCTATAGTTTTTCAAGAGAGTTTTGTCCCCTTTCTTGAAAAACAACGCTACCACGCCCCTGCTCCACGCTTCCGGGGTAGTCCCACTGGTTATTACGGAGTTGAAAAGCCTTTTGAGCTCCTTGACTACCGGTCTTCCTACTGCCTTCAGGAGCTCTGAGGTTACTCCGTCTTCGCCGGGAGCCTTCCCATTGCTAAGCTGTCGGAGAGCCGCCGCAATTTCGTCTTCGTCCATATCTGGGAGGTCGTCGGTGAAGTGGCGTGTAAGCATGGCACGTGGATCGTTGGCGTCGGGTGGAGGCTTCGGGTTTCGCGAAGCATATAATTTGCCGTAGAAGTCCTCGATTTCAGCGAGGATCTCCGGAGCTGATGTGACGATTTTGCCGTCCGAGGTCTTTAGCTTTGTCAGATGACTCCTTCCCAGGTTCTTGGAAAAGACTTTTGACCCCCGGTTCTGCTCAATCGCCTCCTGTATGAGGCGAGTATTAGAGCTTCGGAGGTCACGTCTCACCAATTTCCTGATTTGAATATTACATATTCATCATTCGTCTCACCAATTTCCTGAATATTATATATACTTCTAAATATATAAAAGGAGAAACTGACTGACAGACTACTTACATTTGATGCTCAGAAGTATCGGTCCTAGACAAATATTTGAAAAATAAGTATACTTGTAAAATGATTGTTGATTCGTCATACAGCGAAATAGTAGCGTTCTTCAGGCTAACTTCAATAGGTTTCGGAGAGGGACAGGGTGGAAGCTGTCAGGTTTTTAAACATTAAACGAACCCCTGATAATTAAATTTTTTTTTCTAATATACTAATAATGTCACTTTACAAAATTTTACTACAAACAAAACAAATCTAAAATCTAAATATATAAAAGGAGAAACTGACTGACTAACTGACTGACTGACTGACATATCAACGCACAGCCTAAACGGCTAAACGTAGGCACTTGAAATTTGGAAGGAACGTAGCTTAGGTACCGTAGAGGTGCACTAAGAAAGGAATTCCCGAAATTCCCCCTGGAACGGGAATTAGATTAGCGGGAAAATCCTTTTGTATGAAAAATCTAAACCGCTTAAGTTAGACGCTTGAAATTTGGCATGCAGGTACCTTAGTAAACTTAAAGCTTAGTTGCAACAGGATATTGCAAAATTCCCACGGGAACGGGAGTTAGCGGGAAAAAAACTTAACACGCAAACGAAGTTGCGGGCATCAGCTAGTATATTATAAAGGGGAAAGATTTGATTGTTTAATTGTTTGCATTGTATAGGCTCCGAAACTACTGGACCGATTTGAAAAATTATTTCACCATTAGAATCCTACATTATCCGTGATAGACATAGGGTACATGATTTTCCCGAATTCTCACGGAAACGAAGTCCCGGGTGGAAAGCTAGTTTGTAAATATATTTATTTGGTTCATAATTTCTTTATTTGAGGGGTGCACTACTCTCAATTCTGTAAAGTTGTCCCTAAAACAAGGGTTGCCTGGAAGAGATTGCGCTTTGTGATAAGGTCGCTTCTGCGCACTTTTGTATTTTAGCGAAACTTTTTTTGTGACAGATTATCTATCTTGTACTATCTATCTTGTATTTACGTACTTAACTAGACTTACCATTGTTTAGTAACTTATTCTACTATTCTTCTTTGCTAACTAAGGACTAAAATAACATTTAAATTAGTTAGCACAACACCTCACTATTCTATTTATGACATACAATTTTAACATTATTTACTAAAAAAAAATTTAATTATTACCACAGATCTTTAAAGCAATACTTGTTTGAGTTAAATCATGTTTTTTTTTTTAATTTTAATGTATCATAGTTGTTCTATCAAACCATCTCTTAGTTTTTCTCCCTCTGGATCATGTGCTTTGTCTCCTGCAGCTCGAGCACCATGGCTGACGCTAAAACTTCACTTTGATTGCGCGAGGGCCCGCGCGGCAGTGCAAAGGCTTGCTCGCCCTCTGGCGTTGTCAATGTTGACACTTTGACATAGGACCGCGGCGCATTAAGCGCGCTATCACCATCGTACTCGAGCTGCTGGATATAGAACATTATAATGTCACATTTTTCCGCGATAAAGAACATCGAAATTTATACAACTTTAAAATGTCAATTTTTGTATTAAAATTCCATCTCACCCCCATTCACCCTACACATTGTCTTGACTAACATTGAATACTGCTAAAACTACACACTTTAAGCTGCTTACTGCGAGATCAATTTGTTAAAATAGCTCTAAAAGCAGTTGTTAGATCTAAAACCAATTCTAAGCAGCATTATATAAGCTAGCTCTACCTACTGATTTGTTATACTTTTTTAAGTTTCTTTATCTATGGTGACTTTAAATTAGCGAAATTTCAGGAGCAGATTTTACCCATAAAACTGAACCAGTTTCTCCGGAAAACACAGATGAAATTTTAAAAAAATCGGCTTCCTATACGAAGGCAAATCAGCACAATAGCACAAGATAGCACAAGTTACATGCAGAGGCAAATATATTTTTAACTGACTTCAAAAAAAAGGAGGTTATCAGTTTGACCTGTATGTATATATAGTCTGCCCGCGATTATATCGCGTTTAACTTAGCCGGCTTTGATGCGGTTTTCAGAAAAGTATTTTTTACATTAAAAGGTTTTAGTATTTTAACCGACTTCAAAAAAAGGGGGGTTCTCAGTTTAAACAGTAGTATGTCTGTAAAATAAAAATCAAAAATAATATATTAAAATGATTGGCTTAAACTTTTTCAAAGCAAACACTTCGTTTTATTAACCGACTTCAAAAAAGGAAGAAGTTACAATTTGCACTAAAAATCGAAAAATAAAAACTTAAGTTGGTTCTATTTTTTTTTTAAGTTTTTATTTCATATATTTTCGATCTGTCTTCTTATTCTTCTTATTATTGTGTAGGTATTGTCAAGTATGTAGCGAACTTGACTAATCCTGGGGCAGAGTTTTCAAACCGCACAATGGCTGCCTCGGTTAAACGACTGTAGTCAATCGACAACAGCCTGGACCGACAGCTTAACGTGCCCTCCGAAGCACGGAAACGCTCGTTATAAATTGCCACTTTCGACCTATGTTACTTGGGGGAAATTGTTCAGTTTCGTAGGCTGATTCACATCCTTAATTTTCACTTTTAATTTAAATTCACCCAATATATTGTAGCTTTCTAAACAGACCATACCTAATAACATCAGCAAAAACATAAGACTTATGATTTGCTTTTACTAACGCATAGTAAAAACATTATAAAGTCATCTCAATCAAATAACTTGAATTTTTCGCATTCAAGAGCATTGGTTCTCAACATTTTTAATGTCATGATCCCTTATAAAAAGGAAGTCTTAGAACTTCCGTCTCTATGATTAATTGAATATTAAAAAAATAATTAATGACACTCGACTTTGAACATGTTTCTATACAGTTTCTGTAGTAAGTATATTAATTATTTTGTCTTTGTTAGATTTTAAAAAAAATCAGTTATATTTGCTAGTAAAATATTTAAAAAAAAATGTGACAAGATTGTACATGTTTTAACTGAAAAGTCGCAGTTCTTTAGCAAAACATCAGTTTTACGTGTATTTTCTTTACTCATTTAATTCATAGGCGAATGAAGCATTAGTTCTACTCTAGCGCACGAAGCTGCTTCTAACACAAATTGTCACAACCACTTACTCTCAGGCTTAAATGTGACGCGGTCTGAAATCATAAAATATGCCATTAATTCCCGTTTATGGGTCACTAACTCGTAAACTAAATACCAGCCTTGACCGTCTCCGGGAATGATTTTCGGCCATAAACAGTGCCGTAACCGTAACGGCGCTAAAGTCTGTACTACAAAACGCGACTCAGACTCTGATCTATACTTAAGAAGCAGTCGTTTTTATTTATTTATTTACTGTTTATTGTACACAATATACAAAAATAAAGAAATATGCCAAGAAAGAGACAACACAACAGGCACTGCTTATCATTATCGTCTTTGTCATTTTGATAGTGAGAGAAAGAGACAATAAGTATAGATCATGACTTGAGTCTCCTTCTGTAATGCGGGCCTAAGTGTCATATCAAAATAGTCATACATTATGATATGCTGGAGGAAGAAAGTTATTTTGATACTCTTTTTAATTTTTTTTCGGTTCACAGATCTGAAGGATAACGCGTGATGGTTATAGAAATTTTTAGCAAATCATTCTAAAACCTTTACATAATAAGTTCTTCAACATTATAGTATACACATCAACACGGTCTAAGGATATTGCACGATTTTTCAGACGAGCAAGTGCTATACCTGAATTTTAAATTCTAGTCAATTAATTATGTTTTACTTGAAATTTGTGAAAACGTGACGGAAACGAAAACGAAAACGAAAATGCACTTTTTGCCTGCTTCTTGTATGAAAATGGTCGAATTTACGCATTTTTTTTATTTGCGTCACGTTTTCACAATTTCCAAGTAAAACAAAATTTATTGAATAGAATTTAAAATTCAGGTTTAGCACTTGCTAGTCTAAAAATAATAGCCCTCCATGTATCTCGATTATGTTTTTATAGCTTCTCAAACAGACCTCTTTTGTATGAAAAATCGTGCAATATCCCTAGACCGTGTTGATGTGTAGTAGTTTTTCAATTATATTTACTTACAAACATTTGTGACTATCGAGTCACCAAAGGGATAGCGAATGAAGAACAATTTATAAAATTTACAACAGACTCTCATTTTCAACCAAGTGGTTTATTATATTACCAGATAATATCACATTTTCACTGTTTAATTCATTGTGGTCCGTATGAAACTTTAACAGGTTTGATAGTTAATTGAAACCCGCTGAGACCTCTTTATTTCTCAATATTAAAAACTTTGTACAATTATGTTTGTCCTGAGTAACAAAAAATAAATAAAAAATACAGTTCCAGGCACATTTTCTACAGCTTTCTCCATATTTACGGCACTGGACCTCTGTCGCGACACTTTATATGACATCATCGACTCAGGCTTTTGCCAAGCAATAAGAGTCTTTATGACTATCACACTACCTACAGTCTAATGAAAAAATACCTCTATAGCTATTACTAGTCGCTGTATATTCTTGACAACTAATTAATACTTTAAAATTATGTTGATTGGATTTGCTAATTATTAATAACATGCAAAAAATGCTATAGAAGTAAAATATTTTGCTTAAAGGGACATTTTCACCTTTGCTATTTGATATATTGGCCCTTTTTTAGAGAATTGAAAATTAAGGTCATGCAGGCCAATATACCATTTTTTCCCAAACATCTATTTACAAATGATAATGAAAATAACATTCATTGATTCATCATTAAAAGGGGCCAATTTACAGTTATGTACATTTGGCATTGAATTAATTAAATTATCGTGAATTGAATAAGAAAAAGCAATATAACTGCAAAAGTGATTTAAAAGCATACTGACAAAGTAGAAGAAAAACTTAATATACATTTGCAGATTTCATGTCAGATGAGACTTACCTGTTTCGTAGAAAGGCAGCACACAGGTACATGAAACAAAAAAAAAACATGTAAGACAAAAGTACTTTTCAAGTTTACACAAACAGTAAATAACTGTAAAATAAAATAAAAAACAACGGGTTGCACTCCGGGAGTGCTGGCAGAAGTGAATACTTGAACATATATTACTTCTTTGCCGTCTATTCTCACTCTGTCTTACGAAATTTTGATAAGGTCACGTGTCCTGACGAGAGTTTAACATTTTTTACCCATCCCAAAAAGTGCACTACGCTGCTAAATAAGTTTTCACTTCAAAAATTGTATCACCCCGACACATCAAGATTACGTCAGCTTTCAAACAAAAAAACCACATCGAAACCGGCCCATTAGTTTAGGAGCTACGTGGCGACATATACACGTCAAACTTATAACACCCCTTTTTTTGTCGGGGGTTAAAAACGAGAGCAAGCATGTCGCATCATGTTTTACGAGTATTATCACAAGCATAAACTAGAAAAATCAATTTCCACGACTCAATATCGAACATTAGAAGTTACCCAGAAAATAATTCCCTTAGATCTGAAATTGATTTATATTACCTTCTTATTTATCTACAGTCCGAAGCACATGAGAGGTTTCCAATCTCAATTTTATGAAAATTAAACTTTAATTTTATACCCCTCTGTATTGATGGGATACGTTATATTGAGGCCCAGTGGCTATCAAACTTCTTGATTTTGCAGTAGACTGTGGGGCATTTAATTTATAATGACTTTAGACTTTAGGAGAACAAAAATGTTCGGCGGGACTTGAACCTACGACCCCAGGATTAGATTTCCTGGTGCTCTAACTAACTGAGCTAGAGTGCCTTTCAAGTCAAGTGGCGTAATTTCTCATTCCTTTACTAAGCACTTTACTTTGTTTTTCTAAAATTATTTGTGAAAATTCCTCGCGCGGGTAAGCTACTTAAAAATATTATATCTTATCATCCATACTTTTCCATACTTAACTGTAATATTATAAATGCGAAAGTAACTCTGTCTGACTGTCTGTCTGTGTAAACTACTGAACCAATTTTGATGAAATTTGGTACAGAGATAGATTAGAGCCTGGGAAAGGACATAGGCTACATTTTATCCCATAGTTGGGTACGATATAACCTGTAGTCCACGCGGGCGGAGCTAGTAGGAAATAAATATGGTTTACCATGAATTAACAGCCGCATTAATACTAGTTAATATGCCGGAGATATGACCATAGATGGGGTAAAAAAGTGCTAGAGTGGAGACCTCGAACTGGGCGTAGAAGCGTGGGCAGACAACCAATGAGATGGGCTGACGATCTTGCCAGGATTGCAGGGAAGAACTGGATGCGAAAGACTCAAGATCGAAGAGAGAGGAGTACTATGGAAGAGACCTACACTCAGCATTGGGCGGTCATAGGTTGAAGAAGAAGAAGAAGAAGAGAATATCTTCCTGCTAGTCTTTTTTTATTTTTATTATAAGATGGGTTAACTCTTGACCTCAATTTTGACCATAAAGTCAAAGATGAGGTCGACGATGGAGCGAGTGAACCCAGAAAATGCCTATAAAGGCACTGGTACTCCCACGCACCGACGGAACACAGCAAGCTGTTTGGCGTCGGACTTCGGTAAGAGGGTGGTCGCGAACCAGACGGCCCTTTACAGAGCCTACCACACCGCATGAGACCATAGGACGACACCTCAGATTCAGAAAAAAATTAAGTGTCGTTGCCTGGGATGGATTACTAGGAGCCAGGTCTCATTTGTGTTTCCTTAGTCGCCTCTTACAACACCCACGGAAAGAGATGGGGTGGTGTTATTCTCAACCGATCACCACACGGTTCTGCTAGTCATTTAAAACTTGCAGGTTTGATTTATGGCGGCGTGGTTATTTCTTTCAATTGTTTTATCAATTATTGTTGAAAGATCTCAGAGTAGTATGCGTACAAGCTCATCTAAATAAATAATAATTAAACATATTTTGTAAGTTTAGGAAACCCTTTAACATTGACAAAATGTATTGTTAGACTAGAATTCCACCCGGGACTTCGTTCCCGTGAGAATTCCGGAAAATTATGTAGCCTTTGCTACTCAGGGATAATGTATGATAGCATTCTAATGGTGAAAGAATTTTTCTAATCGGTTCAGTAGTTTCGGAGCCTAACAAACCAACAATCAAATCATTTTTCTTTATAATATTAGTGTAGATGGTAATCCAACAAACACTTTGAGAACCTCTGATATTGAGTTAGTAATATTGTGGTCTTATGCTTAAACCAATATTGAAATTGTGATACCGTGTTTCCAACTCAATGGCTGTTCAATGGAGTTCGAAGGTTTGAAATTGATTGCAGTAGGCAGTTTGATTTTGGATACCATAATTTTCAGTCACAGAATCCTAGTAAATCTACCGCTCCGTCAATCGCTTGTTGACGCCGCGTGCAATACAAATCCTGCACAAACGGGTGTGCAAACATCGTGCGAGGGTTAATATTAAAAAAGTTAAAAATTTGGAGGTTCAATGTCTATCTGACTCCATAACAAAAACCAGAGAATTCATTTTCATACAATCTTCACAGTAATAAAGTTTAAACTCCAGAACAGTACAATTTCAAGCTTAGAACAAAAAACTGAAAAAGGGACCTTTATTTCTCCCTGCCACCCACCGCGACACCTAATTTTATTTTATTTATTTTATTTTATTTATTGTACAAAACCAACAGCATAATTACAAGACATGTAAAATTAGTAGCTAGCTTAGGTCTAATTGTAAAGCCAATTACAGGTTTTCTAGTTTAAACAGGAGGTGGAAAACATTTGCAAACATAGTATAAATACTAACAACCAATCTGTATAAATACTAACAAAATTAAATTACCGTATAAATTATTACTGATCGAGAGACTTTAGTAGATGATCTACACAATCCAGATACTTTTGAAACTACGTTAATTAATTATTATTTTGACACCATTTGATCCGCTTTGTGCCAACAAAATGTAGTGTAGGTTTAGCCCGATACATTTTATATCCTAAATTCGGGACATTATTTTTTCGATTTTTTGTGTAAAAGTAGCATTTCTACCTTTTTTTTGCATGCCATGTTTAAATAATAGCTTCAAAACCCTTCTTCAAAAACCAGACCCCCCAGGTTTTTCTTTTGACTTTCACCATACCTCACGAGAAGACATAGTCTTAAAATCTAAATATATAAAAGGAGAAACTGACTGACTGACTGACTGACTGACATATCAACGCACAGCCTAAACAGCTAAGCGTAGGCACTTGAAATTTGGAAGAAACGTAGCTTAGGTACCGTAGAGGTGCACTAAGAAAGGAATTCCCGAAATTCCCACGGGAACGGGAATTAGCGGGAAAATCCTTTTGTATGAAAAATCTAAACCGCTTAAGTTAGAAGCCTGAAATTTGGCATGCAGGTACCTCAGTAAACTTAAAGCTTAGTTGCAACAGGATATTGCAAAATTCCCACGGGAACGGGAGTTAGCGGGAAAAAACTTTTGTATGTAAAAATCTAAATCTTAAACTAAATCAATATTTAATAAACTAAATGAAGGTCCATTAAAGGACCGTCAATAAAGTGTAATCTGTTCAAAAAAAAAAAAATTAACACGCAAACGAAGTTGCGGGCATCAGCTAGTAAGTATTATAAACCTAAAGTTACAATTCACAAATGATGAATGACTGAAATATAAGCGCGTTCTTACTAAATTAACAGCTTATTATAAAATGAAAGCATTTCACGGACAAATTAAGAATTCATCCTACAATATTTCAATAGGCACTGTCGCCATTTGTCGCGCGTTAAGTCACATTGTACATAGAAGCAGATGTTTATTTATATGCCGAGCCTTTGTAGAGAAAACGTGGGGTAAATGTTAAGAGGCAGCGGTGTTGTGACCTGGGCCCCGATTCAGTTGTATGTCGATGGAATGGAGGCCATTTTATTTGTTCAAATGGCGAATTTGAGAACTATTCAATTTTCATATACTTGCTGACAACCACCCCGACAAGCAGCGCCACCGCCAACCAAACGTGAAGTTGCAAACTACTTAGCAACTAAAAATTCAGTTGACGGTGGTGCCATCAGTCAAAACAGCCGTCATTAGATGTATTAAATTTGGATAGTTCACGAATTTCGCCACCTCAACGGATAAAATGGCGACCATTCCATCGACACACAACTGAAGTTACAGAATCGGGGCCCTGGATTACTGATAACTGGCTTTCCGCCTGGGACTTCGTTCCCGTGGGAATTTTGAAAAATTATGTAGTCTATGTATTAATCCAGGGTATCAGTTACCTTCGTAGCTAATTTTATCAAAATTGGTACAGCCGTTAGAACGTGAAAGAGTATCAAATATCCATACATACAAACTTTCGCGTTGATAATATTAGTAAGGAAAGGATGGGTTCGCTTATTTTCAGTTGTATCGCTGTCTGTAAAAATCTGCAACAAAGTTCGAGCGAGCTTACTACATCCTCGACCGCATGTTTGCCCTTGAGCTAGATTGTGGTCAAGAGCGAACTACTTAAAAACAAAAATTTGGCCCTCTGGCACTATTTTTGGCACTAGTTTGTTGAAAAGCCTGTTTTTTTTTAAGTAACAAATCTGTATGCGATAAACTCAAAAACCACTGAACACTATTTGAGACTCAAGAGGAAATTTTATAAATGTTTTTTTGTAACAAGGTTGACACAAGTACCAAGTACGCGGTGACGTAAGCCCGCTTTGTTGTACACTATGTTATTTGTCTTGTAGTATGTAAATAAATAATATTGTATGGTATATTGTAAATCTCTTCTTATTATTGTCATGTAGATATAGATATAGTCAAGTGTGTGGCGTACATGGCTAACGCTGGTGTCAAAGTTTTCAAACCGCACAACTTGGTTCTAACAACTGTAGTCAATCGACAACAGCCGGGACGCCAGCTCAACGTGCACAAACAAGCATGGAAACGCTCGTGTTTAATGTAACTTTTTGGTCACCCATCAGGTTTCCTGCCTCTGTGTGCGTTGCATGGTATTGTAAGTAAAAAATAATAAGCAATCTCCTGAAACTTGTACCACATCCAAAGAGAGGCACGAAGAGTCAAGAGGCGCCAGTCAGACGCGACGCCAGCGGCTCAACACGGGATCCAATTCAAGTACCCCAATAATGGGAAATATTCCTCGAGGCTCACATCACGTAAAATTTCCATCATTATCACGCATTTGAGGAGGAAAATATCGTATTCTAAATTCACGCGAGAAAATTGATACATCAGGCTCGTGTTTCTACGAAGAAAATTGAAATTTTCTATTTCTTGACGTTTAAATGGCGTGGCTTGATTTGACGTTTACATTATGTGGCTTGATTTATCTACACACTCACGCCTCTAATCCCTTTCGGGATAGGAAGAACGTCATGTGATTCTGAAACCACTTGACGTCACATTTGACATTAATTCTGAGAGTTAAGATTGGATGGAACATGAGGTTAAATGGTGATAGGTTGTCATCCTTTCGCCCACAATACAGCAAAAAACCTCACGTCCCACAGATAAGCATTCCTTATTTCTAAGACTTGTAACGGACGGTGACGAAATGGCTAATCGAGCTTAGTTACGACTCCACTGAGAATTTGTTATGTATTCTCAAGTGAGTGTTAAAATGCTTAAAGTAACTATATTGCCTAAAACATTCATACACCCTTACATACACAACACATATACACGCATACATACGGACTCACTTTTATGTTACATACACATTACACAACACAGAATTGGTTATTTTTTTCTTTATAGTTAATTTTCTTTTCTAGTACTTAGATAGTTTTTATTTTTATTTTAGTTATCTCCTTCGCAAATAACAGACATATTGTTATTGATTAATACTGGAGTGGCGAGTGCCTGGTGATTAGTAATACACCTAGTACTGACACCAGTCTCTCTTCACAAAATATTGTACCTACCTACTATTAGCAAATTTTATGTTCATGTTGTGATTGAGAGAAATAAATAAAGCTTAATATTATTTAAAAAAATATGTATATGCTATACAAATACACAATAAATCTTTAATTTGGTAAGTTAAGCTACACGTGGCTATAAAGTGCGCCGCAACTACCTTATTAGTCGGAATAGTTTACGGCCACAGCCATCACAAAGGCAATTGCGGACGTATAGGGACAATATTGTGCGCCAATGACAAAATACAATATTATAACAATAGTGTATCTGTTATAACAGTAATAGTGTATGATTGTAAGGACTTTGATAACGCTACCAAACACTCTTAAATTTACTACACTACACTAATAGTAGCGCTCGTAGCCCAGTGGCTCTCGCTGATCTCAAACGATCAGTGAGGTTAAGCAACGTATACAGAGGCAGGGAACCTGATGGGTGACCAAAGTGGCAATTTATCACGAGCGTTTCCGTGCTTCGGAGGGCACTTTAAACAGTCGGTCCCGGCTGTTGTCGATTGACTACAGTCGTTAAAACCAAGTCAGAGGCCATTGTGCGATTTGAAAACTCTGACACCAGGGTTAGCCAAGTTCGCCACAAACTTGACTACACCTACACGATAAGAAGAGTAAAGGACTATGAACTAAATCCCCTTCGTGTATTAATAGGACGTGCCTCTCGGTAGGGATGTACGGACGGCCGCAACTCAGGCTACCACACGCGTGCACTTTGTGCTGTTGCGACAAGAGCGGTATTGCAATAAAAATGGAGTAACCTGATGGGCTGATAAAATTGTAAACATATAGTTTGAAACGATTTTAATTCATGTTACTTAAAACCAAAGTCTTTCGATCATCTTTCGATCCTATACGAGGGTCTGTCGGCCCGATCGATGACGCCGTCTATGATAATCGACGTGTATCTCGACGGCGACACCTATTAGCGCCTGGCGTGCGCTCGGATGTGACTGGCAAAGCAAAACTTGGTCTGAAACGTTGGGTCGCAAAGAGGGCAGTGAAACTAAGTCTACTGGATAGATAGATAGATTGATAAATTCTTTATTGCATACTTCACAAGGCAAAACAAATATTTGCATTTGGATTTGGATTTGTAATTGTAAGTCGGCTTGGGGTGTGTCTTTGCTATTGTAGTGTAGACACCTTGGAAAATACACAAAGACAGTAAGCCAGTATGAGTATTTGTTGGCGCTATAAAGACTGAGTATCAATTGAAACCTACTGTATATCTTATACACTGCAACTGGTTGACGTGTCAGTATTTCAGAGCCGCGTGTTGCTCGAAAACTACGCAGTTGCAATAAAACTACATCTGTTTATGAACTGAAGCTTTTATCCCAGTTTAGAAGCTTCAATTTCTGTTAATGTTTTTCAGACACATTTTATGATGGCGTCGAAACGAAAACATTTATCAATGTATCTATGATACGATATAACAATTTAATATATATTTGCGAGATTCTTAAACAATATACAAGGTGTAAGGGAACCGGTTCCGAATACTGAAAGTACATGCTCAGTCAATGGTTTTGAGTAACTTTTTCAAAGAAATTTTTCCAGGAAACGAAAAAAAAACGACGGCCTCATACAGAAAAGTTATTTTTATCGGACAGCTTGTATGGAGAAGTCCAAAACTTTTTTCGTTTCCTGGAAAAGTTTCTTTGAGAAAGTTACTCAGAACCATTGACTGAGCATGCACTTTCAGTATTCGGAAGCGGTTCCCTTACACCTTGTATTAGTAAATAGATAAACAACTAAATATATAATCAATACAATATGTGTTACAGTGGCATTAAAAAAAACAATTTCTAGAAAACATTGAATCCTTTTTAAGAATATTTCTCACACGGGAAAGTAGTGTATATTTTGGCATAATTAAGTATATTTGGAGGAGAAGTGCTGATAGATAAAGTAAAAAAACATACGGTCCTACTCAGACCTATTAAAAAAAAAGACAATTTATTTTATCGTATCTTTTACATATTGTATGGCTGAGAAGACGTGACTATCCACGCTGAACTAGGAGTAAAAGGAAAACTTAGAATGTGCCAGCTGACAACTCTTCCCAGGCATACTATAAGAGTCAGTAATTTTGTCTAGATAGTTCTAAATTTCGTCACCTGCACGGATGAAGTGGTAACCATTATCATTCCACGGCCATTGAGACGCCATTGGGCCTTTTTATAATTCAAACGGCACGGCACGGCTGAATTTGTATTACCATTGCCCCCTATGTTCCCAGTTTTTTGTATCACTAGTGCATAGGAGGCAATGGTAATAATACAATTTTGCCTTGCCGTTGTCGAATTATAAAAATACCCATTGGTTAGTGGAATAGAATTAATGTCAACACTTATAATTAAACGTTAATTGTACTAATTTACTTTTCAATAGAGCTAATATTTTCGTCGAACCGTTGGGATTTTACAATAGCCTCATTTGCCGATTCATGTTCAGTTGATGAGTTAATTATGACGGTATGACAAATGGGAATTTGAATGTGAAGTGAAATTAATTTAATGCTAAAATGATGTCAATATAAGTGCGTCTGAAAGCAAATTAAAGCTATTGTTCACATTTTAACCGACTTCAAAAAAGGAGGAGGTTCTCAATTCGACTACATTTATGTTTTTTCAGCCATAACTCCGTCAGATGCTGGCTGATTTTCAATTTCTTTTTTTGTTCAAAAAAGTATACTCTTTATAGTTCCATTTAAATCAATAAAAACATATAAGTACACATAACGTTTAAACTACTTTTATCTATTGTTGGGATTGAAGTTGGTTGATTCTTATGTTTTTAACATGGACAATTTTATTATGTTTATAATCGATTCCAAATCAACAGTCGTGCGATTACAAACAACCACCAATACTGTTGAAAAAACTTGCTTACCATATCATTTCATTAAACATTTTGTAACAGAAAAATCAGAGATTGCTGAGACAATAGACACAACAAGAAATAAGAACCACCGTATACTTCAATAGTGGACGTCCAGTATTCCATATATAATTTTCCACGTTAAAAAACGTATGAGTCACTGACTTCAATCCCAACAATAGTTCGCACTAGTATTTTTGGCAGACTACAATGCCTATTAGCAGATAACCACAAACGAAAATGTTACTCATTTATTTAGATGATGTTCTGTTTTGTAGTATTTTTTGTTTTTGTTGATTTTTTTAAAAGCGCTGAATCATTTTCGATAAAATTTATATGGGACCACCTCTGGAGTATACTCTTTCGAACAAAAAATAATTTTGAAAATCGGTCCATAATTGGCGGAGAAATCGGTGAACATACATAAAAAAAAATCCATACAGTCGAACATAGAACCTCCTCCTTTTTTGAAGTCGGTTAAAAAGATGTTTCGACTATAATATACAAGATATAAGTTTATCTCTTTTAAGGCCAAAGTACTAGGTGTGCATCTAAAACTAAGATGCAAGGCAGGACGGAGAAGAGGTCAAATTAAAATTTATATCCAGCGCATGCGTACTCCTAACAACTCGTCGCGTAGCAACAAGTGGCCCGACTACACACGTAATAGTCGTACAAAATTCCATAATGAATACATTACATTGCGGGACGGGTATAGTTGGACGACAAATGAAGACGTTCCTAGCGGTTAATATGCAGCGTGGTAAGCGAAAGTTTGGGATATTTTCCGCGACGTGTCGTGGTCATTACGTGGTGGGGTCACGTTATAGCCTCATCGCGTTTTCTGTTTACTTTTCTAGCTGAGAAATAAAAGCTTTTGCTCGGCAGGTCACAAAAGTAAAATGGAACTGTAAGAGACTACAATTTCTGATTGACGATCAGCAGCTCAGCAGCTGAAACTTCACTTTGATTGCGCCAGGAATAGAATAGAATAGAAAAAAATATTTATTTTATAGGACATTCAGGATGTCACTTAAAACAAGTCAAGATTACATGAAATGACATACAAACAAACATTAAAGGATTTAAATACATACACACGCATTCGTTCTATTGACCTACTGAGGGCCCCGCGCAAAGGCTTACTCCCCCACTGGCGGGCGTTGTCAATGTTTACATTTTGACGTAGGTCCAGTATAAAAACATCCAACACCGCGAAACGTCACATTAGTCATATGCCTAAGCCTAAATAGCGAATCGACCAGGTAGCCAAATGTCAAACTATCAGCAGGTCTAAATAGAAGAACGTCTTTTTAATTTTTAAACTCCGACAAAAAAGGAGAAGTATCCGAAATGGTTTTTAGCTATATTTGATTGAAATTGGTTCGGCCATTTAAGAGTTACTGCTTTACCAAAAAATATCAAAAAAATGTCTGAAACTGACATACTTTATTCCATTATTAAAAAGGTAAGACAAAACATACAATAAGTACAAACTTACAACCAAAAGTGTGCAAGGGCGGCCTTTGACTTTATGACTAAGTGTGACTTATGTCATTTTTATTTCTTTCGGAAAAGGCAAAGGAAACTATGTCCATACAGCCATGTCCTAACTTAACCTAAGCCCTAAGCTCGTAAAACCGGATAGCGTACTCTGTTTTGCGAAAACTGGCGGCGAGAAGCACAACTGCGAGGATCTTTATCGGTACAAACGGAGCTATTATCACTGTTATCACTTGATTTTTTTATCACTAAACGAATTTTAGTCAATTTACTGCATAATACACTATCACTATTATACATTAAACAACTTTTTCACGCAGAAAACGAAAAGTCAATTGACAAAGCAACTGCCAATGCCGAGTTCCCGATCCTCTTTGTTATCGTTTAATTTATCTCTTCCGGGAAAGGCAAAGGGATCTATGTCCATACAGTCGTTTTATTTTTGTGGTAATGCCCTACATAGGTGGTGATCGGTTGAGAATAACACCACCCCATTTCTTTCCGTGGGTGTCGTAAGAGGCGACTAAGGAAACACAAATGAGACCCGCCTCCTATTAATCCATCCCAGGCAACGACACTTAATTTTTTTCTGAATCTGAGGTGTCGTCCTATGGTCTCATGCGGTGTGGTAGGCTCTGTGAAGGGCCATCTGGTTCGCGACCACCCTCCTACCGAAGTCCGACGCCAAACAGCTTGCTGTGTTCCGTCGGTGCGTGGGAGTACCAGTGCCTTTATAGGCATTTTCTGGGTTAACTCGCTCCATCGTCGACCTCATCTTTGGCCTTTATGGTCAAGATTGAGGTCAAGAGTTAACCCATCTTATAATAAATAAAAAAAGATGTAATTAAAACCTAATTATATCACTGCATGCTCTAAGGTTTCCCCACTTATTTCCATTTAAAGTTAGAGATGATAACAAAGTTGGTAGTTCCAACATTCGACCTCATGTTTCAGTAAACTTAACAACATCCACAAACGCAACCGTACAAACTAAAGTACTAGAGTTACCTTATGAAATGAAAGAGGTTTGTAAAGATAGATATGTAAACTCTTTATTAAAAACTCATAACTTACGACGGGGCCACGATTAGCAGCTAATCCGAGATTTGACAGTTTCACTTACGCTATTATTTTTTTTGACGTTTTGTCAGATTAACGTTATTCGTGTATTAACTGACAGAGCGAGCGGTATTTTACTCTGTAGACTGTATCAGCAGGCTGATAGTGACAGCGCCGCGACAACACCGCGGTCCTATGTCAAAATGTCAACATTGACAACGCCATAGGGCGAACAAGCCTTTGCGTGGGACCCTCGCGTAATCAAAGTGAAGTTTCAGCGTGAGCCCAGCGCGAATTTGTCGTTATCATGCTAGAGCTGCAGATAACTATAATAATTGTTAAAATAAAGATGCCTTTTTTATTATATGATGGATTAACTGTTGACCTTTTTTCTTTCTTTCTATATTGACTCGCCAAAAAAGTAGTAAACAAGAAACTAGTTGGACAGTGATGTAAGTATTCTCGCAAAGCGGACAATAGTAAAGTTTCAAGTAATCTCAAAGGACAGAAGCACTACAAACTCACACAAGTAGCCCATGAAATGAAAAGAAGCCACACTGCGGATTTTCATTAAAAAGTTATCAGGAAAATATATTGGAAAAAAGTTACTTCATGAAGATTTAAAACTGCTCGATCTAAGTTCGTAGCGCTTTGCTACGGCGTAGCCTTTGCTACGAAACTAGGCTTTTTTTCGACTTGAGAATTTTCTTTTGAAAAATTTGTAGTCACACTTCAGTTATTAACGACGTAAGTGTGTTAAGTAATGTGTAAAGTGAGCCCTCGTGAAACACGAGAGAAGCCAGTTTACGGAGACCGTGAGAATCGTGCTTCGTGTCTTGTGTTTGCTTTTAAGCTTAAGCTTTAAAAAATACTTCTTCGTTAACCGCCATGCAATGAGTAAATATAAATATTGTAATAAGGGGGATTCCCTTATTCATTAACGAGGTTTAAAGTGACAGTTAAGAGCCTCGCAGAGCGTGTACACGAAACATGTCTTATTAATATATTAACTAGTGATTTCGTTCCCGTGGGAATGCGGAGTAATTATGCAGCCTGTGTATTAATTCAGGATGTCAGCTATCTTCACACGAAATTTTATCGAAATTGTTTGAGTGTGAAGAAGTAATAAACATAAAAACACATACACACATATCCGAATATACATTTTGTATAATTATATGATAATAATAATGATGTATATGAAAATGATATTTTATAATTACGAAATTAATACGTAGTATATAAGGTTCTTTATATTAATATTTATAATGTACCTATAATGCTTTCGACTGGGCCTAAGTCCCGTAATGGTATCATTTTGTAATTTTAAATGAATCAATAAATGAAATGAAATGACGACTGAATGTAAAGCTAAGTAGTTTGCAACTTAACGTTCGGTTGGTAGCGGCGCTGTTGGTTGTGGCGATAGTCATCAAATGTATTAGAAA
The DNA here is from genome assembly GCA_949987775.1 of Aproaerema taeniolella. NCBI lineage: Eukaryota > Metazoa > Arthropoda > Insecta > Lepidoptera > Gelechiidae > Aproaerema > Aproaerema taeniolella. The sequence goes on along the minus strand of OX465261.1, from coordinate 5,009,812 downwards.
TCGGCGACCGTTATCATTCAAGCACCATTGAGGCGCCATTGATTAGAAAAATAGCCACCCTACAGGGCAATCGCGCTAAAAAAAGTGGTTTAAGTCGCAATTGAAACGCTGCTGGGGGGCTACCACCTAAGTGAAGCTGATGCTTCTTGAACGAATGAAATGATGTACATTGCTGTGTTTGGTTAATGTCGTTAATCAAGGTCTCCTTATAAAGAAGCAATCGACAACGTTCCATTCGTTTACCCAGCATCAGCTTCGCTTAGGTGGTAGCCCCCCAGCTACGTTTCAATTGCGATTCAATCCAATTTTTTTAGCGCGATTGCCCTGCTGATAACTTTTTTACACAGTGCGAGTCATATGATCTCGTCTTGGCAATATTTTACATGAAATTGTTTTTAGTGGTTTCCTTCCATGCTGGACAGGTAGTGAAAGAAAAACTTTCACTACCAGCTGCTTAATCTTCCCAGATATACAGTAAAAGTCTGTAAGAGGGATGTGAGGGTTTTTCTGTATAAAATGGGTGAAAGGCTGACCACCTCTTACCATTCTGCAGCTTGGTATACTGATAACTCTCACAATTTGTGTCAAACGTGGCATAAAGTAGTTCGTTAGAACCACTGGTACTCTGAATTATCGGCGTGAGCGGATGTACGTATGTATATTTTTGGTGGGATTCAGTGTTCACAAAGGAGACATCTAAGCTGTTACCGCACAGGTAGCATCAAGCCCATTAAATTCAAAATAGAGTCGTGAAGGTAGAAAAGCACTTTGCCTGTAAAAGCATGTAGGTTTCGCGCTTCAAATGTAATTAGGTATGCGTGTAGTATTAAATTGTGCTTCTATTTACACGTAGTGGGTTGCACATTATTTTTTGTTTGGATTTCATGTTTCCTGTACCTTTAAGTTGAGAAGAATGCTTTTTATTTGGCTAGCCGACTACGTGATAGTTTTTCTGACACTTTTTTTCGGGTAACTATAAATTAGTGTTGGAGAAAATTTCGGACTTAAGTATTTTTCTAAATTATGTATTACTAGCATCCCACTCGGGAAAAGTTTAACCTACGTTACTATAGTATTATATTATCTGTGCCTACGTTTATTTTTCAAGACACATACATTTTACATTTTTATTTTTAAGTTTTTTAAAATTTAAATTTTAAGGGTCATCTTATAAAAATAAAATTAATAGATGCCAAACCCATTGCCTATTGAAAAGCCTATCGCCCTCACTACATTAAAAGTCACCACAGTATGTCAAAGTACCCTCGAAAAGGGTCATAAAGGGTCGTAAAGGGTCATGTAGGGTCGAGATTGTAATTATATTATTATCCTACTGTACGTAATGGTTCACTCAGCCCAACCGACCGCTAAATTACTAAGGAATGCTCCCTGAATATGAATGTTTTGGGTGTCTATCCCACTAATCGTCTCAATGTTGATTGAATGAGAATGTTTTTTTTATTGTAAGATGGATTAACTTTTAACCTCAATCTGGACCAAGGTCAAAGATGCGGCCGACGATGGAGCGAGTTAATCCAGAAAATGCCTATTATGGCACTGGTACTCCACGCACAGACGGAACACAGCAAGCTGTTTGGGATCGGACTTCGGTAGGAGGCGAGGGTGTCGCGAACCAGACGGCCAGACAGAGCCTACCACACCGCATGAGACTATAGGACGCCACCTCAGATTCAGAACAAATTGAGGTGTCGTTGGCTGGGGTGGATTAATAGGAGACAGGTCTCATTTGTGTTTCCTTAGTCGCCTCCCACGACACCCACGGAAAGAAATGGAGTGTTGTTATTCTCAACCGATCACCACACGGCACGGTGACCATTTTATAAATTTAAAACTATCTAAGCCTCATTCATAACTGTATTTTAACCTCATAATAATAATCTTAGAAACGTAAGCTCACCTTTTTTAAAATGTGTTTAAAATGTTTACATAGCTATCTATCTCCGGGATGGGAGACTTGCCTTGGCTTAGTTTAGGCTCCGGGCTCTTTCAGATAAGAAATTCTGTAAGTAATCTATTTAGGTTGTTTGTCTGTTGAGATAATAAATGAATTTCATTATTATTATTATTTATCTGTCCCTACCTTGACTGGGCCAACTGAATGTTATGTTGCTAGGTAGTTTGCAACCTAGCGTACAGCTGGCGGTGGCGCTGCTGGTCAACAGGGCAATCGCGCTAAAAAAGTGGATTGAATCGCAATTGAAACGTAGCTAGGGGGCTACCACCTAAGCGAAGCTGATGCTGGGTAAACGAATGGAACGTTGTCGATTGCTACTTTATAAGGAGACCTTGATTAACGACATGAACCAAACACAGCAATGTCCATCATTTCATTCGTTCAATCAGCATCAGCTTCGCTTAGGTAGTAGCCCCCCAGCTGCGTTTCAATCCACTTTTTTTAGCGCGATTGCCCTGGGCGAATGTCATCAAGCGATAAGGCTTCGATAGTTGTGAATTTTGCCACTTAAACAAATAAAATGGTCATCATTATCATTCCAGCGCCATTGGTTAGTAGAATACCCGCCCTGTTTATGTGTTCTCTTGCCGAGTAGATTAAAATGTAATAAATAAAATAAATAAGCCAACGCCAAAAAGGGCTATACGCGTGACTAAAAGTTTCCTTTAAGTTTCATATTCATCGTGATTATCAAAAAGCGCGAGCATTTTAGAAAACCGTGTTGTTTTGTAGATGCTAATAACTGGTATTGCCGCTCACAAATTGCTGAGATTGCAAAACTTTTTGCATAACTATTCAGTCATGATTAGTCAAACTTATAACACCCTTCCTTTTTTATCGGAGGTTAATTAAATCGTCTTAAAAAAAGTGAAAAATAAAGACAGCATGATCTAATTTTCTACGTACTTAATGCATACTGATTTATGTGAAGTCGGTGCGAAGGTGGCCTATCAAACTTATTCGGCTTGGCACCGACTTCGAACAGATCAGTAGGTCCTACGTAGCAAAAGATATTTCACTTTTTTGAAGTTGATTTGATTAATCGACTAAAAATCGATTTAGAAATTGGCCAACAAATGGCGGAGAAATCGGTGAACATACATATAAAAAGATACTTAATCAAACGTAGAACCTCTTCCTTTTTGAAGATGGTTAAAAAGGATCTCGGTTAAAGTGTACAAGCGCTTTACATATTTTATTTTATTTTATTATAGGATGGGTTAACCCTTGACCTTAATCTTGACCATAAAGGTCAAAGATGAAGTCGACGATGGAGCGAGTTAACCCAGAAAATTCCTATAAAGGCACTGGTACTCCCACGCACCGACGGAACACAGCAAGCTGTTTGGCGTCGGACTTCGGTAGGAGGGTGGTCGCGAACCAGATGGCAATCTGCAGAGCCTTAAAAAAACCTAGTGCAAAGTATAACTCTTTACTATTTTTAAACAAAAATCTTACCACGATTTTTGTTAAAAATAACCGCAAGAATCTTAAACAATATATTAAAACTTTTTAATCCAACTATATCACTCTAATATTTAGGCGAAAATTTGGAAGGATGGAAGGATGTTGTTACTTATGCAACTTTGCAGTAATATATCAGAATAACACATTGACTATTTAATTTCCCTAAATTCTCATTGGAACAAAGCCCCGGGCAGAAAACTATTTATTTTAAAATGTCTCGACTTGAATACTTTAAAAAAATAATAAACGTAACACACATTTTGTTTGATATTTACTTTAAACGATCAAATATAATTCATATTTCCGAGAATAAAATCTCCTTATTTAATCAACCGGCAAACAACTTTAATGAAATTCTTTCTTTCGGTAGAAAAAACATTCAACCAGTCAGTAAGCTTATCACGCACTCACTTTTCATCCAGTCGTAAAGGCCTTTTCTTCTGATAGCATCAACAATATTTGCGCGTCTTGTGTCCGAGAAATAAAATCTCTTTGGTTTGTCCCGCCGTAGAGATGAGTTGGCGGTATTTTGGTTAATCATGGCGCGGCTATTGTAAACATGGCAGACAAACAAAACTCTGATTGTGTTGTGCTGCGCTGTTTATAATTCGTACGTTGGCAGCGTATTAATTATACCCATAATACACACTTCCAAGCGAGACTGGGAGCTAGTGAAAGAAAAGCTTGAAAAGTACCAGTTTCCAACTCTTTCCAGGCATTTGTTACAAGTGGACCGCGTTTTGGGCGGAAGGTTGACAATGAATCACGATTATACTCATGATTCATCTAAATAACCCACAAAATGAATGTTAAATGTGGCGTCAAGTGGTTCTAGAACTACATAAAGTTTTTTTTATTTTTTTTATTATAAGATGGGTTAACTCTTGACCATAAGGTCAAAGATGAGGTCGACGATGGAGCGAGTTAACCCAGAAAATGCCTATAAAGGCACTGGTACTCCCACGCACCGACGGAACACAGCAAGCTGTTTGTCGTCGGACTTCGGTAGGAGGGTGGTCGCGAACCAGACGGCCCTTTACAGAGCCTACCACACCGCATGAGACCATAGGACGACACCTCAGATTCAGAAAAAAAAGAAGTGTCATTGCCTGGGATGGATTACTAGGAGGCAGGTCTCATTTGTGTTTCCTTAGTCGCCTCTTACGACACCCACGGAAAGAGATGGGGTGGTGTTATTCTCAACCGATCACCACACGGTTGAACGGTTCTGCCTACCTCGGTTCGGCACGGTTCTGCCTACCCCGATTGGAAGCGTGTATGTAGGTATGGGTAAAAAACACTTGTAAAAACTGCTCAAATACAAAATATTTTCATTGTTTGGAACGCCTGAACTCTCCCCGTGTGACCTAAATACTGTATTTCCTATACATTTTTGTTTTGAAAATGTATCGTTTTAATTGTGATTTAATTGGTTATTTTCACATTCATTCTTAATATTGTAACGGGTTACAACATGTGACTGTGATAATGAATATAAATACCTTTCCATTTTCACAGATACATAAGGTTCAGAATTATTGTGATAAGCTTTGTAAGCCGCTCTAATTGACAATACTGAAAGTTTTACCTTTTACCATAAATAGTCACATATGAAGAAATAATACAATGTTTCTCATATATTTTTAGTGTAAATAATTACATGAGAAACATTGTAAGTTCCTATTAAATTCGAGGGTTGACCTCGATTTCCCTGGGGTTCCATCATCAGATCGTGATTTGGTGAGAATGGCACCAACTTTTGAGTAAACTCTTTCGAACAAAAAAAGAATTTTGAAAATCGGTACAGAAATGGCTTAGAAATCGGTGAACATACATAAAAACGTATGTACAGTCGAACATAGAATCTCCTCCATTTTGAAGTCGGTTAATAATAACTTTTTAATCTGACCCCCTTTTGTACTACTAAGCTAACAAATAGTGTAAACGAGTAAAGAATCGTATTTCTTCATAGAATTTGTTCCCCCTAGCTTATTTACTTTCAACACAAAGTAGATGGAAAACATGCAATATAGGGGTACCTTTATGATTTGTGTGTCTGTTTACTTAGGCCTCACTTTGCAAGCTCCATCCGATCTTCTTGTACGAGAAATTGTATTACTAACATAGTTCCATACCCGTAATGTTTCATCTGCAGAAATCCAGGCAAACATTTATCTTCCGGCATCTTGAGAGGTCACTGACCGAAGCGTTGAGTTCAGTTAGAACATAAACACGAAGCTCTAGTTGTATTTATTGTGTTTGTTTGTTTTTCTTTTACTACAGAACCACAATTTGATGTTGTTTTTCTTGATGAGTAAATGGATAAAGTGTGTAGAGCAAGGGTCGTCGAATTTCGGAACACCGACCTATTTTGTGTGAGCTTTGAGTAAATAGAAAGTTTTATGTATAAGTACGTTGTATATTAAAATGTATCCCGCGCTCCGTATTTGGTTGCTGCAGACCATTCGCGCTAAAAACATGTGGATGGGAATGCAACTGAACCGTGGCTGCTTCACAACTTTTGACAAAGATAAAAGTATTTTTTTTCTGAATCTGAGGTGTCGTCCTATGGTCTCATGCGGTGTGGTAGGCTCTGTAAAGGGCCGTCTGGTTTGCGATCACCCTCCTACCGAAGTTCGACGCCAAACAGCTCGCTGCGTTCCGTCGGTGCGTGGGAGTACCAGTGCCTTTATAGGCATCTGGGTTAACTCGCTCCATCGTCGACCTCATCTATGACCTCGGCCAAGATTGAGGTCAAGAGTTAACCCATCTCATAATAATAATAAAAAAAATGTTATCACGGATTACCTTGTTTTCAAAAAGTTGTGAAACAGCTGGGGATCGAAAGTCATATTTTTATCGCCATTGCTTGCGTCAATTAATTCGAAAACAGACGAGCAAAACGCAGCTTCAAGCCAACTTTAGACAGATAACCAGTAGTTTACAGTTGAAACCTGACTGATACTTTCTGGTACTACCTGTCAATGTCATTTGTATAGCGCAAGGGAGAGAGCTACTGACATTTGATGCTCAGAAGTATCGGTCCTAGACAGATATTTAAAAAATAAGTATACTTGTAAAATGATTGTTGATTCGTCATACAGCGAAATAGTAGCGCTCTTCAGGCTAATTTCAATAGGTTTCGGAGAGGGACAGGGTGGAAGCTGTCAGGTTTTTAAACATTAAACGAACCCCTGATAGTTAATTTTTTTTTCTAATATACTAATAATGTCACTTTACAAAATTTTAGTACAAACAAAACAAATCTAAAATCTAAATATATAAAAGGAGAAACTGACTGACTGACTGACATATCAACGCACAGCCTAAACGGCTAAACGTAGGCACTTGAAATTTGGAAGGAACGTAGCTTAGGTACCGTAGAGGTGCACTAAGAAAGGAATTCCCGAAATTCCCACGGGAACGGGAATTAGCGGGAAAATCCTTTTGTATGAAAAATCTAAACCGCTTAAGTTAGACGCTCGAAATTTGGCATGCAGGTACCTTAGTAAACTTAAAGCTTAGTTGCAACAGGATATTTTAAAATTCCCACGGGAACGGGAGTTAGCAGGAAAAAACTTTTGTATGTAAAAATCTAAATCACGTAAGATAGATGTTTTCAATCTGTGTACTCTGTACAAAAAAAAATTAACACGCAAACGAAGTTGCGGGCATCAGCTAGTACTATTATAAAAATCCAGAATCAGACTAAATATTCTCTCATTTATCTCTAAAGAAGAGAAGTAAAAGGAATAGAATAAAAAAGAGACGAAATTTTATTTAGTTTCCAAGGAAACCCAAGAAACGGGTTAAGCTAATTAGATTACAAATTACGAGGGTGATCTGACAAAGATAAAAGGAATAAATAACAACGATAGCGTTTGTAAATTACTCGGCTTCTCCTTAAGTATGATTAATTGCAAGAATTAACCGGTATTTGTTGGAGGTTATTGCTGGCAGTACTGCTGATTTAGTTTTAAAGGTCGGTTTTTACAGAATGCGACTCAGACTCTGATCTATACTTGAGTAGCAGTCGTCTTTGTCATTTTAGTTCGTAAATTTTCAGATACCCCACTTGAGATATGTAGTTCGTCGATTTTCATTTTTTTTCACATTATGGCGTCCAAAATCGGCCATATTGATTTTCCCAGATTTTAATGATTTCTATGATATTTGCGCCGTCATGAAGAATCAAACGACGTGTCACAAAGGTACAAACTCACATACATACATATAAACACATAGGATTTGTTAATTACTCGGCGTCCCCTTAAGTATGATTAATTGCAAGAATAACCTGGTATTTGTAGAAGGCAGTACTGCTGAGTTAGGTTTTAAGGATCAAATTTACAGAATGCGACTCAGACTCTGATCTATACTTAAGTAGAAGTCGTCTTTGTCATTTTGATAGTGAGAAAAAGACACAATCAAAACAAGTATTGACGGCCGGTTTGGTCGAGTGGTAGTGACGCTGCCTCTTGATCGGCGGGTCCTGGGTTCGATCCCCAGTCAGGGCAAACATTTGTGTAAAAAGCAGATGTTTGTTCTTGGGTCATGGGTGTTTGTTTGTCTTTATATGTGTTCCAAGGGACCCACGACACAAGGGAAAACCTTAGTATGGGCCTTTGAGTGTGTAACGTAAAAAATCCCACACAAGCGCTTTCCATACATCCATACATTCACGCATATAATCCCATTCGGGGTAGGTAGAATGTCATGTAATTGTTTTAACCGTGTGGTGATCGGTTGAGAATAACCTTGGAATTTAATTTAATTTTTCTGTTTTATTTTTTCTTGTGACATTTGTATAATAATTTAGATTGCATTGTTAGAATTTTGACACATTTTTAGATAATTAGACACATTTTATACAATTGACATTTTGATAATCTACTATATAAAAATAAGTCGGGTTTTCCTTCCTGACGCTATAACTCCAGAACGCACGAACCGATTTCCATGGTTTTGCATTCTTTGGAAAGGTCTCGGGCTCCGTGAGGTTTATAGGATACTTTTTATTTAAAAAAAATTAGGATGCGGGCGGAGCCGCGGGCGGAAAGCTAGTTTTATATAAATTTGACCTAATTAATTATACCTACTTAGTATGGTAATGTAATTTAACAGATAATATGATAGATTCCATTTTAAAATATTCGTACACCATAATAGTAGAATGTGCTTAGAACCTAAGACAAAGAACCTAAGAACATTATTGTACTCAGGTTCTCACCAATAAATAATTTATTTATTTCTTTCTTTCTTTCTTTCTAAGTTTTTCTTTCACACCCAGTCCAGCGTGTAAGCAATATATGTTGAAGCTTACTGCTGGCTGTGTTTAAGAGCGCCTGTTTCTTGTTTTGATTATCTGATACACCACACTTGTCATACATTCAAAAGCCCACATAAAGACTTCTTTGGAATGCAAACAAACACTCGACATCTGATTTTTGCATTATTTTTTGCCTCGACTGCGATTCGAACACGCGACTATCGATTGAAAGGCGCAGCACCACAAGTGACCACAATCAATTCTCGCCGTGCCCGCCTCGAGAACACTGCAATACCGAGCTAATGTTTGATTAAAATTGGTTCAGCCGTTCAAGAGTTAAGCGGTGCATTCCGGGATTGATAAAAAATTTTAATTTTAGAGTTATTTCTGATTTAAAGTGACCCTATACGTGCTGGTGTATAATCTTAGTTTTAATTTTGCCCAAAATAAATGTACAGTCGGCAGCACGACAGGTTACCCATTTCACTACGAAAGCCGGCACTATTACGTCAACATGTATATCCTGATGTGCTGCCTTGTGTACCTCAATAAAGCCATTTGTCAATGTCAACGAAGGATTCCTCTATCTATGTCCCTGGCACATTACGTTGAGTAAGTACAACCAATCTGTAGCCGTCTATATTCCGATTTGAGGTCACAGATATGTTCTGTCATTGATCTATGTGCTACTATCTGAAATATTTGGTGTTACTTCCATCCTCATTTTAACCCCTGACAAAAAGAGGGGTGTTATAAATTTGATATGTGTATATATGTGTGTCTGTACATCTGTATGTCTGTGGTATCGTAGCTACTAAACGAATAGACCGATAACGATGCGGCTTTTTTGTTTGAAAGCTGATGCGATCGAAATATAGCTGGTTATTAGCTACGAGTATATTTGATCAAAATGTATTCAGCCATTTAGGAGTTACAAGCAATAACGCAATAAGTCGGTAATAAGCAAGCAATAAATACATTTTCGAAAGACGAGCGGTCCACCATTGGCCAGCGTGGTGGACTATGGCCTAAAACCCCTACGTGTTTCGAAGGGAGGCCCATGCCCCTCGGTGGGGACGTATATGGGCTGATGACGAAGCAATAACGGCTTTACTAGAAAACATCAAAATACCACTTAGACAATGTCTTAAACTGACTTATGTCATTTTCTTGTTTTTTTTTGTTTAATTTTTCCCTTTCGGGAAAGGCAAAGGAAATTATGTCCATACAACCATGTCTTCAGTGAAAAATCTTCTTTGTTCAACTTAACCTAAGCCCTAAGCTCCTCATGTTCTGCGTAAAACCGGATAGCGTCTGTTTTACGAAAACTGGCGGCGAGAAGCAACAACCGCGAGGATCTTTGTCGGTACCAAATGGAGCAAAAACACTGTTATCACTTGAATTTTTTATCACTACACGAATTTTAGTCAATCTACTCCATAAAACACTATCACTATTATACATTAAACAATTTTTTCACGCAGAAAACGAAAATTCAATGGACAAAGCAACTGCTCACGCCGAGTTCCCGATCCTCTTTGTTGTCGTTTAATTTATCTTTTGTTATTGTTATTCTTGTTATTTAATTTATCCCTTTTAGGAAAGGCAAAGAAAAATCTACGTCCATACAGCGATTTTCAAACGTTTTAGTTTTAGTTTCAAACGTTTTAGGCCCTAAATGTAATTTTAATATTATGTTAAATAAACAAAATATTGAAGATACGATCTTCGTATTCGAGTAAACGATACGAACAAGATTGTTCTTGACATTCTCACTGATAATTAGGTCAAATGTTAATAATAAACGCGCAGTATTGGAGTCTGCGAGATTAACTGTGATGCAGTATTCAAAACAAAGAGAGTAACAGAATCAAAAAGCAAAATGCTTGTTCAGTTCATTATATTGTGTTGTGTATCTTTATTTTGTGAAGCAAAGATAAAGCTGAACATAACAGCCGGATCGAGTGATATACATGTGAACATTTCCTATTCGGGAGTCGATAACAAACTTATTACCGACAAAGAAATCAATATGTATAATTTTACTGTAGAAAACTTGAAAAGGGGCTTAAGGGTTGAACTAGGAAGAGCACCAGAAGACGTATTTTGGCAAGATCCAACACCTTATAGCAATTTATTCGAGGAATACGAATGGTCACCAGTGCAAAGACATTTGACAATAGCAAAGGCTAAAATAGTGGATATAGTGAATGAGTTTGGTGTTATCAAAATCAGTGAGTACATAAACAATACTACAAAACAAGTAAATACAAAAATAAGCGTTGCAGATATTGTAAAGGAATCTATATCGTCAAGTTGGTCAAACTATGGTGTACCTGAAGATGAAATTTACATTGATGTTCACGTGAACTTTGATAAATTTAGTTTCGAGTATGAAGAAAAATGGAGAAACAATTCTTTTATAAGCATACCGCTCCCTTTTGGAGTAACACATGACGAAATTAAATCTATTCCTCTACATCCAGGACAAACAATTACGACGAAACTATTTGGAAACAAAACTATTTTGTTGATTGAAGTTGAATACGTTTCAAAACTAGTTGGAGCGGTCATAGCAGATTATGAAAACCTGTACGGAAAGTATCATTTCTACGCTCCTAAAGTTGACAATATAATGAAAGCTGCAAAAATGAATAATGACATAAGAACCATTCAATGGATAGAGATAAGATGTTACACTGACCCCAAGTTTGAGATTTCTGATAAAAAGACTGGTGGAAGTATTCAAATGGTTGAACACAACTATTTCCATCAAGTTAGGAGTAAATTGAAAACATACAGTCAAAGCAACAAAATAAATTAACTTAAAAGAACACTGTGTGATGTGAACACCTATACATAATTAAATTTACAGTATAATATTGATTCTTGAGTTTAATTAATGAGAGAAGCATCAAACTGGGGAAAGATCCTGCGAAGTGAAAATATTTACAAAGACACTAAGTAAGCTTCCATTAATGTTTGTTATGTTCAAAGCTCTAAAATTAATACAGTAAAGGAGCTGTTTAGGAGCTACGATGCCACAGACAGACATACAGATACACACGTAGATATTAATTGGATTCATAACGGCTGTATCCTACAAAAAAAAATGTTTCCTTATGTTTGTACTACAGCGCCGCCGAGTGAAGCATTTGTGTACTAACTTTTTTATCAATTGGTTGCCAGAAAATCTGTATTTAATTGCCTCACAAACTCAAAGGGCCACGAAACACATTTTAAACAAATCAAGTCAATTTTTAACAAGTCAATCATCAAAGCACATCATGGCCTATCCATGTACCTATATGTAGGAAGGCATAATTGAATCGTCTCGCCTCACTGGCCATAGGTTCTCACATGAGCTCCATTTCAATAGAAAATTTAATTAAAACTCGGTTCCTTTGAACACGAGATAACTTTGGTTGGAACTTTACACAGGCTTTAAAACTTATATGTTGATGAATTTAGGCAGAATTTTTATTTGCAACGTATTTTTAATCCTCGTCAAAAATAGTGGTGTTATAAAGTTTGACATGTGTATCTTTATTTCTGTGAATCTGTGTGTCTGTCAGTGGCATCTTAGCTTCTAAACGAATGGACCGATTTCGATGCGGTTCTTGGCTTTATTTGATTAATATGGTTAAGCCATAACTGCTTTACTAAAAAACATAAAACATGTCTTTTCGTAATTTTTTATTTTGTTCCTTTCGAGAAAGCTAAAGAATCTATGTCCATACAGCTATTTTTAAACATCGTTTTAGTTTTAATTTTTTGTGGTAAGGCACTAAATGTCGGGAGTCGTACCATTTTTTTTTATTTTAGTGTTACAAAATCAAAAGCTTTAAGAAAATTGATCCTATCAGCATTCTCTTACCGATTCAAATTTCGAAAATAAATTAACAAAACTAGATCCAACCTTCACCATGAAGTTTCGTTTGGTAAGAACGGTTCATGTTTAAAAATAGAAGCGTTCCAGTTCTGGCGCGAATTTTCCACCACGTTACCTTGCGTTTCCCGCGTCGTGAACAGGAACAGAATCGCAAAGGAATCTTTCCACACAGCCATACTAGAATATTCTTTAGAGCGCAGAAAGGACAAGAGCTCTATGTAGGTACATTTGCTTTGTTATCTCTTGAAGTGTAAAGAACATAGTTCGAGTTGAGTTCCGCGTGTTTACGCACGCATTTTTGTACTTATTATTCCAAATTAATTTTACGCCATAGGATGAAATATACAGGGACTTCCACGCTGGAAAAACGAAGAATGTGGCAGCTGCCAACTCTTCCCAGGCATAATATAGAAGCCAGTAAGTGGGACGTAAGGGTTTTCCTGTATCATGGGCGAAAGGTTGACAACCTCTCACCACTATGCATATATTTGAAAATTCAACATTTCAAAATTCTTTATTGTATCGTGAGTTTTTTTAAGGTGTTACATCATTAAAGCACATACACGAACCCCGTTGGGGCATTACAACAATGTTTTTCTTATATGTATGTATAATAACATTTATCTTATACCTACACATACTTAAAACTAATGAGATCAGTTTATGGTAAGTACTGACATACAATACAATACAATATACTTTATTGCACTCCAACACAGATAAGGTACAGTTACATTTTATACAAAAAAGTTATGTCAGGGTACAAAAGGCGGCCCCATTGCTAAGAAGCAATATCTTATCGGCAACCTTTGGGTGTGGAGAAGAAGTAACAAACCGTTTAGATGTGGGTTACATATATTATTTATTATTTTTATTTATTTAATTTTTTAGGCTAATGAACATTATAGTTCGCAAAATAAAAGTATCTAGGTATGATTGTTTGTGTGTATGATCATGAGATGTGTGTATATCTGTATGAATGCGTGTGTGTATTTGTGCGAGTGTATGCGAGTGGCTAAGTTTGTTTTTATTTGTCTTCATCTTTAGAATATATGTCAAACGTGACATTATGTGAACCACATGATGTTCTGCGTACCCCGTTAGAGATTAAAGGAGTCATGGATGGATTTCATGTATAAGATTGAATAAATCTTTGATTAATATTTATCATCTAAATGGGCCTTTTCATAATACAATCGGCGAATTTGTATTATTGTCTCCTATTCCTAGTGACGCTGGTGACGTTTTCACATCGCTATAAAATGTTTTTGACGTGATAACGTCTTATAAATCGATGAACACTGGCTGCACGCACGAAAAAGTGTCACGTTCCACCTGAGTCTGAGCGTGCAAGAGAGAGCGCGGAACGAGCGATAGACAGGCATGATCGGCCGATCGATAAAACTATCGTCTGTAAACCGACTTTACAAACAGCCAATTTTTTTACTTTACTATCGACGACCGAAATTTCGAAGCGTCAAATGTCAGTACATCTCTGTCTTGCGCTATACTTACGCTATAAATAAATAATAAATAAATAAACGCTACACACTCAAAGGCCCACACTAAGGTTTTCCCTTGTGTCGTGGGTCCCTCGGAACACACATAAAGACAAAGACAAACACCCATGACCCGAGAACAAACATCTGCTTTTCACACAAATGTTTGCCCCGACTGGGGATCGAACCCAGGACCCGCCGATCAAGAGGCAGCGTCACTACCACTCGACCAAACCGGCCGTCAAATTGTGGCCGGCTGGCCGGCCGTATAGCTGATGACAGTGACAGGTAGTGTCAATTAATGGCCGTCCATCGATTGTAGATAGTACAGGTCCCAGGTAACCAATTCTTTCTAATTTGGAACTTAACACAATTAATAATAATAATAAGTAATTATCTTTACAGAAACTTGGTAAAACCTAACTGAGGGAATCGACTGAATCTTTTTTTTTTACCAGCCCATATACGTCCCCACCGAGGGGCACGGACCTCCCTTCGAAACACGAAGGGGATTTAGGCCATAGTCCACCACGCTGCCTGGCCCAATGCGGGCTGGTGGATCGCTCGTCTTTCGAAAATGAATTTTCTTAGACGGGCGGGTTTCATCACGATGTTTTCCTTCACCGTTGAGCATGTGATAATTAGAAATCCGTACATAAATCCGAAAAGACGAATTTAGTGGCCCACACCAGAATTTGAACCCACGACCTTCGGATTTCAAGTCTAGCTCGTTACCAACTGGGCTATCACCGCTTCATCGACTGAATATAATTAGGATTATATTAAAAAGAAAATATATAAAAAAATGTTCTGAAATTGGAATACGATTTCGGAAATTAATGTAAATATTCCAAAACGGTCGGTTCATAAAGAGACTGTATTCCAAAAATAATATGGGCCAAAATAAAATGCTTTTATTGTCATTATCCCTTGTTTTATACTGTGGTGACAGGTCGTCCATTTTGCATATTTCATTCCGGCCAGTCATTACGTAACGTGTGACTTGTACGAGTTGTAGGGTTGACGAAAAACCTCATCCTATACT
Organism: Aproaerema taeniolella; assembly: GCA_949987775.1. Classification (NCBI taxonomy): domain Eukaryota; kingdom Metazoa; phylum Arthropoda; class Insecta; order Lepidoptera; family Gelechiidae; genus Aproaerema; species Aproaerema taeniolella. The sequence goes on along the minus strand of OX465261.1, from coordinate 4,994,665 downwards.
GTTAAGCGAGAAAATCTTATATTATTTTATATGTGACCGTTTTTTGCGAAAAAGGCTCTAAGGTTTCTAATGAAATTCACATTTTGTGTCGAAAAGTTACTTAATATATTACACCCTAATAAATTTAATTTTTCACATTTTCTCTTGGTACACCCTTGCCCACTTCAACTGCCTCTCCCTCTCACATAGGTTAGCTGGAAGAAAACTCATTTCTTGAGTTAAGCTCGCCGTTGTATATGTCCTTTCTCTTCTGTAATCTGTATGTATATGTGTGTACAATAAAGAATAAAGAAAAAGTTGATTTATCGTGCCTTTATTTATAAAATTCACGCTGGACTGGGAGTGAAAGAAAAACTTAGCAAACTCTTCGCAGGCAACCTGTAAAAGTCAGTAACAGGGACGCAATGGTTTTGCTGTATTGTGGCCGACAGGCTGAGAACCTCTCACCACTATACGGAAATATTTTTTTATCACCATCCAAATTTTTTGTACGTAAACTTGAATTGAATGAATGAAAATTTAACAGACCCTTATTTTTTTTGTTTCATATCGTTTCATACCGCCGGCCGGTTTGGTCGAGTGGTAGTGACGCTGCCTCTTGATCGGCGGGTCCTGGGTTCGATCCCCAGTCGGGGCAAACATTTGTGTGAAAAGCAGATGTTTGTTCTCGGGTCATGGGTGTTTGTGTTTGTCTTTATGTGTGTCCCGAGGGACCCACGACACAAGGGAAAACCTTAGTGTGGGCCTTTGAGTGTGTAGCGTTTATATAAAAATTTCAAGATAGATCGTCTGAAACATGAAAATAAATCAAAATATTTGTATGGATAACAAAATAACATCGTCCAAGTGACTTGAAACTTGGTAATAGTACTCTTCAACACAATTTGTGACACCCGAGTTTCTGCAATTTACAAAATTCATCCTCTAAGACGTAAAAAAGGGGAATCAAAATCTGAAAATATTGGTAAAAAATATAAAATTTCCTCCTTATTCTTACGTTCTATCAACGTTACTGAGACCGTAAGAAAAATTTGGCTGGTGATAAAAAAGTTACCCTGTATATCAACCCTCAGAATTTATGTCAAAGGTGGTATCAAGTGGTTTAGAACACTGATGCTCTGCTTACCGGTATAGGATTACTGGCGTGAGCGTATGTAATGTATTGTTCCAAAAAAATATACAATATGTCACCACCACCATCCAACCCGAGCTACAGTTAGCTCGCCAGGGCAAGATTACTTACTTACTGTATTTTAATGAGATAGGTAGGAAAAATCGGTAGATAAATAAGAGCTTTAAAGCGACTACAGCACCTAAATTTCGATTTTATGATGCGTAGATAAGTATGACGCACTGCATTAAATCGAAGAAAAAAATACTACGGTAATATTCGGGACATAAACTAGATAAGTAGTTTGCTGAAAACATGATTCAGCACTTTTGGTTCGATAAAAAAATCTTACAAAGTCACCTCTAATACCCAATATTGTGTATCTTTTAAGCTGTAAAAACGATAGCAAATGCATACAGGAACTTGAATTTGCTATCATAATGTTCGTGATTAAACACTCTCGATAAGTAGTTAACGCCTTTTTCGATTCAAGCTGTTACCTTTCCATAAATCTCATTTTTCTAATTTTCGAACATGTTTTTTACGCACGCACGCACGCTTTCATAGTCCGTAAACTTCGTGTATCGACACTGTTCGCACTGCCGGCCCAGGCCTATTGAGAGAAGGAGATGGCACTATTCCTATGTGCGCTGCCTTTATCGGGTGCTGTAGTCGCCTTAAGTGAGTAAATAAGGGGAATAATAATAAATCTGCAAAATCTGTTTTTTTTTCTTTTTGGAAAACTTCTAAACTATTGGATGAAAGAGTTTCCTCACTGTTTTTTTTTTCATTCATCAAATTGTATCAAAATGGCTTGGCAACCCTAAACCCCGAATTTCAGGCGTTTTGTTTTATTTCCAATCTCGCAGAGCGTCCGGTCCGAGTCCCGCAGAAATCAAATAAAGGTTACACCGGGATTTGCATGGTCCATTTATTTTACAAATTTTTACATCTAGTTCGTGGTTTGCTTATTACAAATGGATTTAAGGAGGACAGAGTTGCATCATTCGTGTATTTTTGATGTCCTTTTTTTTTGTAGTGTGATATGATTGCTCAACTGATGAGACTTCTTCTATGCAATTCTTTATTTCTTTATCGTGTAGGTATTTTTTTATTTTTTATTTATTTATTAGGTTACCAACGGAGTGCACACCACCACATTCAAGTACATCAAACATTTGAAATACAAAAACTCAATGCCACTCCAATTATAGGTAACTTACGGCAAGCTTAAAATTAAAATTAAGTTGTAAGATCAATACAGATAACTAACTACCTATTCAAAATTTAAACAATAATAAAAATCCAAAAATAATAATAATAATAATAAAATCGTTTATTTCTCCAGATTACAAATGATGAACTTGATAATTAGCTTAAGAACTTATTGTACCATTTGAAGGCAAATAAAGAAATATGAAATATGAAAAATGGTCAAGTGAGTGGTGAACTTGACTTCATATCGTCTTACAGACCTACATGCCAAAGCTTATATGAACAACTAGTGAAAAACATAGCCCCATTAAGTATATACCCTTTTGTTGTGTGTAACACATACCTATTACGCTGTGTTTATACATACATTTATCTACATTAAATAAAAAAACCTAAAACTACCTACTCACCAAAAGAAATGAGTCCGCTGTTGAGCATGGTCAGTTTGATGCTGTTGGGGATAGACACCAGACTGGTAGTGCCAGTGGTTCTCAAGTCCTTCTTCTTCGGCTTCTTCTCCAGGTCTCCATACCTGGTGGTAGACTTCGACCTGTGTTTCCTCTGGCTCGTGGCCACAGAGGTACCTCGCTGACCCGTCCGCGAAGACATTCCGAACCAAACTGACTTTTATTTTTAAAACTTTGCAAAAACCAAGATGGCGGATGTAATTTCAATAAAACTTTAACACCACGCCACCATTTTATTTTTATCACTTAATTACACTGTAACGATTTTTTGTTATAAATTCTCCACACAAACACTAATTTATTTTTAGATTTATATTTTAAATATATATTTTTATGTATATTTAAAATAATGACACCGAATTGAAGAAGCGTAATAATTATATCAAAACACTTATTTTAACACTTTTATGTACAAATTTTACACTTAATGGCAAAATAAGAGTTAATCCCGCGGTATCATAATAGCTTGCACATTATTTTTTGTCAAAACACCGTCGAGCCGTATACCTGGAAAAGAAAAACACTACAATTAGGTATTTAAAAAGTTAAGCTAAGCTAAAATAATTTTCCACGTTAAAAAAACCTATGAGTCACCGACTTCAATCCCAACAACAGTTCGCACAAAGTAGATAGGTAACTAATATTTTTTGCAGACTATAATGCCTATAACCACAAACGAAAACGTCACTCATTTATTTAGATGATGTTCTGGTTTGAAGTATTTTTTTTATTTTTGTTTATTTTTTTAAAATTATTTTCAATTAAATATATGTGGAGTAGAATCTGGAGTATACACTTCAAACAAAAAAAGAATTTTGAAAATCGGTCCATAATTGGCGGAGAAATCGGTGAAAATTCATTAAAAAATACATAACATCGAACATAGAACCGCCTTTTTTGAAGTCGGTTAAAAATAGCTTTCTTTATAACAAATTTGACACTTAAAACATGACTTTAAACTAGTTAACGAGACTAAGGAGTGATTCAGAACAACTTTCCTTAAGGAAACTAATTCAATTCACACAAAAAAAAATACTTCTCATACAAAGACAAATGAGCTGCTGTGCTATGATGATCGCCATGACATGTTATCTCACGCGCTATCTCACGGTCACGTGACTGTTTCGACCAATGAGATTACGAGAAAGCGTCACGTGACCATAAAATAACGCGTGAGATAATATGTCGTGGCGATCATCATACTCCTGCTGATCGCACAAATTGTATACAAGCGAATTTTTTTCCCATATTTCCTGTTCCTTGGAGAAAGTAGTTCAGTTTCATAGGCTTAGCAGTAATATAGCTTAGATATCAAATAAACACATAGACTACACCATTTTCCCATATCCCCCTAGACTCTAGACAGTCGTCTCCACAGGGTCACGAACTCTTTTATGGGTCAATGTATACGTTTCTATAATAAGATTCCCATGTGTATTCAAAATTTACCTTTGGACAAATTTAAGACAGTAATTAAACAAAAACTTTGCAAAAAGGGCTATTACAAAATTTCTGATTATCTATCAGACAAGCAGCCATGGGAATGAACTGCTCAGCTCTAGAGTTATTTCATGTTTAGTTAAAATTAGTAAATAAGAAAATTTGTAATGCGATTAAAAAGAGCACTCTCAGAGTTTCTTGCCTGTTCTTCTCTGGGGAAGACTGCACCTTTTCGAACAGGCGTAGAGTTAGTAGAGTCAAAATAACAAATGTGTATGTATGTATTTAAATCCTTTAATGTATGTTTGTGTGTATTTAATTTAATTTTGACTTATTTTAAGCAATATCCTGATTTTTCTATGAAATAAAGATATTTTGATTTGATTTGATTTGAATGAAGTACCGGACAGAAAACTATGTAGTAGATTAGTCAATATAATCTATACTAATAAAAGGAAAGATTTGTATTTTTGTATCTTTGTATGTAACGAATAGGCTCCGAAACTACTTGACCGATTCGGGAAATTCTTTCACCATTAGAATGCTACGTTATCCCTGAGTACGTAGGCTACATAACTTTCCTGAATTCCTACGAGAACGAAGTCCCGAGCGGGATGCTAGTGTATTATAAGATTGTGTGTTGGCGCTTCCAATCGACATATCTATTTGTATTGATTACGTCTAGACCAGATTCCAGACAGGTCGTTCTACTTTAGCGTGACTTGTTCCAATTCAGACAACGTTTCTGTCTTATTATTAATAATAATAATAATATATCTTTATTTCTTCTCTCACACAGATAGTCATAACAGTTAACTTAATCTAGGTGTACATTTACTTAAGATATCTATGTGAGAGACTGGTATCCGTACTAGGAATACAGGTTGACGGATTACATTATTTATTTGTCGATACATTAGTTATTTTAACTAAAACGCTATTTTCTCATAGGTTCAGACTAAAGTTTTCCTTAAGGTTTCCGTTGGAACATACACAGAGACACCCATAACCCGAAAACATACAGTATCGTGAGCTGATTGCTTTTACCCGACCGCGCGACGCAAAGGAGTGTAATGTGTTTATCAGCCTATGTATGTATGTGGGTTTGTACGTTTGTGGTACTATTTAGACCAAACGCGTGGACCGATTTTGATAAATGATACATCGTTAGATTCGTCATGACGGCGCAAATGTCATAAAAAGTATTAAAAAAAAAAATCATAATGGCCGATTTTGGTCGCCATAATGTGAAAAAGAAAAAATGAAAATCGACGAACTATGTCAAGCGGGGTATCGTTGAATAGGTATTTGAAAATCATTGTTAGGTTTTTCATATTGTTTTTCAATCAGAATTACCGTTTAGGATCTATAACGTTTTAAAGTTGGTTATTAACGATATTTACTTAAATGAAGGCTTTTTATTCAATTTTCAAGAAATCGTTCAATTGTTATGCAAGTGAGATGTATGTATATACAGCTAATGAGAAAATTAATATAAAAATACAAATATCTGACCCTAACTAAAAAGTGTAAAATAAAAATATAAAAAAACCTACTGCGTAATAAAAACTGAAAAGAAAAAACAAGTAAGTCCAGTAGTCGAGACTTTGTTATTGAATATTATTGAATAATAGTCGGGACCCATAAGAAATCCGGCTTCCTAAAAACTGAAAAGAAAAACCTTACTTGTTTTTTCTTTTCAGTTTTTACTACGCAGTCGGGTTTTTTATTTTTTTTATTAATTTATTTTATTACAAAAATATTTGCTTCGACCGAGAATCATTGCAACAGGAAGTCCCCGACAACCCCTTACTTTAAAATGAAATAAATTAATTGCCTACAAGGTTTATATTTGTGTAAAACATAAACCACCTGTGGATTGTTCATTAAGTACGCAAGTTCACGGTTAAATTACTATGTTGGTAATTTATTGGTTTACAAGGTTCGTTAATTATATTAGCAGCTTTTAAGGCGACTACAGCACCTAAATTACGATTTTATGATGCGTAGATAAGCATGACGCACTGCATTAAATCGAAGAAAAAAAATACTACGGTAATATTCAGGACATAAACTAGATAAGTAGTTTGCTGAAAACATGATTCAGCACTTTTGGCTCGATAGAAAAAGCTCACAAATTCACCTCTAATACCCAATACTGTGTATCTTTTAAGCTGTAAAAACGATAGTAAAATGCACACAGGAACTTGAATTTGCTATCAAAATGTTCGTGATTGAACACTCTCGATAAGTAGTTAACGCATTTTTCGATTTAAGCTGTTACCTTTCTATAAATCTCATTTTTCTAACTTTCGAACATGTTTTTATGCACGCACGCTTTCATAGTCCGTAAACTTCGTGTATCGACACTGTTCGCACTGTCGGCCCATGCCAGTTGAGAGACGGAGATGGCACTATTCCTATGTGCGCTGCCTTTATCAGGTGCTGTAGTCGCCTCAACAGGTTAACGTTTTAATTTAGTTTTCCTTTAACCTTTTTTCTATTTTAGGATTCAGGATAATTTATTTTACACATAAACTCGCTCGCGCTCGTAGCCCAGTGGCTCTTGCTGATCTCAACCGATCAGTGAGGTTAAGCAACGTACACAAAGGCAGGGAACCTGATGGGTGACCAAAGTGGCAATTTATCATGAGCGTTTCCGTTCTTCGGAGGGCACGTTAAGCTGTCGGTCCCGGCTGTTGTCGATTGACTACAGTCGTTAAAACCAAGTCAGATGCCATTGTGCGGTTCGAAAACTGTCCGAAATTTGTCCATTCGCTTAGGAGTTACAATGCCGTCGACAGACACACATATGCACACATGCACAGATACTCACATCAAAGTTATAACACCCTTTTCTTTTTGTAGGGGGTTAAAAATAGTTTTAAAGTTAAGTACAGATAGCAGAACGTCAGAGTGATCTGAGTGACCATTTGCACTATGAAAGCGCTATAGTGCGCTACTACGAGCAACATAAGGGCGAATCTTAATTTTGTACAGTTGTCCCTAAAACAAGAGTTGCCTGGAAGAGATTGCGCTTATCGATAAAGGCGGCCTTGCGCTTTTTTGTGCTTAAACTAAGTGAAACTTTTTTGTGAGTGTGTGCAATGATGAGTTGGTATCTATCTATTTAACGTCAAGGACAGCATGTATAGGTATAGCCTGATGTATAGCTGTGTGTACTTGCAATAAGAAATTTTTCTTTCTTTGTTATGAAACGGAGAGAATGTAGCTGAATTTTTATTAATAGCAAAAGTTCACGTCAACAACCCATGCCGTCCATGTATTGAAAACTGATGAATCATTTCTGTGCGTCACGAAAAACGCATCAATGTATTTCAGTTGAGTCCAAATACGGTAATGATCGGGGTCTTATACAGCAATAGGGATGTTGACAATTTTTTTTATTATTTATCTTAAAAAGGACCTGAATCCAAAACCCAAAACCAAAACAATTTTTGAAAACTATTGAGAAATAAAAAAGGTACAAGCTATTAAATTTCAATAGAGGGGGAAACTGTCAAACAACGAAAAAGAGATGCACGTACAGGCATGTGACGTCACCGCCATTTGTTTGCGTTGGTGAAAACGAGATAGCTAGCCCTCCCCACAAAACGAGATAGCTAGTCCTTACGATAATATAAATTCCAATAACTTGTTCATTTATAAACCAGTTTTAATGCTGTTTTCGGATAATAATATATTTTTATCATTATATTTTGTTTCACATACAATAATTCATAAAATCAAACACTGTCAACATCCCTATTAAAAGCAAATGGAACATCATCGTCTTATTCTACCTTCTTCGTGTAGGTATATTTAAGTGTGGGGCGAACTTGGCTTACCCTGGTGCCAGGGTGTAAAACATATTCTACCGAAAATTAAGCCGGAAAGAAATGGGGTGGTGTTATTCTTTCTTTCCGTGAGTGTCGTAAGAGGCGACTAAGGAAACACAAATGAGACCTGCCCCCTATTAATCCAACCCAGGCAACGACACCTCAACTTGTTCTGAATCTGAGTCTTATGCGGTGTGGTAGGCTCTGTAAAGGGCCGTCTGGTTCGCGACCACCCTCCTACCGAAGTTCGACGCTAAACAGCTTGCTGTGTTCCGTCGGTGCGGAGGAGTACCAGTACCTTATAGGGTAGTTATTTTCTGGGTTAACTCGCTTCATCGTCGACCTCATCTATGACCTTGGTCAAGATTGAGGTCAAGAGTTAACCCATCTTATAATAAAAAAAATTAAGGATGTGAATCACTTCACAAAACTGGACAACTTTCCCCATTATACAGGTCAAAAGATGAACAATTATATTGTTCATAGGAAACAAAATGATGTCAAAAATGTTTGTTAAATACTTTTCCTTTTTAGGGTTCCCTAAGGGTAATGCACCCAAAGTGACGCCACTGTCAGTGGTCTCAGGTCCACTGACCATAGACGCGGAGTGTATTGAGCGCGTATTAAACGCTACACACGCTACACACTCAAAGGTCCACACTAATGTTTTGCCTTGTGTCGTGGGTCCCTCGGAACACACATAAAGACAAACACAAACATAAAGATCGAACCCAGAACCCACCGATCAAGAGGCAGCGTCACTACCACTCGACCAAACCGGCCGTCATCATTATATGCTTTGTGTACGCCTGCTGAACAACTTTCCCTAAGAAACCTATATAAAATTCTGAAACAAAAATCTGACAGAAAAGCTAATCACCAAATCATCCAAGTTGTATGGAGAGGCATTTGATTTCATTTGAAATTTTCTTACACCATTAGAATGCCACATTATCCCTGAGTAACATAGGCTACATAATTTTCCCAATTCCCACGGGAACGAGGTCTCGGGCAGAAAGCTAGTCATATAAAAAAAATTGTTCAGCTTCGTAGGCTGACTCACATCCTGAATTTTCGCTAACTAATTAATATTTATGTTTATATTACAGTCAACCAAGTTCCTGTTTCAAAAGAAGTAAAAACATACCAAAGCTATGAATAATAATCGTTCAGAAATATTTCCAAGAAATGTTTGGAAAACACGTTCTGACTTTGAACTGCGCGGTCATGAATGAACGTCGATGTAGGCGTAAGGCCGTAGTACTAAAGATAAAAATAATACACAACTATGCGTTACTCGAACAAAGACCTTAATGCTGGACAATAAGGTTCAATAATGAAAATTTCTTTCTATCAAATTCAAATGGAATAAAAATAACACACCTTAAAACTCTACAATATGGTTCAAATAAGATTATTTTCTCTTTAATGCTGTCAATCAAATTCAACAAGGAATTAAGAATATTTAAATTTAAACTAGTTCCCAATTCAAAGCTGCTTGTTTTGTTTTGAAATTGGAACGTTTTAAAATGAAACGAGAGCCACTTGTCATGGCCGATTTCGTGGAAAATTCTATGAAACGGTTGAATAAATATTATCTTTCTCTCATTCAATCTTACCCCAAGTATTGTTTTGCAAAAATCGGATAATTACCAATAAAGAATACTGAGAACCTATACCTATTGACGATGCCTTTTCAAAATTTGTCTGTAAGAAAAAAATCCTTTTCAGGTCAATATTTATGACTAGCTTTCTACCCGGGACTTTGTGCCTGTAGGAATTCGGGAAAATTATGTAGCCTGTGTTACTCAGGGATAGTGTAGCATTTGAATTGTGAAGAAAATTTTTTTGTTACAAACATACAACAATACAAATCTTTCCTGGTTTTAAATTAGTAGTGTGTAGATGTAGAAAAACTTATCAGCTCGTAGTAATTTTTTTTAGCTGATTTGTACAAAAACAGGGATTCTAATGTGTTTATCGATAATCAATAGTTAATCTCTACTGCGGTGGTACCAATAGGAATAGGGTCTTCCTCGTGGTTACGCTGGCGTAACAACCAGTGTAACCACCAGCAACGCATGATTTTTTTCTATATAACGTGTTTCAACAAAACAAAACAATACTACAAACCAAAAAATCATTTATCAACTTTGTGCAAACTGTTGTTGGGATTGAAGTCGGTGACTCATACGTTTTTAACGTGGAAAATTATTTGGTTTTAATTTTCATGTCTACTGTTTCGTAGATTTATTATCAACAGCCGACAATAATTTCGAATTAAGAAGGTACGTACTTTATCGTTGTTTTCTTATAATTACAGAAGCGCAAAGTTTTCCGAAACAATAAAAAAATAGGAACACTGTAATTACCTACTTATAAATCCTACGAAATGTCTTTGTTCTTTTTAACAGATACCATTCCATCGACTTTAATCTCTGTGTCGGCGACATAAGAGCCATAATCCCATGTATATAGAAACGTCGAAGATGTTTAGTGTAGGTATCAATTGAAAGAAAGTGTTCTGTTCAGTGCCAGGTCTATTCATGCCAATAGCCGTGCCAATTTCCTAATTAGCTGCTCACATTATCTAGACGCAGAATAATAGTATAGAGCTAATGTGTTTTTTTATAATTATAAGATTAACCATCTTGACCAAGGTCATAGATGAGTTCGACGATGGAGCGAGTTAACCCAGAAAATGCCTATTAAAGCACTGCAGTTCTAGCACGATAACGACAAACTCGCGCTCGGCTCACGCTGCAACTTCACTTTGATTGCGCGAGGGTCCCGCGCAAAGGCTTGCTCGCCCTATGGCGTTGTCAATGTTGACATTTTGACATAGGACCGCGGTGTTGTCGCGGCGCTGTCACTATCGTACTCGGCCTGCAGGTACTCTAACGTACCGACGGAACTCAGCAAGCTGTTTGGCGTCAGACTTCGGTAGGTGGGTGGTCGCGAACCAGACGGCCGTTTACAGAGCCTACCACACCGCATGAGACCATAGGACGACACCTCAGATTCAGAACAAATGGAGGTGTCGTTGCCTGGGGTGGATTACTAGGAGGCAGGTCTCATTTGTAGTTCCTCAGTCGCCTCTTGTGAAATGGGGTGGTGTTATTCTCAACCGATCACGGCTCAAATGAGCTAATGTGTGGTTGCTAATGACGATCTTTGATCTCTATTTACCTTTTGTCAAAGTCACCGTATAATTGTGAAACCCGTAATATTGTAATTTGCCTTAGTAAGATTATAAGCTCTCGGTACTTTGTGAATTGTCCCATTTTTTTACATTGACGGACTTATCCTCACTTCCTTACTAATATCATAAATGCGGAAGTAACTCTGTCTGTCTGTCTGTCCGTCTTTCACGCCTTAACTATAAAGCCAATTGTCACGTTTGGTACTGAGATAGATTAGACCTTGGGAAAGGATATAGGTTACATTTTATCCCACAGCTGGGCACGATATAACCTATAGTCCACGCGGGTGGAGCCGCGGGCGGAAAGCTAGTTTATAATATTAGGGCCATCTAACCTAACCTATCCGAACCTAAAAAAGCTTAACCAAACCTAACGTAACTGAACTTATCCTAATTTCATGCAAGCGGCCCTTAAATTTTCGTAAAGAAGAATGGGTAATTTTGTATGGACACTGGACCTAAAACAAAAAGTTGACTGTAGCATAATGGTCCGTGTTGTTTTTTATTGCCCTAGTGTAGTAGTTAAATTATTCTAAGAAGCAGGTTTGAATTCCATTGGAGAAAAAAGATACAAATTATTTTATCTAAGTTACATAGCGCATTTTATTATTATATTGGCTGTTAATCACTGAATATTGATTTTTAGTAATAAAAATAATTATGATTACTGAAAGTGATAGCAACAGAATATATTTACAATAATAATTATTATTTATTATACTTAATTATTATTAGATAATTTTTTTTGAAAAAAAATAAAAATTTTCTCCAATGGAATTCAGATGTGCCGCCTCAGAATAAATTAAACTACTCCACAAGAGCAATGATTACCAATATAGGTCATAATGCTACAATCAACTTTGGATTTAGGTACGCTGTTACCCATTCTCCTTTATAATTTTACTAAGCAAATTGTAATATCGCGGAAGCTTAAGGCGTTTAAGATCGAAGGTGCGTAGTATAATGCGACGACGTACCGGCTGGAAGCAAACGCCAAAAGATTGACAGTCAATAGTAATATCGGCATTTCGCCAGAAAGCTGCAACTCTCCCTTTCGCACAAACTTCAGGCAGGTGGGCAGAGAGAGAGCAAGAAAATCCTCAGAAACCTAAATTGCGGGCGCTCCAAACTGAGGTTCTTCTTCTTATCGTATCGACCTAAGGCTAAATTTTTTTTAGACCAGTACCTAGCCACGCGGATTGCGTTATCTGTGGCCTTGTAGAGGTCTTCGCAAGTACAGGAGTCAGGACTCGCGGGGCATGTCAATAGGTGTGCCATAGACTGCGGAGAAGTGCCACAGCAGGCTTCATCCTGAGGTGATAATCTCACACTCCATTAAATTGCACAAACTTCCATTAAAATGAATGCCACGTTAAATATCATACTGTCTCTTTCCGTAGCTGACCTAAACAAGGCATTACATTTAAAGAAGCTTTAACTTTAATGAACGTTTCTGTAACAAGGCGTTTAATTCCTGGATCACCTACTTGTCTCACTTTTCTTAGGAGGACGGGGACGGATATTTAGACATTCAAATAGGTTAAACTTACCTAAAGAGACTTAATGTGATTGATCCACATGCAAAACTTGAATAGCTAGGTAAGCCAAAAGGGAAAGTACCTAGTTAAACATTTAAATTTATACAAGGTTAGTCAAACTACAATACAAACTTCGAGTGGAATAAAAACTCTTGTGATCAAGAGATACAGAACCTCACTCACCACAAACAACTCAAAAGTTCACCAATTTCTTAACCACTCTCCAAAACTCTTTAAAAAACGAATTTGGAACATTTTTAAATTCACACAACGCACCACGCAACAATGCACCGCGATTCAAAATCCGAACGGAAATTCAATCAGTTTTAAAGCTATGAAACCGTGCGTTCGAAGCGAGAGCCGCGTATACAATATTTGACAAAAATACAATCAGCTGTGTTGTCAATCGGGAATCGGGAATGGGAGTGCTTGCCAAATTTCGGATGACGTGTAAAGATAGAAGGAAACAGTATGGACGCTTCTAGTTCAGACAACACAGTTATGCATGCGTGAGCATTGATTTCTTCAGAAACTTGTTTATCGTACCAAGGGAGTGAACATACTAAACGTCCTGACCCCTTAAAAGTTTTTGTCTTTATAAAATTATATATCTTTATCTAAGCTACCAATACGAAACTCTCAAAAAACGTTCATCATTTTATATGTATAAACGCAAATCAGTATGGATTTTTTTTTTTAATTTTGACTTATATTCCATGGGAAAATTGTACAGTTTAGTGGATTACTTTTAACTTTAATTTTCTTTAACTAATTTACAGTCACCCAATGTTATATTTTTTTACCTTAGGAGCATTACTGTTTTATCGGTAAACTGTGACAAGGGAAGCGACGTATATGATGACGTAGTCCGAATGTGTGAGTGTAACAAACAATGCGAACAAATCGTTTACATCTCTTTACCTCTTGTCACTAAGCTGTGCGTGGGACGGCACTAGCCATTTATAATTAGGGTTCTAACGCACAAGTATACGTATATGTATATGTAAATACATACATATATTTTCACGAAAAGTATGGATCATTTTTATATTTTTCGTGTTTCGACTATTTGACCTTTTTTTCTATTTATTCAATTGTTATGATTCGTGCTGTTTATTTTGCTAACTATAAATAAATAAAACAAGTAAGTCTTTTTCACTGGACACTCAAAGAATGTCACTTAATCGTCAATACTCAAGAAACCCATATGAAATATTGAAAAATGTTTTCGACTTCTGATCGCTTTAGTTATTTATAGAGGCAAAATTAATTTATATATTTCAAATCATCTTATCGCAAAAATTGAATGGAGAGTCGAATTTTTTTCTTCATATTTTGACCTATCTCCCTTGGGGTTGGTTTAATTTCATAGAGATTCACATTCTTGATTTTTGCAAACTAATTCTAATTGTGAATGCTTTGAATATGAAGAGTCCAATTCAATTTTCAAAAGTGCCACAAGACTCCAGATGTAGCTGACAGAATATCAAAAATGTAGCGTATTCTATTTTCCAGAACATTCTCGTGTTATCCAGATAATATTTAGATGTGGTGTCAGCTGCCAGGACACGACACTGCGCGATACTTTACACTTATTGAAATATCATCCTATGAAACTTGAGACGTGAAAATGATGTGTAATTTCTTGTATTGTATTAATATTTTATTTTATTTAATTATAAAATACAGAAATGTTTACCTTACCTTAATATATAGCCAATTATGGATTTTCTTATGTATACTAAACAGAAAATTACATGGTTTGGACTCTGGATATAAAAACAAACAGAAACACAAATTAGTAAACAAAAAAATAATTGAAAAATGCTATGGTTAACTATCGCAAGTGTGCAAAAACAAGCATATATGTGTGTGAAGAATGTATTGTGTTTGTGTGTGTGTGTTCTTTCCGACATGTAAGTATAATAAGCGTCATATATGCATATGATCATGTATATGACGCTAATGAGTGATCTTGGTGCAAATGCAAGCACATATTGTTATACTATAGACTATAGCAGTGATAGCCCTGTTGGTAATGAGCCGGACTTGTGATCGGAAGGTCGCGGGTTCAAATCTTGGTGCGGGCCTGTACCACTAAATTCGTCTTTTCGGATTTATGTACAGATTTCTAATTATCATTTGCTTAACGGTGAAGGAAAACATCGTGATGAAACCCGCCTGTCCAAAAAAATTCATTTTTGATAGGCGAGCGGTCCACCAATCCGCATTGGGCAAGCGTGGCGGACTATGGCCTAAAACCCCTTCGAAGGGAGGCCCGCGCCCCTCGGCGGGGACGTATATGGGCAGATGACGATTGTTATACTATCAGCACATTCTTGTGTTGTCCAGATAACATTTAGCTGTGATGTCAGAACATGACTCTGCGCGATACTTTACACTTATTGAAATATCATCATATGAAACTTGAGACGTGAAAAGGATATTTGCAGTACTTCTATTTTCTTATTGTATCTCAGCAAATTTTGTATTTCAAATAAGTTAATTTATAACCCCCGACAAAGGAAGCACAACAAACAATGCCGCCAGGCAAAAATCTTCCTAAAGACATATGAAAAAAGAAAGTCGAAGCAACTTCTAAAGCTAAATAGAAAGGACATCAGGATTGTAGTGAGTCTGCTCACGGGACACTGTCCTTTGAACCGACACCTAGCAATAATGGGCCTAAAAAGTGATCCCACATGCCCAGAATGCGACAAGGAGGAAACAAGTCTCCATTTCCTGACTGAGTGTCCAATGTACGCGCTGGTAAGATGGGAGACAATAGGCATGGATGAAGTAAAAGAATAACAAATACAAGAGCTTAACATAAAGGATATAATCGGGTTTGCTAAAGCTTCGGGTAGGTTCAAAGAGGTGGAACTGTCAGTGCAGAGGTAAAACTCATGCGCTGTTGTGGGGAACTGGGTTAACAGGTCCCAAATGAGTGGACTGATCACCCGCCTGTGCCTGACGGGCGTCCCCTCCTTAGATAGATAGATAGATAGAACCCCCGACAAAAAAGAAGGGTTATTAAGTTTTTTTTTTTTTATTATAAGATGGGTTAACTCTTGACCTCAATCTTAACCATAAGGTCATCGATGAGGTCGACGATGGAGCGAGTTAACCCAGAAAATGCCTATAAAGGCACTGGTACTCCCACGCACCGACGGAACACAGCAAGCTGTTTGGCGTCGGACTTCGGTAGGAGGGTGGTCGCGAACCAACCGGCCCTTTACATAGCCTACCACACCGCATGAGACCATAGGACGACACCTCAGATTCAGAAAAATGAAGTGTCGTTGCCTGGGATGGATTAGGTACTAGGAGGCAGGTCTCAATTTTGTGTTTCCTTAGTCGCCTCTTACGACACCCACGGAAAGAGATGGGGTGGTGTTATTCTCAACCGATCACCACACGGTTAAAAAGTTTTCAGGGTGTATCTGTATGTCTGTCTATGACATCGTAGCTCCTAAACGAATTGACCGATTTCGATGCGGTTTTTTTGTTTGAAAGCTGACGTAATCGAGATGGTTCTTAGCTAGAATTGTATCTAAGAGAAGAGCGGGGCCTCCTGGCACAGGCACAGGCATCTCTTATCTCTTATCAGCCCATATACGTCCCCACCGAGGGGCACGGGCCTCCCTTTGAAACACGAAGGGGATTTAGGCCATAGTCCACCACGCTGGCCTAATGCGGGTTGGTGGACCACTCGTCTTTCGAAAATGATTTTTCTTGGACGAGTGGGTTTCATCACGATGTTTTCCTTCACCGTTGAGCAAGTGATAATTAGAAATCCGTACATAAATTCGAAAAGACGAATTTAGTGGTACAGGCCCGCACCAGGATTTGAACCCGCGACCTTCGGATTACAAGTCTGGCTCATTACCAACTGGGCTATCACCGCTGTGGGCTATCACAGCGGTGATAGCCCAGTTGGCACAGGCATCCTCATGCCTAAAGGGAGGCCTCTGCCTAAAAGGGAACATGCATTAATTTTTTTAACGCATTAATTAACAAAATATGAAAATACCGTAGTTGAGATGACAAAAAGAGAAATTAAAATGAAAATCGGCCAAGAAATACGGCCGATATACGCTTTTAAAACGATTAATTACACACCGATTGGACAGAGAGATCCGACATGGACTGTGACGTCACATGTCACTACGTCCATATAAAATCCGTGTTAAATTTCGTTTTGCTAGAAAGAGATAGAAATAAATCTTCGATGGCTTATATCTTTTTTAATTTCATATTTATTCGAAAAATAGTTTTACTAAACTGTTTATTACAGGAATGAGGATTAATTTTTAAAAAAATCATGCGTATTCCCTATTAGACTATTAAAATATGTGAGACAGAAATATATATTATATATATTTTTTTTAATTTGATCAAAAGTCCTTCCACGCTGGACTGGGAGTGAAAGAAAAACTTAGAATGTGCCAGCTGCCTACTCTTCCCAGGCATACTGTAAAAGTCAGTAAGTGGGACGTGAGGGTCTTGCTGTAACATGGGCGAAAGGCTGACCACCTCTCACCATTAAACAACATGTTCCATCTAATAACCCTCACGATTTGTGTCAAACATGGCATTAAGTGATTTTGTAGAACTACTGATGCTCTGCCTACCCCGTTAGGGATTACAGGCGTGAGCGTATGTATAAAAAAAATCATTTATTTGCTCTTAACAGATAAAACCTTATTACTAAATAAATAGCATACTGAAAGAGCCCGGAGCCTAAACTAAGCCAAAGCCTGTGCTATAGGACTCCGGGCCTCCCACCCCAGAGATAGGCAGCTATATGTGAAAGTTTCTAAAAATACTCTAAAAAGGTGAGCTTACATTTCTAAGATTATTATCATACCTCTAATACAGTGTACAGTACACTGTATAGAGTACACTGTATACAGTACACTGTATTAGAGGTATGATAATAATCTTAGTATGTATATGTATATCTCGATGTGTGTCCATGCTGTGCAAGCGTGCGTTCGTGTTGTATGTGTTTTGTAGTGCGAGTATGTGTTGTGTAGTGTGTGTAGTGTATGTATCTATGTTGGTCAAAAGCGTTTCAACCATTAAATACTTTGGGGATAGTCTTCAGGATTCAGAATCATTGTGATGAGTTTTGTAAATCGTTCTTATCGATTCCCCCTATGCCCCGAAAGTTGTACCTTTTACAAAACACAGACACAAATGATAAACAGCATTTGAGTTATTAGAAAAGAACTTTAAGTAATTTCAAGCTATGCAATAAACAAAAAGCAATATCAACATGTAAGGGTACAAGTCGAGCGTGAATTCAATTAGCTACGGACAAAGGAAGCGAAATTGTTTTTATCTGACTAGAAGAATTAATTTCACTTCTTGATAGAAAAAGAAAGATTATTTTTTTTATTACGAGATGTGTTAACTCTTGACCCCAATCTTGACCAAGGTCACAGATGAGGTCGACGATGGAGCGAGTTCACCCAGAAAATACCAATTAAGGCACTGGTACTCCCACGCACCGACGGAACACAGCAAGTTGCTTGGCGCCGGACTTCGGCACGAGGGTGGTCGCGAACCAGACAGCCCTTTACAGAGCCTACCACACCGCATGAGACCATAAGACGCCACGTCAGATTCAAAACAAACTAAGGTTTCGTCGCCTAAGATAGATTACTAGGAGGCAGGTCTCATTTGAGTTTCCTTAGTCGCCTCTTACGACACCCACGGAAAAAGATGGGGTGGTATTATTCTCAACTGATCACCACACGGGAAGAGGAAAATGGTATTATATTAAACTAGCTTTTTACCCGGGACTTCGTAGGAATTTGGGAAAAATAGGTAGGTAGGTTTCATAAACAGTTCTCCCTCGTGGTACCATTAATGGGACAAAATCCTGGGACCACGAGAAAACGGCGGGTAATTCAGGGTGTTAGCTACCTCCATACCAAGTTTTATCAAAATTGGTCTAGACGTTTGAGCTTGAAAGAGGAACAAACATCCATACGTGGTGGCATCCTGAATGTCCTATAAAATACAGATTTTTTTTCTATTTTATACATCCACATTTACAAACTTTCGCGTTTATAATATTAGTAAGGATTACAAAGAGGACCAGCTATATAAATTAGTGTTCCTATTAAAAATATATTTTGTTCGTAGACAGAGAAAAGGTATAGACTGCGGCCGAGCGTGCCACCGAAAGGGACAGAAAATATTAGTACTGCCGTAGTCGGCCGTAGTACTGCGCTTTAATGTCCTTTTAACACGTACGAATTAACTGTGCACCTCGCGCTGTACTGTTAACACAGCGCGAGGTGCACAGTTAATTCGTACGGGTTACAGCACAGTAAAGTGCTGGCCTTGAAAAAACCGGCACGCGCTAAGGGACAAAAAATGCCCAGCATTGTTTCTATTTTTCACGTGCAATTGATATAGTTTTGTCCTTATCTGTGCGACCGAAAAAGAAGATATCCAGCTGTCTATACCTTTTCTCTGTCTACGATTTTGTTTTAATGTATGTTCACCGATTTCTCCGTCATTTTAAACCGATTTTTATTTTATTTTTTGTTCGTAAGAGTATCCTCCAGAAGTGGTCCCATTGTCACCAAATTAGGATCTGATGATAGAATCCCAAGGAAACTAATAGAAAGCTCTTTTATCAACGACTGTCATAAGGTAAGTACATAATTTTCCCGAATTTCCGCAGGAACGAAGTCCCGGGCGAAAAGCTAGCATTTTATAAATTCATCCAAAATAAGACCGCGTGCTGTTTATTTTGTTTTATTTCAATATAACAGCCTGTTTATTGCCATGTTATGATGTGGTGATGTTTTTACAACATTTGCAATTTGTTGGTTCCGGCACCGGTCATTTTTATTTTTTATTTTAAGGAAAATTTTGTTTGTTTTTTATCCGAAGTCCAAACCATGTAATCCTCTGTTTGGTGTACATAGTAAAATCCAGTGCCGGATTTATATTTTTTATGAGTGTAGGCCCCTTTTTTTCTCTGCCCCGTGTATGTACCTTCATAAAATAATAATTTTCTATTTGTAGTAAGGAAGGCACTAAAGTTATATAAACGAATGAATTACCCACTAAGAAAGAGCGTACAAAAGAAACAATAATTACAATATTTTAAGGGACTTTTTTAATAGCGAAATCTATAATATCATTTTCGATAGGAATAAAGGGATTTAACGTATTAGGTAGTACTTTCATATAGTTTTTTAACTATGAGAAAACCAGTGAGCTTGTTTGACTTTTATTCTCTACTAGCTTTCTGCCCGCGGCTCCGCCCACGTGGACTACAGGTTATATCGTGCCCAACTGTGGGATAAAATGTAGCCTATGTCCTTTCCCAAGCTCTAATCTATCTCTGTACCAAATTTCATCAAAATCGGTTCAGTAGTTTAGGCGTGAAAGACGGACAGACAGACAGACAGACAGATAGACAGACAGTCAAACAGACAGACAGACTGAGTTACTTTCGCATTTATAATATTAGTATGGATAATTGGGTGAGCGTCCTCTGAAATCTGCCGCCCCTAGGACACTGCCGCCCCTAGGCCGCGGCCTATACGGCCTATTGACAAATCCAGGACTGGTAAAATCAGTAATCTATATATATAAAAGAAAGTCGTGTTTGTTACAACACTTATAACTCGAGAACGGCTGGACCGATTTCAATGGTTTTTGATTTGTTGTATTTCTCTCCGTCCCGAATAGCAGAATAACTATTAAAAACATTGGAAAATTGACGGGGAAATTCCCACGGGAACGAAGTCCCGGGCGAAAAGCTAGTAGGCAATAAATTCAAGATACGTATAAGCGTTTCTGTATTGTTGTGGATTTTTGTTAAATTGATCTTGACTATTTATTAATTAATTAGGATGTCAGTTCACTACCTACACCTACATATACCGCATCATCTGTTATTAACACAGAAGACTTACATTAAAGTCTGAATAAGGTTCTTTCCCGTGACGTCACGAGTGCGGGTAACGCCGCCACTTGACTCCGCGAATAGAACCACCTCCCCCCGCACCTCTCACCTTTCCTGACCTTCACCCAACGTCATACTCGGTGTGTTTATAAAGCTTGCCTATTTATTGCTTTGTGTGTTCTGTTCTTGAATTCTATGGGGATTAGTAATGGTTAAAGATTTATGTTTTTTTTTGAGTAATCTATTTTTGAGTAGGAAGGACGGGTCTGTTATTGTTGCATGTACGCTTTATCTATATTCCCTGTTAGGATAGGCAGACGTCTAACCACTCTCCACGAAACCTCCTAATAAGCGCTCGATGTGATGACTGCCCATCTCTTATTGTCTCTTGTGTATTGTGTGGGCAGTAAAATTGTTCATACTTGGAAATTCATTAATAAAAGTATTTTTTTAAACAATACAATTCAATATGCCTACTTTATTTGCGAACAGAGACATACAGTACAGTCAAGAGCAGGTCACGCTTTACACTACCAGTTTAAGCTGAGCTCTGATTTATACTGCGCGCCATACAATGCAGGGCCGGTCCAAAGTCCAAAGTGTCAAGCTTGACGTGCTCTTGAGTGTACAATTAACAGAACATAAAACATAGTGTAAAAGGCGGCCTTATTGCTAGGTAGCATTGTTTTCAGGCAACCTAATAATTGCTTATTTTGATTTATACCTCTGATTGACACTGAGTGAAATGCCATCTTCAAAAACCTTGTCCAAAAAGTCTTTGAGTCTTTTGTCCGTAAAAAGAATATAAGTGTTTTTCATGCTTATTTGTTTTTCCCAAAAAAAATTAAGTTTCGATTTAATTTATAATTACTATGACAGGAACGTTACGCTATCCCGCGTTTTCGCATCGCCATCGACCCATATACGTACGTCCCCACCGAGTGGCACAGGCCTCCCTTCGAAACACGAAGGGGGGTTTTAGGCCATAGTCCACCACGCTGGCCCAATGCGGGTTGGTGGACCACTTGTCTTTCGAAAATGAATTTTCTTGGACAAGCGGGTTTCATCACGATGTTTTCCTTCACCGTTAAGCAAGTGATAATTAGAAATCCGTACATAAATCCGAAAAAACAAATTTAGTGGTACAGGCCGCACCAGGATTTGAACCCGCAATCACAAGTCTGACTCATTACCAACTGGGCTATCACTGCTTTCGTTTTCGCATCTGTGTTCAAAAATCTCGAGCGTTACAAAATTTGGTCTTTCATCAAAAGTGTCCGCTGAATTTAATTTAAAACCAACTGTAAAAACAAACCAGTTTTCACGCGTCCACAAAACGGTTTGTGTCTCAAACTTTTCCTGTAAACTGCGGAGTTAGAGTTAAAATACTGAACAAAAGAGTTGCCGCAAAAGTAAGAGGACAGAAGTCATAAAACAAACGACCACAGATTCACTGCCCCCTTTACTTTCTGATTCGCTGTTAGTGTTGTTACACGGATGTAGTTTATACTTTGTGTTATTGCTTCTTGATGGAACTCCATGAAATAATAGTAGATTACCCAACAAGTGAAAAAAAGGTGAATTCTTTTCGAGGAGCGAAGGATACAAGAGCCGAGATGAATTTTTTTTTCACGTGTTAGGTACTCTTCTTTTTACCATTGACTACGAGAAAAAGAAAATAATTACTCTGTGACCGTAAATTATCAACAATAGCTCCTGCTTTAACGCGAAATGACTCTGGAACGAGAGGTTCACTTTCATCACTGGATGTCGAACTCATTTTCTGATTTTGAGACAAAAACTTTTAACAGAAACTTTTAATTGCATGAAAATTGCACAGAAAATTGGCTGAATTCCTTATTCCAAATTTGAATTTTTTAACCGAGCCATATTCAATACGTTTTTATAGCGAGAGTATGCAACCTCCTTGCACATTTTCTTTTGTTTTCTTACTAAAATCCGTATATTCGCGCATGTTCCAAATTCAAAATGTTTTATTCACTGTTTCTGAAGAATAACGGACCCTTTTCGAGGGGCAATGGTAAAAATTATATTTCCACTAGTTCTGCGCTGGCTGGCTGCGGGGGCAGGCTGAGTCGGAGCACGATGAAGTAATAAGAAAACAATAAAGCTGGATTACATTTATTACTTAAAACACTCAAATTTTAAATGTTAATTTATTACAAAATATATAAAACAGTATATTATGAGGGGCGTGCGCCTGCGACAGGAATTCTATTGGTTCTGTGTCATCCCAGCGAATGACAACTAGAAGTGTTCTATTTAGAATTTGGATTAGGAACGCCAAAACTGAAGAGTAAAAATGTCGCGAAAAGAGAATGGAGAAGGAGGATGAAGACGAGGCGCATGCCGCCTCGTTACAGTTCTACTTATTTCTATATCTATCTATACATATTATAAAGAGGAAAGATTTGATTGTTTGTTTGTTTGCATCGAATAAGCTCCGAAACTACTGGACCGATTTGAAAAATTCTTTCACCATTAGAGTCCTACATTATCCGGGATGGACATAAGGTACATGATTTTCCTGGATTCCCACGGGAACGAAGTCCCGCGCGGGAAGCTAGTATTCAATATTTTTATACAACCGGTATCATCATCTTCAGGCGTGTCTTAGTTATTAGCTAAGACATGCCTGAAGGTGATGTTATCGAAACCGCGGTCGCATAAAAATATTGAATTAATAATGAACCAGAGTAAAATTCATGTCTTTCATTAGTAACTAGCTTACGCCCGGGACATCGTTACCGTGGGAATTTCGGAAAATTATGTAGCCTGTTAATCCAGGGTATCAGCTACCTCCATACCAAATTTGATCAAAATCAGTCCAGCCGATCTTGAGTTATAAGTGGTGTAACTAACACGACTTTGTTTTATATAATTAAGATAATTTTTACACGGAAAAATAAAATATTGTAGGCACGAGTATGTTTTCTATGCATCTGTAGAGTTGCTGTTTTCAACATGAACAATAGTGCGCGACTATCCCGCTCGCACTCTTTCATTGCTGCGGAATAATCGGCTTTGCCTACAAACAAATAAAGGTTCGTGAATATATTCTGGGTGTTTGACTATTTCTCAAGGATGAAAAGAAGATGGCAAGAATTTCCGAGGGTTACTCTTTTAAATAAAATCATACAAATTTCTTTGTTTTCTAGAGTTAAATGACTTAATATCTGAATAATTCTGGACCAAAGCAGTTTATTCCCATGATTGTTTGTCTAACAAACATGGTTGCATGGTTGTAGCTTTATTTCCGATTGATTATTATGTTTCTTAAGTTAATATTTTTGAACACCTTGTCGGTTGAATGCACAGATCTCCTATTTGGCTTTAAAATCATTCCAACTGTATTTCTTGCAAATAAATGTTTTTTTTTAAGGTGAAAACTTCTTTAGCGGCGTTGTGCGCTTTTTAGATAGGTAAAAAATGTTAAACGCGCGTCAGGGCCACGTGACCCTGATCGAAAATTCGTAAGACGGAGGGTGAAGTGAAAACTTCTTAGACCGCAAGGAAGTAATATATGTTCAACTTTTCACTTCTGCCGGCACTACCGGAGTGCAACCCGTTTTTTTATTTAATTAATATTGATAATTAGAAACTCTATAATTGCCCCTTTGGGGCCATCCTTGTCACAGCTGGTCACAATTGTAAGACTCCCCCCTACCTAGCGTGACGTTACATATTTTGCATTTTTTATCATTTTCTAATAAAAGCAGTACTTAATATGAGTTGTTATTTTCTTTGGGAACTCAAAACTCACTGTCTTAACCAAAGTAAAAACGTAAAAAGAGTGCTTGTGGGACTGAGGAGGTTAAGTTTGTCGTTAATAGTTAACACTTTTTGATACTCATAACATATTTTGAAATGTGACGTCACGAAACTTATGACCCCTCCCACCCCCTTGTCACACAATGTCACACTTTGTCGACCCCCTTCCACTCCCCTGAACGTGTGACATAATTTATCGATGGTCCCTTTAATAAACTATCCAATTCAGTTTTTTTCTTGTATCTGTGGTTCGTGCTATAATTTCTTATACTGTCGCCACTCGCCATGAGTCGCCACGTTAAGTTTTATTGTATCCTCTTCAGTCGAGAGCTCGTTACTACGCTACGTTACAACCTTACGACTTACGGCACATATTGATCTAAGTATTTTGTATTGTATCTATTTTCTTTTGTCTTTTAGTATTTTGGTATTGTCATTTTATTTTAACACTAGCTTTCCGCTCGGGACTTCGTTCCCGTGAGAATTCGGGAAAATCATGTTCATCACGGATAATGTAGGATTCTAATGGTGAAAGAATTTTTCAAATCGGTCCAGTAGTTTCTGAGACTTTCAATGCAAACAAACAATCAAATCTTTCCTCTTTATAATGTTAGTATAGACTGGGGGTAAAAGAAGAAGTAAGAATGTGCTAGCATGCTGCACCCTTAAGTGAGATGCGAGGGTTTTGTTGTATTTTTTTTTATTATTCTGAGATATGTTAACCTTTGACTATAAAGGTCAAAGATGAGGTCGACGATGGAGCGAGTTAACCCAGAAAATGCCTATAAAGGCACTGGTACTCCTAAGCACTGACGGAACACAGCAAGCTGTTAGGCATCGGACTTCGGTAGGAGGGTGGTCGCGAACCAGACGGCCCTTTACAGAGCCTACCACACCGCATAAGACTATACAACGACACCTCAGGTTCAGAAAAAAATGAAGTGTCGTTGCCTGGGATGGATTACTAGCAGGAAGGTCTCATTTGTGTTTCCTTAGTCGCCTCTTAGTCGGTGCAATTATTTGTGTAAAAAGCAGATGTTTGTTCTTGGGTCATGGGTTTTTGTGTCTGTCTTATGTGTGTTCCGAGGTACCCACGACACAAGGGAAAACCTTAATGTGGGCCTTTGAGTGTGTAGCGTTTATTAGCGTTTATTATTATTAAAGCTACATTATCCCCGATGGACATAGGCTGCTACATAATTTTCCCAAATTCCTACGGGAACGAAGTCCCGGGCGGAATGCTAGTAACTTATATCTTTCAAACGGCCGGCTGAACCAATTCTGATCAAATATAGCTTCGATGCCAAATATATGTACGATGCCACAGCCAGACACACAGACTTATAACACCCCTTATTTTTGTCGGAGGTTAAAAATTATTTTATTAATCTAAACATATAAAAGGAGAAACTGACTGACTGACTGACATATCAACGCACAGCCTTAACGGCTAAACGTAGGCACTTGAAATTTGGAAGGGACATAGCTTAGGTACCGTAGAGGTGCACTAAGGAAGGAATTCCCGAAATTCCCACGGGAACGGGATTAGCGGGAAAATCCTTTTGTATGAAAAATCTAAACCGCTTAAGTTAGACGCTTGAAATTTGGCATGTAGGTACCTTGTTAATAAACTTAAAGCTTAGTTGCAACAGGATATTGCAAAATTCCCACGGGAACGGGAGTTAGCGGGAAAAAACTTTTGTAATCTGTTCAAAAGAAAAAATTAACACAAAGTTGCGGGCATCAGCTAGTCACATATCAAACTCTCGCACAAACATTCATTCTCTTTCCTTAAAAAAAAGCATGCTTAATTAAAGCCTTGATGAAATTCCAATAACGCACTCTCTGCCCCTAATGGCAAATGAATGAAAAAACAGAACCGGTCACTCGTGAATAGACAAAGAGCTGGGAACAAAAATGTTTACCCAAAGTGAACTGCAAGAGCTTAATGACGGGGCGCCATTTTAGAAAATAAGCTATGCTTAGGCCAGTGTTCACCAAACATTTAACCAACGATTAACAGCTAACTTGAGATTTGACAATGTCATTTTCATACATTTTTTTTGACATTTTGTTCTGATTAGCTTCTAACCGCGGTTTAACCGTTAGTTATATTTTTGGTGAACACGGGCCGTAGTTTCTTTTTCACATATTCGAGGGGTTAACAAAAAGGAATGCTTACAACAACCAGTTTGGTCTAGTGGTAGTGGCGCTGCCTCTTGATCGACGGGTCCTGGGTTCGATTCCCAGTCGGGGCAAATATTTGTGTAAAAAGCAGATGTTTGTTCTCGGGTCATGGGTGTTTATGTCTGTCTTTATGTGTGTTCCGAGGGACCCACGACATGACACAAGGGAAAACCGTGGGCCTTTGAGTGTGTAACGTTTATTATTATTAACATCACTTTTTACGTTTGTAACCCCCAACAAAAAAGAGGGGTGTTATAAGTTTGACGTGTGTATTTTTATGTCCGTGTATCTGTGTCTCTCTGTGGCATCGTAGCTCCTAAACGAATGAACCAATTTCGATGCGGTTTTTGTTTGAAAGCTGACGTGATCGAGATGCTTCTTAGCTTTATTTGATCAAAATCGATTTAGCCGTTTAAAAGTTTTAATTTAAGCAATGTCCGAGGTTATAAAATATAAAAACCATTATCTCTATAAAAACGGAAAAAAAAATGTTTGTTGTATGGGAGCCCCCTTAAATATTTATTTTATTCTAGATTTTATTATTTTTTGTTATAGGACCAATAGAAATAAATCATCTGTGAAATTTTCAACTGTCTAACTATCACGGTTCATGAGATATAGTCTCGGACAAACTTATCTATAAAAACGAGCAAAAAATCACGTTTTTTGTATTGGAGCCCCCTTAAATATTTATTTTATTCTGGTTTTTAGTATTTGTTGTTATAGGGCACATAGAAATACATCATCTGCGAAAATTTTAACTGTCTAACTATCACGGTTCATGAGATACAGCCTGGTGACAGACGTTTATTTAAAATGGACAGCGGAGCCTTAGTAATGGGGTCCCGTTTTTTCCCTTTGGGTACGGAACCCTAAAAACAAATGTTGCTGTCGAATTTTAAGAAATATTTGATGTACACAGGGCGGCTAATCCACTAATCAATGAAGGTGAAATGACAGTGGTGTCCATTTTATTTATTTATTTATTTAACAGTTTATTGTACACAGGAAAAATCACAAATATTACATACAAATAGAAAAACGAACACAAAAGGCACAGCTTATTTCTTTAAGAAATTTCTTCCAGCAGACCTGTTCAGGTGGCAAAATTGAGAACTATTTACTACATTTGATGACAGATGTTTTGACTAGCGGTGCTACTGTGTACCGCTAACTTAATGTTCAGTTGTTAGGAAGTTTGCAATGTAATATTTGGTTGGCGGATTCGCTGCTGGTCGGGGTGGCTATCAGCAAATTTTCCACGTTAAAAACTTATGAGTCACCGACTTCAATCCCAACAACAGTTCGCACAAAGTAGATAAATAGTATTTTTTGCAGACTACAATGCTTATTAGCAGATAACCACAAACGAAAATGTCACTCATTTATTTAGATGATGTTCTGGTTTGTAGTATTTTTTTTGTTTTTATTGGTTTTTTTTAAAGCGCTGAATCATTTTCGATTAAATTTATATGGGACCAACTCTGGAGTATACTCTTTCTAACAAAAAAGAATTTTGAAAATCGGTCCATAATTGGCGGAGAAATCGGTGAACATACATAAAAAAAAATTAAAAAATACATACAGTCGAACATAGCACCTTCTCCTTTTTTGAATTCGGCTAAAAATGGCCTCCATTGTCATTCAATCGCCATTAAGACATCACTGTTTACAAGAATAGATGCCCAGAAATAACAATATTTTTAATTTGATTTGATGTGAGCTACACATTAATACATCGCTGTAGCGTAAGATTTCAGCAGCTCTAGCACGGTAACGAAAAACTCGCGCTCGGCTCACGCTGAAACTTCACTTTGATTGCGCGAGGGTCCCGCGTAAAGGCTTGCTCGCCCTATGGCGTTGTCAATGTTGACATTTTGACGTAGGACCGCGGTCTCAGATTAATGAAATCCATTCTGTCCGAATGGATTTCATTAATCTGAGGACCGCGGTGTTGTCGCGGCGCTGTCACTATCGTACTCGGCCTGCTGTTACTTGAAACTCAAATTTAGTTTCTCAAAACATTACAAAGCAAAATAACTTTGAACTAAGTTCAAAAATTACAACAAAGAAGTAAACTAACTCGAAATCCTTTATCTATATCAATTTTATTTTGAGGCTTAAAACAAACTTACGACAATCCCTTTGAAGTTGAAAGGAGCCACTTAAAAGTCTTAGCCATTGTGAAGAACCCGACGCCTCGAAACTAATGGTCGAAATGAGAGACTGGGAATTGGAAGATAAAAGCGGGAGTTTGACGCCGATAATTACTGATCCCTAACCTTATAGAGCGGCGAGACTCATTGTAATTATAGAAAAGGCTGTAAATTATTGGAGACTTTAATTTTATTACAATAATAAAATAATAATAATAAAATCATTTATTTATAGGCAACTAGGCCCATAGATAAATACCTTATAGATCATATTTTATATGTAAGAACATACATATAAAATATGATTTATCAAAATAAAACTTAACTAACACTATTTCCCGGGTGTTTTTCCGGGGGTGTCTATAACCGGGAATCTCCCTCGAAAACGGCGCAACACCACGCCCTCCGGCCAAAAGCTCTCCTTCATGACTGTCTCCAGCATGAACGTCAGGAACCGCACCACAAATTGAAAATAGCATGGTGATGCGATTCCAACGGTTTCACTCTCTGGAGACCTAAGGGACCTACCGCTACTAGCTACTAGCATTCCGCTCGGGATTTCGTTCCCGTAGGAATTCTGGAAAGTTAAGTAGCCTATGTTACTCAACGATAATGTTGAGTAACATAGGCTACATAACTTATGAGAGGCGACTAAGGAAACACAAATGAGACCTGCCTCCTAGTAATCCACCCCAGGCAACGATACTTCATTTTTTCTGAATCTGAAGTGTCGTCCTATGGTCTCATGCGGTGTGGTAGGATCTGTAAAGGGCCGTCTGGTTTGCGACCACCCTCCTACCGAAGTCCGACGCCAAACAGCTTGCTGTGTTCCGTCGGTGCGTGGGAGTACCAGTGCCTTTATAGGCATTTTCTGAGTTAACTCGCTCCATCGTCGACCTCATCTTTGCCCTTTATGGTTTCGGAGCCTATGTCACTCTCATAGACCTCCAAATAAAAAAGGAAAAAATGCTTGTCCTTGTGTGTGGAATAAGAGTTCACTAGATTGATTAAACTTGTGAAATATTTTGAAATTTAATGTGACTGTAATTTGGAAAAAGGATATACAGGTTGAAAAAGAACCTCCTAGCTTTATTGAAAATCCTGAACCAGTATCACTCAAAGAATACATTTATGAAAAAAAAAGAACTTTTTTAAATATTTTTTCAATGGGAATAGTTAATTTTTTGCCTAAACGTAGACATTACTCCTACACCAGGCACGCGAGGGGTGCGGGAAGCGCTCGGGGGGTGCACCCAAGTGGTGTCTACGTTTAGGAACCACCCCCCCAAAATAAAAAGTGTTCAGTAAGTGATACTGGTTCAGGGTTTTCAATAAAGCTAGGAGGTTCTTTTTCAACCTGCATGCAAGTGTTTCAAAAAAACCCCAAAAAAAGAAAATCCAAAATTTAATTTTAAAAGTGAAATAGTCGCAACTCTAGTAATCAGTTGCACGGTTTGACATCTTTCAAAATAAAAGTTTCATTTATGTTGTTTTTTTTATTTTTATCCCTTTCGGGAAAGGCAAAGGAAACTATGTCCATACAGCCATGTCTTCAGTGGAAAATCTTCTTTCTTCAACTTAACCTAAGCCCTAAGCTCCTCATGTTCTGCGTAAAACCGGATAGCGTTTGTTTTACGAAAACTGGCGGCGAGAAGCACAACCGCGAGGATCTTTGTCAGTACCAAACGGAGCAGAAACACTGTTATCACTTGAATTTTTCATCACTACACGAATTTTAGTCAATTTAATGCATAATACACTATCACTATTATACATTAAACAACTTTTTCACGCCGAAAACGAAAATTCAATTGACAAAGCAACCGCTCACGCCGAGTTCCCGCCAAAGACCCCCGTTTCATTTATTTAATATGACATACTTGTCATATTTGTAATAGAGCTGCGCAGCTAAATTTAAATTTTTTTTTGGTTTTTTTGAAAAAATTTGTAAATTGATCCACGTCTAATGATATCTAATCCTCGCCTATATCTTGCCCCTGAGCTTGATTGAGGTCAAGAGCGAATCCAATTGAAATATTTAAAAAAACTCAGACCACACACTCAACTTTCTAAATCCAGGAAACCTCTATAACTAAATATATAATTAGGAACCGACCATAACCGCGTATCGGTAGGTATTCTGCGCAACATGAATCTCAGATTGTCCGAATATTTATTTTAGAACTGCCAATTCTCTGCTACGTCCCGGTTTCTGTGCTACATAAACCTCAAATTGTCCTAATATTTTAGAACTACCCTCCAGGGCGCATAGAAAGCGATTACCCTGTTATTTTACGGGTCACCCTATTAACATAGACGATTTCGGCGTCTTCTATCTAAGCCGGGTAATTTCTAATTTCCATCTAGATTGACTTTAGAACACAATTAACTTGTCAGATCGCTGCGTCTCTAACAGCCAGTTTAGAAGGGGTTAATATAACTCTAGATTTTTTTTTAGATTTTTTTTTAGATCACCAACAGAGTAAACAACAACATTTAAAACTACATATACAATCATGAAACTAGCTTAATTAAAACTTTAATTATAGGCGATAACAACATGCGCTATTAATTCCATAGAGATCTGTCAAAATTAAATGATTTAAAACAAAAAGTAAACAAAAGGGAAGTTAAAAATAAAAGAAAAATTAGTAGAACACAAAAAAATAAAATTAAAACAAAATAAAAACAATATCTTTAACTTGGACAAAATTATTTAAACTAAAAAATAAATGTATGTATCTAAAATTAAAAAAAATATATAAGCCCCGACATTTTTGGCCTTACTACAAAAAATAAAACGAAATATTAGACAATGTTTAAAAATGGCTGTATGGACATAGATTCCTTTGTCTTTCCAGAAAGGTATCCCTACTTAATATTATAAATGCGAAAGTAACTCTGTCTGTCTGTCTGTTACGCTTTCACGCCTAAACTGCTGAACCTATTTTGATGAAATTTAGTAGACATAGATTAGACCTTGGGAAAGGACATTAGGATACATTTTATCCCACAGCCGGGCACGATATAACCTGTAGCCGCGAGCGGAAAGCTATAGTTGCTTATAACTTTTAAATGGCTGAACCAATTTTGATTAAATATGGCTAAGAACCATTTCAATCACGTCAGCTTTCAAATAAAAAAGCAGCAAGATTTGTATTTTTTTAACGCATAAACTCAAAAACTACTGGACTGACTTTAAATATCACTATTTTTTTTGAAGTGAACACTTCCTTCTTTAGCGGCGTTGTACACTTTGAAGTATGGATAAAAAATGTTTAACTCGCGTCAGGACACGTGACCCTGATCGAAAATTCTTAAGGCGGAGGGGTGTTTAATAAATATAGGTAATTAAAACTGCAAAAGTCAAGACGTCATCCGGTGTCAGCAAAGAAAAAATTAAATTATATATTAATGCACAACGTTAATGTTCAAGTTTTCACTTCTGCCGGCACTCCCGGAGTGCAACCCGTTGTTTCTTTTTATTTCACCAATAGCGGGTGACATAAGGTACACAATTTTTTCCTAATTCCCAAGCGGACAAAGTCCCGGGTGAAAAGCAATTTTTTTTTGTTTTTCGTGATGAAAAACTTGTGTGTAAAATAAAGTAGGTACCTAAATGAAGGATATTGCAAATCAATATGTATAAAATCAATTATATCTTTAAATATGTTTACTTTATCTTGTTGCAGAAGTTCCAACAATTTGTTAACTGTATTTACGCAAATTGGGGTATCTGAGAAATAATAATCCTGTGAATTTGGCATTCAGCAGCCTTCCAGGAAATCTCACGAGAAATACTCCTTTGTTGTACGTGATTCTGGCTAGATCAGGAAGATTTGACCAATTTATATTTTGATCATGGACCTAATTTTACAAATACAAATATAGAGATATTTTTGGGTCGTTAAACTGGGAGTTAAAAAATTGTTTGAATGTGTCTTTGCCAACTCTTTCTAGGCATACTGTAGACGCCAGTAAGTGAGGCGCGAAGGTTTTTGCTATATTGTAAATACCTTGTTTCATCTTATAACTTTCAAAATGTATGTCCAGTGGTTTTAGAACCATACTTTGCATACGCCAGTAGGGATTAAAGACAGTTTAGGATGATTACTCCTACTATGCATCTTCTTACCAGCCCATATACGTCCCCACCGAGGGGCACGGGCCTCCCTTCGAAACACGAAGGGGATTCGGGCCATAGTCCACCACGCTGGCCCAATGCGGGTTGGTGGACCGCTTGACTTTCGAAAATGAATTTTCTTGGACGGGCGGGTTTCATCACGATGTTTTCCTTCACCGTTAAGCAAATGATAATTAGAAATCCGTACATAAATCCGAAAAGACGAAGTTAGTGGTACAGGCCCGCACCAGGATTTGAACCCGTGACCTTCCGATCACAAGTCTAGCTCATTACCAACTGGGCTATCTAATATGCATGTGTATACTTATTAAATTAAATGATTCAATAATAAATTCCTCGTCCAATATGTAAATAAATACAAATAAAAAAAAGAAGCACCATTAGCATGTGAGGTTCGAATTAATAAACCATAATTAACATTTCGGTAAATATAATTTACACTATAGAAAGCTAATTCAC
The DNA here is from genome assembly GCA_949987775.1 of Aproaerema taeniolella. Lineage (NCBI taxonomy): Eukaryota > Metazoa > Arthropoda > Insecta > Lepidoptera > Gelechiidae > Aproaerema > Aproaerema taeniolella. The sequence continues at coordinate 4,961,176 of OX465261.1, read as the reverse complement.
TATTAGCTGTATAATATATAGTTAAGAATAGTCCATATTTTTATTTGTCAGTCTATTCTCAGGTATAAAGTTAGTTTAAATTCTTTGAATGCAGTTGTTACCTATAATTGGGTTACCTTTAAGCCTTTTTTTTGTAACTTTATGTCATTGAGTTGGTATGTAACTTGTTCGTGATCTTTTAAATAAAAAAAATTGTCATTGAAAATTTAACGACCCAATTCAACATGAATAAAGGGTCTTGGCGCGTTTTGTCTGCATCGATAAGAATGCCTCTTTAAAGCCTTTTTCTTTTATGTCTTCTGCTTTTGTGCAGAGTGATAGCCCAGTTGGTAATGAGCCAGACTTGTAATCCGAAGGTCGTGGGTTCAAACCCTGGTGCGGGCCTGTACCACTAAATTCGTCTTTTCGGATCTAAGTACGGATTTCTAATTATTACTTGTTCAACGGTGACAGAAAACATCGTGATGAAACCCGCCCGTCCAAGAAAATTCATTTTCGAAAGACGAGCGGTCCACCAACCCGCATTGGGCCGGCGTGGTAGACTATGGCCTAAATCCCCTTCGTGTTTCGAAGGGAGGCCCATGCCCCTCGGTGGGGATGTATATGGGCTGATAAGAGTACAAATACAACTGAAATAACTGTGGACAAGTCATAACAACGCACAGTAATAAAATAGTCCGGACCGCAGCTTTGAGGCAACATTGTGAGAAAATCTTTCTGTTTTATTTACACAAAGCGACCGTACCTTTATCTCTAACAGGTAACTTACTTGTCAGGAATACGAGAAAGTTACCCTAGATATCCGGGTAAATGCTTCTTCGTGGTCCCTAAATGTGGGGAATATACTTTGTTTTCTTGCTTTCTGTTAGTTTCTCGACTGAATGTGTTTTTAACCCCCGACAACAAAGACGGGTGTTATAAGTTTGACGAGTGTTTCTGCAAATATGTGTGTCTGTCTGTGGCATTGTAGCTCCTAAAGAGATAGACCTATTTCAATAGGTACGAATTTTTTGTTTAACCTTTTCACTGCCAAAGTCTGATTTATCAGACGTTTAAGTTTCGTGCCCTCGCCGCCAAAGTCTGATATATCAGACAAATTTTTTTTTACTTTAATATCGTTCACCAAGCGTTCGCCATACGCCACGACATTAAAAAAATTAATTTTTTGATGTCGTGGCGTGTGGTGGGCGTTTTTGACGAAAACTCTTGGCGCTAAAAGGGTTAAAATCTGACGTAACCGAGATGGTTCTTAGCTGAATTTAATTAAAATTCATATTTCGACACATATATTTTTTATGGAAAGTTGTCGTGGGCTGATTGGTATCCTTAATTTCTGCTAACTTATTTAAGGTCACCTAGTAAACTTGAGTTTGCCACCTACACGATAAAGAAGGAAGCAAAAGAGTGAAATGAAAAGATAAAGTAAATCTTTTTTTCGTATAGGTTCTAAGTCAAATTTTAAATTTTAAATATTGAATGTTGCATAAAATTAAATGTAATGTACTTATATGCAAAAAATTAAATGTAATATATGTTGTCATTTATGTATTAACTTAAATTTATTAATTTGTGTAATTACTTACTTATCCAAGTTTTAGTTCACTTCCCTCTTTGTGACTCAGGTTGGGCTTAAAATCACATTGCTTTTGAAAATTTTTGCTATGTGTTTGTAACAATATTGTGTGTGTCCTTCCACACACAATTTTTGCAATTTTTGCTATGTGTTTGTAACAATATTGTGTGTGTCCTCCATTTGTATTGGTAAGCAAATAAATATACTTAAATACAAATAAACTATGAAGATAAATCAAGACGACAGAGCCGGAAAGCAAGTAGTGGGCTGCCGAGGACAGAAGCAATCTTCAAAGGAATCTCAAAGAGTAAGCAAAAAGCAGCCAATTAGCCTCGCCGCTGGGACGTTATAAAAAATGCAGGGTACAGAGACAGGCCACAGATCAGGAAATATAAACACCACGTAAACGAAATAATCTACTATATAAAAATAAGTCGGGTTTTCCTTCCTGACGCTGTAACTCCAGAACGCACGAACCGATTTCCACGGTTTTGCATTCGTTGGAAAGGTCTCGGGCTCCGTGAGGTTTATAGGATACTTTTTATTTAAAAAAATTAGGACGCGGGCGGAGCCGCGGGCTGAAAGCTAGTCTCATATATAAAATTCGAGGTCATGATTCACTGACTCATCGATGCCCAGCCCAAACCCTTAGACCTAAGAAGCTAAAATTTGGCAAAAGGCTGTCTTTTATGAGGCAGACAAGCACTAGGAAAAGATTTTCCGAAATTTAACCACTAAGTTGGTGAAATAGGGGATTTTTTGGACATTTTGACTCAAAACATCGTCAAGATATACAAATAAACGGACACATGTTTCGCGATTTTTGAAAATCATCTCCTAAGGGGTCAGAAATGAAATGGGTAACTAAAAAAGTTCTTTGCGCGAGAGAAGCCGCGGGAAAAAGCTAGTTACATATAATTGCCCACGTTAATTAAGCCGTTGTCAAAAAAGCGAAAAATAAAGATAACATCATAGTGCAACCTGATCTGCTAGAAGTCGATGCGAAAGCGTTTGCGGCCTATCTAACTTATTTGGGTTCCCCAAGGAACCCACTATCTACAAAAAAATCGCAAGTAAATTCGATGATTCCTACCTCTATTTGATTAATATTGGTGCATCCGTTTAAAAGTTATAAGCCAGAGGTTCCCAAACTTTTTTTTCTCATAGACCACTTCCAAAATTTTGCTGGTTTCGGTGGACCCCCTCCCTGCAGCTACATTTCTATCATATTCCCAAAACTCGACAAAAAAAGTGAAGATTAGATCTAATTAAGAAAATTTGCGTTGCGGCTGAGTTTCAACCACGAATTAACAGTTTTCGAAAAAAAAAGCGAGAATTGATTGGTTTATTAATTAATTGATTGTGCTGTGAGTGGATGTCAAAAAAGTAAAGGTGGCGAATTAAAAAAGTTATTCCATCCAACTTTACATTTTTGACATCTCACTCACAGCACAAGGAGCATTTTAGTTTTTCACTATTGAAAACAGATAATTTTTTGTGGACCCCCGCTTATACGAATTGTGAACCCCCATTTTTTGTCACACCGACGTAGACCCCCTTCGAGTCTCCCGTGGACCCCTGGGGGTCCACCTGGACCACTTTGGGAATCAATGTTATAAGCAATCGAAGGTCGGGGGTGATAGGATTTTATTTTTATTTTAGAATTATCTTTACAAAAATTGCAACTACGCTACTTGATCTATGCTAAATGATCTGTGCCCGTCTCATAGCGACATAACCAGTTGTGACCAACTAGCCAGTAACACAAGATGAGAAAAACGTTTGTAAAGGAACGCCAAGTGACTGGTTTAATATAACAAAGTAACCAGTCACTTTCAGAAAGTACATAATTTCCTGATTGCAATTTTGTCGTTCAGTTTCATGAGCTGATTCACACCTTTTATTTTTTTTAAGTCTAAGTCCCCTTCGTGCTTCGAAGGGAGGCTCGTGCCCCTTAGTGGGAACCTATTTGGGCTGATAAAAAATAAATAAACTTAAAGTCACACAATTATTCATTTACTTTTTAAAGTATTTTTCTGAGATTATTAATTTAATTAACTTTATTAATTTAATTAACTTGCTTAACAATTTTTCTTTAATTTTAATTCAATTGAAAAAAATATCTTTATTATTGTTTATTTTTATGTCTTGTTTAATTATTTGATTCAAAACGTTTAAAACGTTTATTTGACATACACACTACAACACAACAACGACAATGAAACAAAGGAATAAACAACACAAAATAAAAAATAATAACAAATTAAAAGAAATTAAAATATAAATTAAAATTAATGAAGTTGTGATGTAGTGCGATGACAAACAGGACCCACCTCAGCATGTGTTGCAGCAGAAGCCGCAACGCTGGTTTTCAGTTGAGCCCCTGAATGTATGTGTATGTGTACTTACGTAGTACTTACGGAATAAAGAAAGTATATATATATATATATATATACCTATATATGTGTTATGTTTTGGATATACGTATATAATGATAAATGGATACTTAAATAAGTGATAATGTAAATTGTGTTTTCAAAATTTAATAATTATGTGTTGTGCAATAAGGTATCTGAGAGTTAGGTATGTTATAATAATAAGTGTGAAATAAATAATAATAATATAAATAAATAATAATAATGAATGTGGACGTGTAGTAGGTGGAGGTGAACATATGCACACTAAACGAGGTATGTTGGAACAACCCGGCCACCAATCGGTAAATCGGTTTGAAAAGATAATAAATACTTTTTAAGTTTAGTTTTAAACGTGTGTTTTGATTTTATTTCCCGGAGGGGTGGGGGCAGATTGTTCCAACACTTGGTGGCGGTATATTTAAAGCTCCCACGAAATGCAGCAGTACGATGTCTGGGCATACGCAGAGGCCAGCTCAACACACGACATGACACAGGGACGTCGCCCCGCCATTGCAGTTTCTCGAAAAGGTATTTTGGCTGACCTGTTTTTATAACTCCAAATAACAGAATAGCGAGGCGATGCTCTCTGCGTAGAGCCATTTTTAGTAAGCCTGCTGTGTTGAGGTAGGGGGTAGTGTGAGTACGCGGAGGGACTTTGAAACAAAAACGGGCGCAGGCATTTTGTACCCGTTGTACCACTTGCTCAGTGCGAGCCAATAAGCGCGGTCCGTAGACCAAATCAGCATATGCCATCTTAGAAAGTACGAGCGCCTCGCACAGCCTTATACGTAAGTCTACGTTGAGATATTCTCTAATGCGGTACAGTATCTTAAGCCGGTAAAAACAGACTTTCGCAACTTCCAGCACATGACTTTCAAAACGTAAACCCTCATCCATCAGTACGTCCAAACTACGCTCCTCCGAGACACGTTCGATCTGTTCGCCTAATATTGACACAGCAAGGTTCTGTTTAGATATGGTATCCAGCTGATTTGGGGTTCCAAACACTATCATCTTGGTTTTTTTTGGGTTCAATACGAGCGTGTTAGATTCTGACCAAGCTGCAATATTTTCCAGGTCTTGATTTATTTTATCCACAGCAGAAGTTGTGTCCCTAGGATCAAACGACAGGTAGACCTGTGTGTCGTCCGCATACATATGGTACTGACAGTGCCTGATAACTGAGCAAACATCGGCAGTATATAACGTAAAAATTATTGGCCCCAATATAGAACCCTGTGGAACCCCTCTAGAAACAGGACTTGGATCTGAAAAAGTGCAATATCCATCATTTTCTATTAATTTTACCTTTTGTGATCTACCACTGAGATAACTGGAGAACCAATTAACAGTGGGAGCAGAGAAACCATAATATGTCATCTTGGATAGTAGCAGTGGGATATTAATTGCATCGAATGCGCGGGAATAATCCAAGAGTACCATCACGGTTCCCATGCCCCCATCTTGCGCGGTTATAATGTTATCCGTTATATCAAGAAGGGCAGTGACGGTGCTGTGTGATTTACGAAAGCCGGACTGAACGGTCGGCAGTACACCGCTACTCTCCAAAAAAGAACTCAATTGCATATAAACAATTCTTTCCAGAACCTTAGATACACACGGGAGTATGCTAAGCGGGCGCAGGTCTTTCAGCTCGGCAACGTTTTGCTTCTTTGGTAAAGGGGTTACTAAAGCTGTCTTCCAGGCCTCGGGAAAGACACTTGTCGTAAGTGACCGATTGATTATTGCCGTTATTGTGTTCAGACTGTCAGGAAGCGTGAGCAGTAGCATATCCAATGATACACCATCAGCTCCTATCGCATTAGACTTGAGGGACTGGATCACCTTCATAATGCAGCACTCATCGACCGGCCTCAAAGAAAACTCGAAGTCTCCGTAACGTCTGAGTTCAAAATGGAGCAACATCGAGGGCGACGCTTCAGAATTACCCGGTACCGAGAGAAAATGGGCATTTATTTTGCCTGGATCCCGCAACTGAGCAGGCAGGTCGGAATTATGAATTCTGTTCGAAATGTTAATCGTTCGATTTAAATTATTCCAAAGAGCCCGAGGATTGTGAACATTTTTATTTATGTGCTGATTAAAGAAGGCTTTTTTTTCGTAATATAATGCCACGTTAACGCATCTCTTGAGCTCTTTGTAATAATCTCTATCTTTGTCTAGACCAGACCTGCGAGCAATGTCATGTGCACTATCACGCAGTTTCATCATCTCCTTAATAGTGAAAGTTATCCAAGGAAGACAGGTTTCTCTGGCAACTACTCGCTTAATAGGCGCATGTTTGTTGAACACTGACAACAAATTAAAGTTTAAAGAATCAACTATTTTATTCACATTCGATGCCGATGAAATCTCATTCCACTCCACCCTACTAATATCGTCGTTAAAACAGTCGATGTTTATGTCTTTAAGTGGACGAAAAGTTAAATACCGTTTGGGCGGTTTACATTTTTTTACTATGAGTTCGCCCGTAACTAGTGCATGACGGCTAAGAGTTGGGATATGGTCAACAACTAAGTTCATAATGGATGTGTTGCTACAGAATAAATCTATAAGTCTCGCACTGTGGTCCGTGAAGTGCGTGGGGCGGTCGACATACTGCTGTAAGTTTATTGATGTTAAAAAGCTATTTACCTTATTTGCATCACCGTCGGTTCGAATGTCAATATTAAAATCCCCCGCAAGTATTATATAATCACCCTGTGACGACAAAGAACAAACAGATTCAGTTAGCGCATCGAAAAACAAATCGGCGTTAACCCATTCCGGACGGTAAGCAGTACCGATAATGAACCTTATTCCCGCGCAGGACAGTCGCACCCACATTTGTTCGACAGGGGGGGAGGCGGGGTGTGCGCACACGCGGACCGACAGGCCTCGCCGCAGATAGAAGCCGACCCCGCCGCCGCGCGCACGTCCTGAGCTCAGCGGCCGCGGGATGTGTCGCAGCCGGTAGCCAGCCAACGTCGGCGCCCGCCCGTCCTCCCCTTCCGATAACCACGTCTCATTTATGCACAGAATGTCTAAGTCATGTTTAGCTATTGCTACGGTAAGCTCATCGTGCTTGTTTCCCAGCGAGCCGGGATTAAGGAAACCAATTTTTAAGTGTCGTTTCTTAGCGCCGGTGCCAGTAATAAATAGTGAACGTAAGTGAAAAATAAGCACAAATAGGTACTAAGAGGTCAGTGTATTTATGTGTATTTGAATGATTATTGTGCGTTAACGGCGCAGTGATAGTCGTCAGTGTATGATTTTCGTATTTGTAGTGTGATATAGGCTGGCAGCGTCGCAGCAGTATGTAAGTACATGTATAAACATAGATAGGTTTGGTGTCTAGAGTGAAATGCATGTAACGGAAGTGGACGTTTGTACAAAAATAATAATAATAAGGCAATGATGAAAGTATGTATGTTGTGTAATATAATAATAGTTTAGACACAGATTCGATATTTGTAGGGGCACAACTAGTGAGACAGTATCTGTTTGTCATCGCGCTACATTTAAATAGGTGGTAGACACAGATAATATTCACATATAACACAAAACACATGACAAAATAACCAATGAAAGGTTTTAAAGATAGCGTAGCGAATGTCAAACCAATATAACACCAAAAACCTTGTCGATGTCTCGTTCCGTACGAAGGCGGTACACCTGAGTGTCTGATTTTTGTCGAGCAAATATACGGCCCCCACGGGTCCACACAAATCTCCATTGGTGGTCGTTGCCCATCTGTCTGGCTTTGCCAAACAAGCAACGGTTCGCACGGGTGAGCCTTTCATTGACATAAAACCGACGCACCGGCCCCGGCGGACCGAAACCATCAGTGTCAGCAGTGCGACGCACGCGTGCCTCAGTCAGCAGCTTGTCGCGGAGGTCCCGGCGCGCCAGGCGCACAGCCAGCGGCCTGGGCTTACCGTCGTCCCCGGGCTGCCGCCGCGCGCCCACCCGCTCCGCCGACACCACATCACGCGATTCCAGTGGCACGCCCAGCTTGTCAGCGACCAGCTTCACCAGGTGCACAGGATTCTCGCCGCTTACCTCCGGTAGCATGGTGATTTCCACATCCGTCGAAAGTAGCTCCTGGTCCCTATCGTTAAGTTCTACCTTGAGTTGCTCAACTGTGCGGGTAAGCTCGGTGACGTCCGTCGACGTCTCACACCCACTGCTGCAGCGTTCTTCTAAGGTAGAAACACGAGTCTCCACTGCGTTGAGGCGTCGGATAAGACTGTCTTCCATGGATGACATTTGACCTTCCACACCAGTTAGGCGATCGTTAACACCATTCATAGTTATCAACATTATTTCCATACGCTTCGCAAAACCGGTCATCTCTTCACGCATAGCAGATATCTCCCGTCGGAAAGCATTAATTCTTGCCAAATCGACGCCAAATCGACATCCTCTGACCTGTCAGACTTTGGGGAATCGTTGTTGTCATTCGAACCCTGCTCGGCATCCCCGGCACCTTTCACTGGAGTGTCGGTGTTATCATGACGTGGTTGTTTTAATTTGCATTCAGGGCACATCCAGTCCCGAGGGATTTTAACAGTTTTAGGAATCTGCATACAGGCTTTCTCGAAAAGACATTTACATTTCGAACACTTGATACCTTCCTTGTCAGATACAAAACGGCCACAAGCTCCGCACTTCGACATTGTGTTCTAATTGAAAGCGCGTAAAGGTGCGTATCGCAAAACTGTAAAGTAGCGGTACACGTCAGCTGTTGAGTTAAAAATTTACGATTCACTGTTTTTAGTGTTTGTTAATCACTTTAGAAGTCTGAATATTGAAAACACAACAAGTTCTTTATGCTTAACTGTTTAACACACAACTTTAGTGAAAATTTTAACTTTTGACAGCAATTTCGAATTTATTATTACGGAGTCGGTTAGAAACGATACCGCGCGCTACGAAGCACACACACACACGATTGCAATTAGCTTTTTTTTTTTTCACTGCACAATTGGCTTTTTATTATTGTAATAGCGCGTAACTTATTCCTAATTTGGTACCGGCAGAATATCAGTGTCGTAAATACATACTTGTTATGTGCTTATGACAAAATGCTGAGTCGGGGCCATTTCTTTGTGCAATATATTGTAGTATAGATGAAGGAATTTACAATTTATGTATTTGATCGAACTTTGCTGTAATCATAACCTAAAATTGTACTATAATGTATTGTTGGCAATGAATAAATTATTTTCTTTCTTTCTTTCTTTCTTTCTTTCTTTCTAGATGATGCTTCCGGCTCTTTTTTAACTCTTCACCGTGCGATAAAGCTGCCTTTTCTTGGTAACTATGCTATAAAGTGTTCTACTTCTTCTTATCATGTAGGTATAGTCAAGTGTGTGGCGAACTTGGCTAACCCTGGTGTCAGAGTTTTCAAACCGCACAATGGCCTCTGACTTGGTTTTAACGACTGTAGTCAATCGACAACAGCCGGGACCGACAGCTTAACGTGCCCTCCGAAGCACCGAAACGCTCGTGATAAATTGCCACTTTGGTCACCCATCAGGTTCCTTAATATAAATTGTTTATATTATTATATTCTCGCCAACCAGTGTCTGCTAATAACAAAGTATCGCATCATACAAAAATCGTCCGCAATACTTAACACTTAAATTTTTAAAAAATTATCACACTCGACATTCGGTTGCTACAACCTTTAAAACGGCTGAACCAATGTTGATAATATAGTTAAAAACCATCTCGATTATGTCAGCTATCACAAAAAAAAAACCTCACAAAGTCGATCAAGTCTTTTAAGAGCTACAATATCACAGACTGACATACAGATCCACAGACATACAGATCCACAGACATAAAGATAAACAGATACACACGTCAAACTTATAACACCCCTCTTTTTAGTCGAGGGTTAAAAAGTAAGCTGTGAAAATCAGTGGCGTAGCTAGGTAACTAAAGGTCCTGGAGCAAAAATTAAACTAGGACCCCAACTAAACTTGAAGAATAAACATTTTCTATTCTATTCTATTCTATTCTAAACTATTTAAAATTGTTTGTTCCGTATTCGTCGTGTTCCGAATTAGATGTACTCTAGATTTGTCGTAATCCAGATTCGTCACACTCCAGATTCGTCATGATACAGATGAAAAAATTAAAAACCAAATACAAATTGTAACTTATTTCAATGAAAAAATTAAAACTATTTTATGAAAATAAAAGAAAATATCTACCTGGAAATACCTGGAAACAAACGTGTTCCTGGAATCTGGTTTATTTATATTCCGAATGTGGGAGAAGTTTTCGCTGGTTCTATTTATAGTTTGTAAGTCAGAGTCCGAGGAGCCCCCTGAGTTTGGGGGCCCGGGGCACTGCCCCGCGAGCCCCCCGGTAGCTACGCCACTGGTGACAATTGAAATTCACTGTCGGAAAACCTCTCATTCATATGGAAATCGACAGTAAATCGTACCTAGTGATGAAATATTCATAGCATTACTAGTATCTGAAAAAATCAGCAACTGATTCAGAAAATACTCTACAAAGCTGTGGAAACCCTTTTTCTCGCCAAATTACTTTATTTGTCAGCAAAATGTTGAAGAAGTTGCAAATACTAAAACCTTTCAGATATTTGTTTGACGTTTTACCAAGTTAGTCACAGATTTTTCACGGTTCAGTTGCATTAGTTTCGGGTTCTGTTAAATCCTTACTAATATTATAAATGTGAAAGTAACTCTGTCTGTATGTCCGTCTTTCACGCCTAAACTACTGAATCGATTTTGATGAAATTTGGTACAGAGATAGATTAGAACCTGAGAAAGGACATAGGTTACATTTTATCTCACAGTTTTGCACGATAAAACCTGTAGTCCACGCGGGCGGAGCCGCGGGCGGAAAGCTAGCTGTCTATAAAACAACTGAGGTTAGGCTTTTATAATCTATCAAAGATGGACACTACTATTATTATATAATTCATATAGGTAGTCAAATAGAAGTTATTATAAAAATTCGCATGAAAACAGAAGGACTAGGCTCAATGCAACATCGTACCGACATTGCAAAGCACGAAAGTTTGTGATAGTTATTCTTTCACGCAAAAGCTGCTGAAAAGTCTTAAAGTAAAATTGTTTTTAGACCTTGTTTTGAGCCTTTGTCTTACTAACATAAATTTATACACTGTATATCGTCGTTGTCAATTTAAAACCTCTTATGTGTCGCTCGAACCAAATATTTTTTTATCAAAATCTTGTAGGATATTGCTGCAGAGTCCCCGTGTGAGTCTACGGCAGAGTAGAATAGGACCACCCTCTTTCTTACCGAGGTGTCGTACAAGGCGACTAAGGTAAATATGCAAGCAAGTTCGTCTGCACACAGAGAAGGAAAACTCTGCAATTATATCAAAACCCACGCCAACTCGTCTGCCAAGCGTGGTGAGTATGGCATTTACCCCTCATATTATCGAGGGAAGCCCGTGCCCCAGCAGTAGGGACGTATATGGGCTGATGATGATTGCTGCAAACACATTTAGCAATAATTTTCCACGTCAAAAACGTAAGAGTCACCGACTTCAATCCCAAAAAGACAATTTTTTCGAGAGTTTCCCTCAATTTCTTCAGGATTCCACCATCAGATCCTGGTTTCCTTACCATGGGACCACCCTTGGGATACTCCCTTTCCAACAAAAAAGAATAATCAAAATCGGTTCATAAACGACGAAGTTATCCGCGGACATACATAAAAAAAATATACGGTCGAATTGAGAAACCTCCTCCTTTTTTGAAGTCGGTTAAAAACTCTTTTGTGTATATCATTTGTATTTTAGAAGTTATAGATGTTTATAAAACTCCATTAATTTTCTTGTTTCTGTAAACTTGATCGGTTTCCACATAAGAGATTTTAAATTGATAACGACGATATGGGGTGACCTTAAATTAATTAGCGAAAATTAAGAACGTGAATAACCGCACGAAACTGAAGAACTTTCCCCATAGGACAATGACATACTAGGTCGATATACGAAAAAATTCGCAGATTTCCTCGTGCCTCACACGACCATCGAGCACATGGAAATGAATCTACGGCAAATTTCGTTCTGACTTTATGACTTTTTAACCGACTTCAAAAAAGGAGGAGGTTTTATGTTCGACTTTATGTATTTTTTTTAATGTATGTTCACCGATTTCTCCGCCAGTTATGGAACGATTTTCAAAAGTCTTTTTTCGTTCGAAAGAGTATTTTCCAGAGGTGGTTCCATAAAAATTATATCGAAAATAATTCAGCGCTTTTAAAAAAATCTACAAAAACAAAAAAAAAGGAACATCATCTAAATAATTGAGTGACATTTTTTGTGGTTATCTGCTTATAGGCATTGTAGTCTGCAAAAAATACTTGTTATCTACTTTGTGCGAACTGTTGTTGGGATTGAAGTCGGTGACTTATACGTTTTTAACGTGGAAAATTATCTAAAGTTATCAATGTACAGTCTGTGAAAGTTTCGACTACACAACTATATATACCTATTCTTCTTCTTATCGTGTGGGTATAGTCAAGTGTGTGGATAGCTTGGCTAACCCTGGTGTCAGAGTTTTCAAACCGCCGAATGGCCTCTGACTTGGTTTTAACGACTATATAAGGTCCAAATTTATTAGTCACTTACCTTCTAAGGCGTTATTGTATAGGTTGATAGTATCCCAAAAAAACAACATAAAAATTAATTATCTGAAAATTTAATTTTGTAAAAAAAATTTAAAAAAAAATTCAATTTAAAGTAAAAGGAATGGTTCTCTTTCGATTATAGCCGTCCACTTCCCGCTCGCCCGCTCTACTACTGCCATTATTATTTACGTTTGAATGGATGGGTTTATTCAACATAGTAATGAAAAAATATCATGACAAAATTTTTCAAGACCTTTTAAATTTAATATTATGCTTTTGTTTTTTGACTCAAATGATATATTTTGACCTACACAATAACGTGTTAAAAGGAAAGTGACTGATAAATTAGGACCTTATATACCTATTGTGACACCTGTATTTTACCTTTAACTTTGGGTTGTTCCACCTTTGCCAGTACAAATAGTGAGGTATCACGTGTTGTAAAAGCAATTTCAGGTGTGGCATTGTAGCTACAGGTCCTGTATTTTCTTCATATCTCTCGGCCAACTGTGTCTGTCTCGCACTTTTCTTTTTAAAATTAACTTATTTATCCGAAATACGAAGTTTGCAAAGCCACAATAAGAAAATGGAAGTTCTGTACTACAGGTTAAGTTCCAACGAGCCCGCCTTATGAGAATTCACTCTTCTTTAGACAGAGACCACAGATTAAGCAACGTGGTTCATTTTACATCAAAGCAATGTAAAATGAATCTTAATAGCTACGGAACAAAGGTTTTTTTCCGAAAATAGCAGCACGAAGAGACATCCGTCGCCTGAAGACTGAGCTACGGACGAAAAAAAAACCTTTGCTCCGTAGCCATTAAAGTTCATTTTACGCTGATTTGGTCGCCGCGTCCCCGCGCCACGTCACTTGTTTATAAAAAACCCTAACCTTTCCCATAACCTTTCCAAAAAAAAAAATATTCAGAGATCTCAAAAAAAAAACAAGTTGTCATTGAAGGTTGTGTAACCGCAGTGATTTATTAAATTTGTCGCTATTTGCCCCTGCGCCCCTCCCCTACCCTCGTACCCGTCATGTCGGAGGGTAAAAAATGTGTTTCCCCCACGGTTGAACGGGTTGGGGTAATTTATTACTCTGCTCGTATGTATATCATCTTTGTGATGTATGTATAGCTAATGCTGTTATCTCAGGTTTCTTTATGCCTGCTTCGGCAAATTGAAAAACTCGTTTGACATAATTTTTAACACCCGACAAAAAGAGAGGTGTAATAAGTTTGACGTGTGTATCTGTCTGTCTGTGTCTGTATGTGGCGTCGTAGCTCCTAAACGAATGGACCGACTTTGATGCAGTTTTTTGTTTGAAAGCTAACGTAATCAAGATGGTTCTTAGCAATTTTCGATCAAAATTAGTTTAGCCGTGTAAAAGTTATAAGCAATGAATATTGGGAATGATATTTTTTTTATTTGAGTTATCTGACGGCCGGTTTGGTCGAGTGGTAATGACGCTGCCTCTTGATCGGCGGGTCCTGGGTTCAATCCTCAGTCGGGGCAAACATTTGTGTGAAAAGCTTATGTGGGTCATGGGTGTTTGTGTTTGTCTTTATGTGTGTTCCGAGGGACCCACGACACAAGGGAAAACCTTAGGTGGGCCTTTGAGTGTGTAGCGTTTATTTTTTTTGTATTTTTTTTTATCTTCAGTTACATTTCGTCAAAGATCTGCTTCAAGACTCTTGAATCAAGAGTGAAAGGGTTTCTTCTTGATAACCTTGCCACATATCCTCTACCATGTCTTTAAATCAACGTAGCTGGCACGGCCCGCGACTCGAACGTCACGCCACTAAATCTTCCCAAAAAGTTTTGTTAAAGGATTTCGTATTCCCGAGAAAAAACCTAAAAGAGTTAGTATGAAAAAATCTGTTTTCTAAAAAGATTGCATGAAACAGAAAACGGAAATTTGATAGGTAAAGACCTATTATTTTCCCCATTCTCTTTTTCTAGTCCTACAAACAGAATTTTCGCTAAAAGCTTCCAATAAACTAATGTAGTCTTGACCTAAATATATATCGAAAAGAGAGCAAGTTTCGCCATTTATTCGTGAATTATTCGCGGGAAAAAGTCGGCTCGAACACCTAACAAACATGAGTTGTTATCTAAGAAACTCAAGTTGCAGGGAAACTCAGAGTTTTACACATAAAATGTAGTAACAACGTAGTGTTTTTGAGAACCACTGCCTCTAAACACACACCTCCCTATACATTCAACACTCATGAGAAGAATCACAAAAAAAACGAATTTTTAAAATTGTTTTGCAACAAATTGAAGAGACCTGCTACACCAACTCAGCAGGCCGAGTACGATAGTGACAGCGCCGCGACAATACCGCGGTCCTATGTCAAAATGTCAACATTGACAACGCCATAGGGCGAGCAAGCCTGTGCGCGGGACCATTGCGCAATCAAAGTGAAGTTTCAGCGTTAGCCGAGCCCGAATTTGTCGTTATCGTGCTAGAGCTGCAGAAATATTATAAGGAAGAAGAAGCGAGACAGAGATAATGGATGATTGTATAGGAATGACGAAGAAAAAAATATTTTTACATGCTAGTGCTGTGGGGTAACTACTCACATCCACTACTTTTTAGTTAGCGAAACTTTAGGGGTTGATTCTCCCCATAAAACTGAACATCTTTCCCGCAGGAACCTCCATAAAATTCTCAAAAATAGTACGCCTCTGATAGAGTCTTTCAAATGAAAGCTGTCCCTGAAAAACGGCGGCAAAATCAAAAAATCTGCTGGCCACACTGGCTATACACTGAATAAACGAAGTTGATACTAGTATTATTTTTACGTCTGAAATCAAAATTAAATTAATTTCATTTAAAAAAAGTTGCGAGCTACATTAATCTATTAAAAGTTAAGACGCGATAATAATTCAATAATCGTCGCATTAATAATATTCGTTTTGCTATGAACATGAAGGGAAGGTCAGATTACGTCCGTGCGAAGCTGGGGCAGGATCGCCGATATACTATGATCAGTCAGAGCACAGGTGCGCAAAATAACATCAAAACTATTATTTAACATATTATCTATATATAATGATTAATAAAATACCAAGTTTCAAAAAAAATTGCGTCATACTAACTTAAGAAATCATGCACCACACGTAAACAATCTTGTTTTTGTTTGAATTCGGTGTCTTTCTCCTATTGTTTTTCTTTAAACTTTTAAATCATGCAAAACAAAATCTTCTGCACTTCTCTCTTAATAGTTTTATTCATTTTTACACCCGTAAATCGATAAAACAAGATAAAATAATAGTACTGACGGCCAACTGACAACTTGGGAAATTGACGTTGACAATTTTATGTAGTACTACCATGTAAAAAGTTTGAAAAAATATCCAGAGACTACTTTTAATAGCCAGATTATATCATACTGCATAGGGGCCGTCCATTAATCACGGGATGTTTTTTTATCATTTTTCAACCCCCCTCCCCCTAGGTGATCCTTGGTGAGGTTTAAGACTAACCCCCCCTCCCCCACCCAAAATCACATGTATTTTAGTACCTACAAAGAATCTTGAAATTTTTTGAGTATTATCTTTAAATACAAGTACAAAGTATTATCTAATTTTATTCTGAAATAAAGGATCATGATAAAAATGTCTAGACAGAAGTGTTGCAGGTTGTTTTTGACTGGAATAAAAATAATATTAAAGGAATGGTGTAATCATGCGAAAAACATATATTGTACCAGTACATGAACATATTCAATGTACATTGTCCTCGGATCACGGATTGGCAAGACTTTCTTCAACACTAACAACTGCATTCGGCATCTTGCAAGTCAGTTGTTGGCACTGTGCTTTGTTGAAGATCAACGTTTTGGTTTCATCAAGCCACACTACACGCCGCTTTTCGGATTAGAAATCGCGTGTTTGACGAAAAAATAAATACACGTGATATCTTACTACACCCCCCCTCCCCCTTGTGATATTTCGTGATTTTAGCTAAACCCCCTCCTCCCCCTTTCGAGCCTCACGTGATCAATGGTCGGCCCGATATCAGAGGCGAACATTTTTTTTTCTTGGTTCAACCTTCTTTGGGAAAACTTATTCAGTTTCGTGGGCCGATTCTAATCCCTAAATTTCTCTGACTAATTTAAAGTCCTATGCAGTTACATTTATTCTTGTCAGCGCCAACAGATGGCGCTGCGTGTATTTTAAATCACTATTTTAACGGTTAAAATACAAAAAAACAAAAAAAAAGTTATTTTGATATATTATATTCTTATGTTAGTTGTATTTAATTTAATCCTATCTTTTCCTACATAACTTCTTTAATGATTTTGTTATGACTGTAAATGTTTAAATGTATTTTGTTTATTAGCACACGCGATGTATTACGTACTATATTAAAAAGAGGTTAACTGTGTTATTATTTGCTGACAGGTCCCGGGTTCGATTCCCTGTCGGGGCTAATATTTGTAAAAAGCAATTATTTGTAAAAACAAATGTTTGTTCTCAAGTTATGGTTGTTGTTTTATTTTTTATTCTATAAGGTATCGTTCGTATACTTGCGTTTTATCATTTCTCATTTATGCTTTTTTTATAAAACAGCGTTCAAAAGAAAAGCATAACATAAAGTCACAAATTGTAACAGCGCCTTCGCAGATCATAATTTTACAGCTGACTTGATCACAAGTCTAAATTGTCAACGATGCCTCTTATTTTTTGCATTTCCATGTATAAAACTCATTTCTGTAGCTGCGTAGGTACAGCGCACAGACATATACACGACTAGACGACGCAAGTGATGTATTTCGCGTGTAAGAAGGGATAGACCAAGATCCCAGGGCCGCCAGACCTTACTTATTTTCTCATAAACCAAATGTGAGGGAAATAGTAGTGCTAGTACTACGTACTAGCAATGTATGAATACCAGCTAACCAGGCCGACGGCCAATTTTCAGCTACCAGGTTCTGAAGGTACTTCCGAAAATTGCTCACTTGTCTTGAAGTCTGGGTACTATAAAAAGTATTGTTTTAGTTCCCTGAACATGAACATACAAAAATCACGGCTCAGATTGTAGGTATAATCGCATAATTTACTTGCGAACTGTAAAGCGTCTGACAGAAATTACAGCCGACGGAGAGTGTCTGGCGGTGTTGAACATTAATTTTTATATTTAATTAATTATATTCTATAAGACATCAGCAGCCAGACTTCAAGACAAGTGAGTAATTTTTGGAAGTACCTTCAGAACCTGATGGCTGAAGATTGGCCGCCGGCCCAGGTTAGCTGGTATTCATACACTACTAGTACGTACTAGCACTACTATTTCCCACATATTTGGTTTATGAGAAAATAAGTAAGGTCTGGCGGCCCTGGGATCTCCGTCTAGTCTAGGAGCAAAATTTGCTTCCTTCAGTCGGCGCTCGAACGTTCTCGATCGGAAACAAAAAAAAATGCCTAATTGTGCCGTTTTGAGCTGTAAAAACTACACAGAAAAAGTGGGACAAAATAATGGCACACATCTGGTTTCTATAGAGACGATGAGACTTACGTAATATAAAAAAAAATATTTCAATAACTTACAATGTTTATAGTTTATGTTGGAATCTCCTTTAAATTACTTGTGATAGGAGAGTTCGCTCCTCCATTTCTTTGTTATCATTACACGAGTGATTAAAAATTAAAACAAAAAAATTTAAACAAAAAAAAGAAGCGAAAAAAGTAAAAGAGAAAAATAAACAAAAGAGATAAAGTAATAACTATATGGCTGTGGTACAGCGCTAATCATTTCTGTGGGCAGCCGTTCTGTGTGTTTTCCATATTAACATATAAATACTTATGGTTTTCCATCACTAAATCGCTAGTCTAACGTCACAGTAGGTAAAAAATAATGGCACGCTTGGTTTCTATAGAGACAATGAGACAAGCGTCATCTAGTCGTGTATATGTCTGTGGTACAGCGGAACTCATTTATGTGGGCAGCCGACCGTGCAGACCCGATAATCCATCAAAAGCGCCTGCAAAAGTTACTCTTAAGGTGCTACAGAAGTTGAATGTTTACACACCAGCAACACAATCGAACTGTATTCATTTGTCAGATCATTTAGGTATTACAGGCTAGCTTTCCGCGCGGGACTTTGTTCCCGTGGGAATTCGGTAAAGTTATGTAGCCTATGTTACTCAGGGATAATGTAGCATTCTAATGTTGAAAGAATTTTCCAAATCGGTCCAGTAGTTTTTAAGTTTATTCGTTACATACAAAATACAAATCTTTTCTCTTTATAATATTACTAGCTTTACGCCCGGGACTTCGTTCCCGTAGAAATTTTGGAAAATTATGTAGCCTATGTGTTAATCCAGGGTATCAGCTACCTCCATACCAAATTTGATCAAAATCAGTCCAGCCAATCTTGAGTTATAAGTGGTGTAACTAACACGACTTTGTTTTATATATTTAGACTAGCATTCCGCTCGGGACTTCGTTCCCGTGGGATTTCGGGAAAATGATGTAGCCTAAGTTACTCAGGGATAATGAAGCATCCTAATGGTGAAATAGTTTTTGAAATCGGTCCAGTAGTTTTTAAGTTTATTCGTACAAAAATACAAATCCTTCCTCTTTATAATATTAGTGTAGATATAGTATAGGAGAAGACTCAAATCTTGATCTATACCTAAGTATTGATTGTCTCTTTCTCGTTACTCTGATATATACTTGAGTGGCAGTCGTCTTTGTCAGTCGCATTCTGTAGAGTCGAGTTCTATTATACGGACCTTAGACGCTCTGTTGTTGAAACCTTCATAAAAGTTAAATCTTTAAATGTAATGCCGTCCTTATTTACCTCAACAAGACGGAAAGTGACAGTAAACTTATTTGACAGTAAACCCTGGTGTCAGAGTTTTCAAATCGCACAATGGCCTATCTGACTTGTAGTCGGGCAGAATTAGCCGATCACAGTGCTAAAATCTGGGAAATAAGTAACCAGCAATTAAATATTGTTTTTCTATAGATCTTTGCATTAGTAAAAAATTTTAGGGCCATTTTACGAGGCCCATTTTTCAGTTTTTGCTGCGGTTTGCTAAAAGTTTAAATGCGATCAAGATAAAATTTGATACAGATGTTAGAAGCTGTAATATCTACCTTCAGTCCAAATTTCAGCTCTTTATATAATATCACGAGGGTTATTGAATTTCGAAAAAATTGCCAAAAAACGCGGTTTTTGCGGATTTCGCAAAAACTACCAGACCAATCGGGACTCAACAAAACTCATTTTGTTTGTCTTTTTATTGCGGTTTTTTGTTACACAACACTTTTTACTGCCAGACGCGTAGTTTACCGGTAAATCGCAAAAAACCTGTTGTGACAGTTGTTTTGACGGCCGCGCTGCAACTCTAAAGTTGTACAAAATGAATATGTTTATACTAATGCAAAGATCTGTAGAAAAACAATTTTTAATTGCTGGTTACAATTTTTTTATCATAAGATTGGTTAACTCTTGACCTCAATCTTGACCATAAGGTCATTTCCTTGACGCAAAACCTAACTCTGCCCGACTATTGGTTTTACAAAGTGGTCGTGTCGTATAAAAATGCCCAATCATCTTCCCTCTATTAAGCTGCCAAAAAAGTAGAGCTTGTTTTACAAGTAAAAAAACTTTCAGTAATTAGCTACCTTAAACTATTCAAAAGAGGTAAGTGTGAACAGTATGGCTCTTAACTCTCACAGTCCTTGTTTATAAGAAGAAATTATTTTCTTACTAAAGTAAACTCTTTTACATACTATTTTATTTTAAAAAAACATAATAATTCTCCTCAGTCTAATTAAAAATTATATATAGAAACGCTCTAGAGATCAAAATATCTATGTAGGTATCATGAAACAATAATTTTTGTAAGAATGAGATTGTCAAAATGTTATTTTTATTTTATTTGTCGGCCATCATTTTTCATTAGGGTTTGACATAAAGATTTATTGTGATCTGTTGTATTGCTGATCGCGGATCCAATTTCCTTGAGTGATTTGTGAAACATTTATTTTTTGAAAACTGTTTAGAGTTAAATTAAGTTTATATTTGGTTAAAACTTCATTTAATGTTACGCTCTTGTAAAACAGTTTTTTTGAATACCACACAAAACCTAGAATCAACAGACTACGACCCCAACAATGCTTATCAGCAAATAACCACAAATCAAAACGTCATCTAAATATAATGTAATGTTTCTTGTTTTTGTTGATTAAAAAAAACACGTATCTTTAAATAAAATTTTATTAGACTACCTCAAGAGTACGCTTTAGAATTAAAAAAAGAATTATAAACCAACAAGCGGAGTTATCAAGTAACAAACATAATGAAACACAGTCGAAACAAGAAACAAGAAACAAGAACCAAGAACTTCTCTTTTTTTGAAGTCGGTTAAAAATAATATTAAAATAGCCTATTTAATTTGTTTTTTTTCATAATTATTACTTATTTATTAATAGATAATAATATTTATTTATTTATTTATTTATTTTTTTTGTTATTAATATTTTTTTATTTATATATATATATTCTGTTGCCTATCACTTTCAGTAATCAACATTATTTTTATTAACAGCCAATACAATGATAAAATAACGCGCTATGTAGGAACCTTAGATAAAATAATTTGTATCTTTTTTATCCAATAGAATTCAATTCAAACCTGCGTCTTAGAATAATTAAACTACTACACTAGGGCAATAAAAAACAACACTGACCATTATGATAAAGTTATTTTTTTGTTTTTGGGTCCAGTGTCCATACAAAATTACCCATTCTCCTTTAAGAAGAAGAAGTTTAATTTTCTAGAATTCAAGAATGAACCTGAACCATTCAAACAAAACTTTTGAATTTTTACAAAGCCTCTCTCAGAGGAGTTAACCCTAGACTTTAGGAGCCTCCAAAGTTTCTAACTTACGTGTAGTACTCGCTTTATGTCAGCTAAAGAGAAATGTTGAATATAGTCACTCGAAACAGACGATGAACTTTCAACACAGAGTTCTATGCTATTGTGTTAAGAGCGATTTTGCAACGAAAACTTCCTTTGATGTACTGGCGCCTGTATTCGTACTATCAGGTGCCTTTAAGCAAGTAAGTTTGAGGACTTAATTGATTTACTTTACATCCCTCTGGCGTAAGTAGGAATGCTTTGCTAACAATTTTCAGTTACAAAACAAGTCGTAATATGTTTTTTTTTTAAGATGGGTTAACTCTTGAACTCAATCTTGACCAAGGTCATAGATGTGGTCAACGATGGATCGAGTTAACCCAGAAAATGCCTATAAGGCATTGGTACTCCTATGCACCGACGGAACACAGCAAGCTGTTAGGCGTCGGACTTCGGTAGGAGGGTGGTCGCGAACCAGACGGCCCTTTACAGAGCCTACCACACCGCATGAGACCTTTAGGACGCCACCTCAGATTCAGAACAAATTGAGGTGTCGTTGCCTGGGGTGGATTAATAGGAGGCAGGCTCATTTGTGTTTCTTTAGTCGCCTCTTACGACACCCACGGAAAGAACCACCCCATTTCTTATTCTCAACCGATCACCACCCGGCAAAAAATTATTATGTATTAGTAGCGTCACGTTTTTTCGTCAATTTAAAACTTTATTTCGGACTCTGTTCTCATATTACTAATATATTATATATCAATAAATACATAGGTTATATTTAATATCAGTCAACTACCCAATTCTGACACTTAGGTTGATCAAGTTTGCCCCACACACGATTTGGAAAGGCCCACTAATCTTAAAATAATCTAGAACTACGTATTCATAAATTGGATAAACCAACCACTTCTCGAACATCAAATGTAAGTACATATTATGAATTCATCTCTCAGCTCGAGCCTATGTAATATTCATCCTTGACAAGCCCCCAGGGGAGCAACCGTGATAACATTATAGGCATATTTAATAGCCACGTACACTTCAGCTTATTTGACTTCATTTTCTTTGATTGCGTTGGAGTTTAGGTGGTTTTTAACCCCCGACAAAAAAGAGGGGTGTTATAAGTTTGACGTGTGTATCTCTATGTCTGTGTATTTGTCGCATAATAGCTCCTAAACAAATGGACGGATTTCACTGCGGTTTTTTGTTTGAAAGCTGGCGTGTTAGCGATGGCTCTTAGCTATATTTAATCAAAATTAGTTTAGCCATTATAGACCAAGATCCCAGGGCCGCCACACCTTACTTATTTTCTCATTAACCAAAAGTATGGGAAACAGTAGTGCTAATATGTACTAATAATATATGAATACCAGCTAGCCTGGGCTGACGGCCAATTTTTAGCTACCAGGTTCTGAAGGTACTTCCAAAAATTGCTCACTTGCCTTGAAGTCTGGGTGCTATAAAAAGTATTATTATAGTTCCCTGAACATCATATACAAAAATCACGGCTCAGATTGTAGGTATAATCGCATAATTTACTTGCGAACTGTAATGCGTCTGGCAGAAATTACAGCCGACGGAAAATGTCTGGCGGTGTTGATCTTTAATTTTTATATTTAATTAACTATATTCTATAAGATACCAGCAGCCAGACTTCAAGACAAGTGAGTAATTTTTGGAAGTACCTTCAGAACCTGGTAGCTGAAAATTGGCCGCCGGCCCAGGTTAGCTGGTATTCATACGTTACTAGTACGTACTAGCACTACTATTTACCATACATTTGGTTAATGAGAAAGTAAGTAAGGTCTAGCGGCCCTGGGATCTCCATCTATTAAGAGTTTATTATCAAATGAGCAAAAGGTTGAAATATTATTTTTTACGGTGGTCCTATATGTCGAGGGTTATATTTTTGTTATCTTTAGAGTTATTAAGACATTCGTTTTCTACTTAGGTTGCAAATTACGATATCACTGTTTCATATATAAGCAAATTTTTTAATTAGTACCCAAATTATTTCTACGTAAACTTTATGAAAATGTAACAGACCTGTAGTTTCTGTTTTATATCGTTTCATATAAAATTTTCAAATTAGATCGTCTGAAGCATGATTAAAAATCAAAAATTTTGTATCATTCAATACAAAAATTTGGTCGAGTGGTAGCGGCGCTGCTTCTTGATCGACGGGTCCTGGGTTCGATTCCCAGCCGGAGCAAATATTTGTGTAAAAAGCAGACATTTGTTCTCGGGTCATGGATGTTTGTGTTTGTCTTTATGTGTGTTCCAAGGGACCCACGACACAAGGGAAAACCTTAGTGTGGGCCTTTGAGTGTGTGGCGTTTATTTAAAAAATAAAAATAAACAATTGACTTGAAACTTGGTAATAGTACTCTTCAACACATTTTGTGCCACCGGTGTTTCTGCGTTTGACGAAATTAATCCTCTAAAGACGTTAAAAAGGGGTATCAAAATCTGAAAATTTTGAAAAAATATTTTTTTTCCTCCTTATTTACGTTCTATCAACGTTACCGACACTATAAAAAAAATTGGGTACTGATTAAAATGTCACCCTGTATAAAAAACCTTTGCGGATCGCTACATTATATGATGATTTTTTTCTTTTCCGTTCTGGCATTTATGATAATCGGTATTAGTAGCACTTTCTAGATGGAATGAAAAATGTACCGACAGTGACTCAGCGGGACGGAGACGAATCGTTTTAGAAGTAAGCGGTAGGAATAGCAGGATAACCGGGAATATTAAGCACATTACTTACAGCCATCAGGGCCCCGATTCTGTATATAACTTTAGTTGTGTGTTGATAGAATGGTCGCCATTTTATCCGTTCAGGTGGCGAGATTGAGAACTATCCAAATTTCATACATCTAATGACCGGCTTTGACATGTGGCACCACCGCCAAATAAATGTAATAGCTCGTTTTATTATTGTAATAGCGCGTAACTTATTTCTAATTTGGTACCGGTAGAATATCAGTGTCGTATATACATACTTGTTATGTGCTTATGACAAAATGCTGAGTCGGGGCCATTACTTTGTGCAATATATTGTAGTATAGATGAAGGTAATTTACAATTTATGTATTTAATCGAACTTTGCTATAATCATAACCTAAATTGTTACTATAATGTATTGTTGGCAATGAATAAATTATTTTCTTTCTTTCTAAATGTTCAGTTGCGAGGTAGTTTGTAAGTTTACGTTCGGTTGGCGGTGACGCTGCTGGTCGAGGGCGGTTGTCAGCAAGTATATGAAAATTAAATAGTTCTGAATTTCGCTACCTGAACAGATAAAATGGCCTCCATTCCATCGACACACAACTGGAGTTACAAAATCGGGGCCCTGGTTTTTAGTTAAGATATCACATCATATTATATTATAAAACAAAGTCCGTCTGCCTGAACAGGATAAACTCATGAACTACTGAACGGATTTTCATACGGTTTTCACCCATGGACGGAGTAATTTAGAAGAAAGGTTTATGTGGTTAATATTTCCGAAATTCCTACGAGGGCGAAGTCCTGGGCGGGAAGCTAGTTTTCAAATAAGCGAAACGCAATATGTTCAAAAGTAGTTGAGTTTCCTAAAACTGTGTTCTGTGATTTAAGTTTGCTTGTTTTAAAGTCAACCTAAAAGATATCTTGAAATCCGTGTTTAAATAGCTTAGTTCTCTAAACTTGAAAAAAAACCATTATTTGAACACTAGCTGATGCCCGCAACTTCGTTTGCGTGTTAATTTTTTTTTTGTACAGAGTATGTACACAGATTGAAAACATATATCTTACGTGATTTAGATTTTTACATACAAAAGTTTTTTCCCGCTTGCTTCCGTTCCCGTGGGAATTTTGCAATATCCTGTTGCAACTAAGCTTTAAGTTTACTAAGGTACCTGCATGCCAAATTTCAAGCGTCTAACTTAAGCGGTTTAGATTTTTCATACAAAAGGAATTTCCCGCTAATACCCATTCCCGTGGGAATTTCAGGAATTCCTTTCTTAGTGCACCTCTAAGGTACCAAAGCTACGTCCCTTCCAAATTTCAAGTGCCTACGTTTAGCCGTTTAGGCTGTGCGTTGATATGTCAGTCAGTCAGTCAGTCAGTCAGTTTCTCCTTTTATATATTTAGATTCTCCATTTTTATCAGATTCCTCATTCCTAAATACAACTTTTAGCAAATAAAACAAAAAAGCCAGTCATTCTGGAAATCACAGAGGGACGCAAGTTTTCCTACAAAGTTCACACCCTAATTACTTAAACTTACTTTAATGACCGTTTTGACCAGTTGGTCGCGGCTGTCTGCTTTCGTTTACTTCCCTGTTTCTTTTTAATTATTTACTTTCCCAAAACGCTGATAAATAAAATAAAATAAAAAAGATGTTTCTTTTTCCTTTCGCTTCATAATTTTTGTTAGTTATTAGCGCTCGTAGCCCAGTGGCTCTCGCTGATCTTAACCGATCAAGGTTAAGCAACGTGCACAGAGGCAGGGAATCTGATGGGTGACCAAAGTGGCAATTTATCACGAACGTTTCTGTGCTTCGGAGGGCACGTTAAGCTGTCGGTCCCGGCTGTTGTCGATTGACTACAGTCGTTAAATACCAAGCCAGATGCCATTGTGCGGTTTGGAAACTCTGACACCAGGGTTAGCCAAGTTCGCCACATACTTTACTATACCTACACTATAACAAGAAGAAGTTATTATTCTACAAATATTGTTATAACATGTTTCAAGTACATATTGAGAGATTTTAAAATGGATGTCGTTGCTCTAAACTTGTAAACTTAATAAGTAAGACTTAATTAATTATCATAACTTCTTCACCGAGAATGTAGGGTAGAAGATTTTTTTTTTTTTAATTTAAATTGAATCTTCTTTACCTTATAAATAGCCTGGTATATACAGTTTTTAATATTTAAAAAATAAGAAAGTTATGAACGTTTACCGTACGTAGTTATGAACCTCTCGCCATTATACAACGGGTTCCATCTGATAACCCTAAAAATTTGTGTCAATCGTGGCAACTAGTGGTTCTTGAACGTATGTATTTGTGAACTTTTAAAACTTTCACTTAGAAGAAATACAAAACGGTGACGTCGAAGTTCAGTACCACCATACAGGGCTTTAGGTAAATCTCTTTCAACCTCTCGGGTGTTAAATCAGTCCATGAAACTGAACAACTTTCCCCAAGGAACATAAGTCAAAATACGAAAAAAAATTTTTGATCTCCCATACAAAATGCGCTTTATGCTGATGAAGTTTGTATGTGAACTCAAAATTTTTTTTTCGTATTTTGACCTATGTTCCTTGGGGAAGTTGTTCAGTTTCATGGACTGGTTAACCACCCGAGAGGTTGAAAGAGATTTACCTAAAGCCCTATATAAATTCAATAAAATAATACATTCTGTAAATGCCTTTGATTAGTAAATTAGCCGTCCAGATACACTATTTATATACAATATATTTGCTATACATATAAAACTCCCAGACATCTCACCAATACTCGATAGCTCACTTTTAGCTAAAGGTGTTTAGGTAAATTTTCTCAATAGGGTTATTAAATTGAACCAAAATCATCAAAACTTGCAGACGATTTTCTTGAACACCTGTCCTGAATTAAATGAGATGCGAAAACGCAATTTTCCCATTCCCCACCCCTCTAATTCCTTTCAAATGGTAAAGGTTTCTTGCCTAAGGGCCTTTTGTTCCAAAGTATTGAAGAGTTAATAGATTCAAATCACGCTATTTACGTCTACGAAGCTTTGTGATCATTACGTTACGTAGGTAGGAGAAGATATTTCTTTGTTTTTGTGACTTTTTATTCTATTTACGTTATTTTATTTATTAATTCGTGCTGCTAGGTAAGAAATTAAATTGACTATAGAAGTTTGTTATTTTGTAAAAGATATGGTAAAAGTGCAACCTAATGGTTCCTAGCTTCTACGGCAGCGGTTCCCGAATTCTTTTGGCTACGGAACCCTTTTTGGTTCAGCGTCTTTAGGTGGAACCCTAGCTCAAGTAAGAATTTAATTAAATTGTTTTTTTTTACGTGAAATCACACCATACTGAGGCTTTGGGGCTAGGTGTTCGCATCTTGTAAGTATAGTTTGACTTGAAATGAAGGACTTTTTAAGATAAATACCTAAATATATCAAAAGTGAAGCGATTTACAAATCTAGTAGCTAGACTAGAAAAATATCGAAATCTTGAATTTTCACGGAACCCCTGAGAGCCTCTTATGGAACCCCAGGCTTCCGCGGAACACAATTCGGGAACCGCTGTTCTATGGCACCACACTAGGAACATAGGGGACAATGGTAATACAACGGTGTCTTTCGGTTTCATTTTCATACCTGTAGAATTATACAAACTGTAAATCTGCAAGATTGCCATATTCACAGGAGCAAATATACAGCTGATATAGTGTTGAAATCAATAATAATATAAAAACCTAAAATTTTGACAATTTAATTTATTTAAAAAAAATTTATCGACAGCTCGCGTGCACATCGCGTGGCACCACACAGAACAGAACACTCACACTAATCATTATACTACTACAAACACACACGCAACTCGTCGGTCCCAACAGAATATCAGCGCTCCTACCTGTGGGGAAGAGCAATATGCTGAGATGGGACCCTTTTTTGTCACTGCAACACACATTTATATGTATTAGTCTTTAAAATAATTTTTAGTGTATCGTTAATGTCTTACTAAATTTGTGAGTGCTGAAGATGCAAAAATAAACGTTGTCTATGTCTATGTCTACATCATTAATTCATCGAAACTATATGCACATCACTAAAATAACATGGCACAGATGCGATAATGTTGGCGTATTCTCAGTGCACTACATTTTATATTTCAGCATAGGTGGTTATTCTCTAAAGCTCAAAACAAAATCTTGTTTTCTTTTTTCGTTTATAGTTAAATGTTCCGTTAAAGTTGTTACCATACCATACCATTCCATTATTGAATATGGCAACCTTGCAGATTTACACCCTGTATAACTCTAAAATTAAAAATAATAATATCAACCTAAGAACCTTCTCGATAGCGGCAAACTGCATCGAAATCGGTCTATTCGTTAAGAAGCTACAATAGCACAGACAGACACATAGAGAAACTTGTCAAACTTATAAAACCCCAAGTAGTGCTGTTGTAAACAAATTGCCAAGCGAAATGTAACGCTTTGGGTAAAATAAATTCAAATGTACTTTGCGTATCCGAGTTTAATGTGAAATCTTAAATCCGTCATTCCAAATACTCATTACATTAGACACGCAATTCCCGAATCGCGAGTTAGTTACGTGTTCGTAATTTGTCGAACGAGGATGAATTTAATTGATGAAGTTGCGCCGCCAAGGCGTCTCTCAATGGGTTTCAATCAAAATGTGTTTTCGCGAGATATGTGTTCCTGAATTCGGTAATACTAAATTTATTTGTACAGAGCGGTTACTGTGTGTAGGTAGTAATTCTCTTGTAATTTGGACTTTGAATTGAAAGGGAAAATAGAGATAACACAATATACAAAAACACATACCCGATTTAAAAAGAAACAACGGGTTGCATTGCACTCGGAGTGCCGACAGAAGTGAAAATTTTAACATTAACGTTGTTCATTAATATTTAATTTAACTTTTTCTATGCTGCCACCGGATGACATTCTATATTTATTAAACACCCCTCCGCCTTACGGATTTTCGATCAGGGTGATAGACACGTGACCCTGACACGAGTTTAACATTTTTTTTACCCATACTTCAAAATGCACAACGCCGCTAAAGAAGTTCACACTTCAATATATATATATATATGTGTATATAAACTCTAAACACTAAACGACCCACACTAAGGTTCAAATCACGCACGGAAACGCTCGTGATAAATTGCCACTCTGGTCACCCATCGGGTTCCCTGCCTCTGTGTGCATTGTTTAACCTTACTGATCGGTTAAGATCAGCTAGCGCCACTGGGCTACGAGCGCTTCATATATCCATATATCCTTACTAATATTAGAAACGCGAAAGTTTGTATGTATGGATGTTTGTTACTTTTTCAAACGGCTGAACCAAATTTGATAAAATTTTGTATGGACGTGGTTGACACCCTGGATTAACACGTAGGCTACATAATTGTCCCGAATTGCCATGGGAACGAAGTCGCGGGCAGAAAGCTAGTTCTTCATATATTCTATATTAGTTAAACTCTCGTTTCGCTAAGTCTGTCCTACTTTCCATTCGCACCGAATTTCTCTCAGTATCCTTAGAAGTACAAATTGAATTAATTATCAACGCGTGCTACTCTAATGCAGAAATTGTCAAACTTTAACATTAATTAATGTCCCGTTTTAACAGTCTGATTTTCAATTACTAAACACGTGAGGTGAACACGCAATCAGCAATGCGCCGCGGTCCTATGTCAAAATATCAATATCGACAACGCCAGAGGGCGAGCAAGCCTTTGCGCGGGGCCCTCGCGCAATCAAAGTGAAGTTTCACGTCAGCCGAGTGTCGCGCATCATGCTCGAGCTACTGATCATATTGAAAGTTTCAGCATAGTATAAAAAGGGAAAGTAGGTTATCTTCATACAAACGCACCGCGCGCGGCTTGTATGTGTGCGCCTCAGTATCTATGCGTCGCCGCACGCACGCTCGAACCTTGTACGGTACTGGCGCACTAAGAAACACGCCGAGATTTTGTTTAGTGTGCGTGCGGCGACGCACAGATACTCGTACTATGGCGCACACATCCAAGCCGCGCTCGGTTCGTTTGTATGAAGATAACCTACTTTGCCGTTTTTATACTATGGTTTTAGCGTCAGGCAAGTGTGGCGCCGCGCGAGTTTGTCGCGCATCATGCGCAAGCTACTGATCATATGGAAAGTTTCAGCGTCAGGCGAGTGTCGCGTCGCGCGAGTTTGTCGCGCATCATGCTCGAGCTACTGATCATATGGAAAGTTTCAGCGTCAGGCGAGTGTCGAGTCGAGTTTGTCACGCATCATGCTCGAGCTACTGATCATATGGAACGACTAAAGGGTGACTCTAAAAGAACCCATTTGAATATATGAACAATTAGACGTTTTTTCGCGGGTCTGAGTGTATATTTTCCGAGAAGAACAGACAAAAACTATTTTCAAAAGTTAACCATTTATTAGTTACTAGCTGTCCACCCGCGACTTCGTTCCCGTGGGAATTGTCCCGGTGGATTTTCTGGTTTTATTTTAAATACAAAACCTGGTCGTGACAGTAAAGAATACAACAAAAAAAGAACTATCCAAATCGGTCAAGTCGTTTTTGAGTTTTAGTGAGACCAACAAACATAGTAAATTCTATAGATTTGTGAACATCAATGACTTTATACAATACTAGTTTTCCGCCCGCGGCTCATACTACAGGTTATATCGTGCCCAACTGTGGGATAAAATGTAGCCTATGTCTTTTCCCAGGCTCTAATCCATCTCTGTACCAAATTTCATCAAAATCAGTTAAGTAGTTTAGGCGTGGAAGACGGACAGACAGAATTACTTTCGCATTCATAATATTAGTATGGATATAAGTAAGGATTACAAAGCTTAAATAATCCTTATCGAGAATAGTCCATTAAAATGCGAAGCATACTTCAAAAGGCCGGAAATGTTCGTATTCCGGTACGGAAAGCCGGACGCAGCCAGTTTCCGATCTGATACCACATTGACTTTCAAACCAGCTTGTGTTTATCCTGAATAAATCAACCGACTACAACAAAAGAAGATTTTAATATCTTTTTTTTTGCGACTACTTGTAGCGATTAGTATTCCATTCGTAGCTTAAGCTTAAGTTGCGTAGGCTTTTGCTACGAAATTCTGTAGACGCTACGAGATTACAAACGTAATTTCTTTTGATTTTGATTATTTGTAACTTTAGGGTCTAAAGAATTCCGTAAAAAGTATTTCATAAATGGGACGAATGCCAATCCCTGAAGATATTACAAAGATAATTTCTTAACAAAAATTAGTATAACTTTAAAATCAATGACGGCCGGTTTGGTCGAGTGGTAGTGACGCTGCCTCTTGATCGGCGGGTCCTGGGTTCGATCCCCAGTCGGGGCAACATTTGTGTGAAAGCAGATGTTTGTTCTCGGGTCATGGGTGTTTGTGTTTGTCTTTATGTGTGTTCCGAGGGACCCACGACACAAGGGAAAACCTTAGTGTGGGCCTTTGAGTGTGTAGCGTTTATTTATTTATTTATTTATTATTTATTTATTTATAATAACTCTTTTAATAACCCCCGATATTTAAAACCTTACCACAAATAACTCTAAAATTAAAAATCATTCGATTCCTTTAAACCATTTTGATCAAATATAGCTAAGAATAGGGTTTGCAATTCGAATATTCGAATATTCATTTTATTCGAATATCCGCTTCAATTTTAAATTCGAATAATTCATTAAAATTATCCGAATATTCGAATATTTCCTAAATATTTAAGTTTTCAAGAATATAAATATGGACATTTATTGCTATTAGTTAAGTACAATTAAAAATGTTGACTGTGTTACTTAAGTAAGCCTGAACTGAAGCTAACCATAATTTAACTTACCCTAGTCGTAGTTAATTATTCTAGTTACGTTGATGTTGATTGTGATGACTGTCAATAAGAAGTAAAACTGAACTGAACCCCAAAGTTACTCAGTATAGTTGTAAATGTTTACTGTGATATTTAATTTTTAATAATAATAGCTTTCCGCCCACGGCTTCGCCCGCGTGGACTACTATTATACCTACATAATACCTACATATAAACCTTCCTCTTGAATTATCTATTAAAAAAAACCGCATCAAAATCCGTTGCGTAGTTTTAAAGATTTAAGCTTAGATACAACATAGGGACAGAGAAAGCGACTTTATTTTATACTATGTAGTGAAGTAAACACTTTTAAAAGATCACTTTTACTTTCTCTGGTAAACCTGAAATTAGCCTAGTTAAATAAACAATTGAAATAATATAAAAAAAAACTAAAAATAAACCCCTAGCTGCCCTTTTTTTGTGTTAAATTGATAAGGTGAGTGGGGCAAAGTGCGCCATACTTTTTTCAACTTTGACTTTGAAGAAGTGTAACTTTTGTTTAGATTCACTGATGACAATTATCGACTTTATTTTAAATATCTTAGTATTTGGGAACAACGACGGATGTAGTGTCAAAGGAATCTGTAAGTAAAACACCGTCTTTTCGCAAAATGCGGAAACATGTACACTGGGCGCACTTTGCCTCCAAAAAACGCAACAATGAAGCATTACAATAAAAGTAACCTCATTTTCTGCAAAAAAACACGCTACCGAACGCATTCTAGAAGATTCTGCGGTGTCAAAACCAAATTTCGGATAAGTGCGCCATATGTCTGTAAGTCAGGGGTTGACAACTGTTTTTGTTTTGAATAATGGATACCTACTTACTGGTTATAAAACCATATAATGTATATTAGTGTTTCAATGAAATAATTTGGTCAAGAGGCTTTAAAAGATTCCTCAAAACTACAATGATAGTTAAAGAGGTAGTTAAGTACCTAATGGATATTTATTTGTAAAAAAAATCTTCCATGTAGTAATTCATGGATATACATATGAAAGATATACATATGAAAGAAAAGGGTCCTATTGTGACGCCTATTGGCCTGTGAGTAGTAAAATTAAAGACCAAAAATATTGCGATCAGTATTTTTTTTATTCAGTACGTCTGCTTATTTAAAAATGGTTAAAAAACCTTGAAGGTTATAAAACTTTCTGTATAAACATTTTTCTTGGTATGTTAAACCTTGACGCGGCTGCGTATCCTGATAGCCTGCCTGACTGCACGGCTTCAACAGCTATATTTAGATCTGTTTTTGTATATGAAGGCCCGTCTTTTTTCCGCACATAGCGCCCCATCTTAAACAAAAATCATAAATTTTTCACTTAACTTGAAAAATTTGAGGTAAGAATATTTGATTTCCAAAAAATATGTCAAATAAACACGATAGAAGTGAAATAAAGTCAAAATCCTAAAGTAAAACAATTAAATTGGGTACTTACCTCAATTACTTCTTGTTTCAAACTTTTTTTCTTGGTATTCACGAGGATTACATTTCGACGTCATGTCTGCTAACCACTTTGAATCACAGTAAAAGAAAAATGGCGGATATCTATTACCTGTGCTACTAGAGACATCTATGACAATTACAAAGAAGTATATTTTAGTAGATTCTATCATGGAAAGATGTCGTTCCTAGTATCCTATTAGCAGTTTTTGAAATATTACTAGCAGGTGCACTTACCCGCTAGGCGCACTTTGCCCCACTCACCTTAATGTATTATTTTCAATAATTTTCTTAAAAATATTCGAATATTCGAATAATTCGAATATTTAGCCTGCAAGTATTCATTTTATTCGAATAGTAAAATGAAACGAATAGTGCAAACCCTAGCTAAGAAGCGGCTTCTATGCTCTATTTTTGTACCCCCGACAAAAAAGAGTCTGTGTATCTGTGTGTTTGTCTGTGTTATCGCAGCTCTTAAACCAAAGGCCCGATTTTATGCGTTTTTTTTTTGTTTGAAGGCTGAGGTAATCGAGACGGTTCTTTTTTTTTAACAGTCCATATAAATCCCCACCGAGGGGCACGGGCCTCCCCTCTAAACACGAAGAGGATTTAGGCCATAGTCCACCACGCTGGCCCAGTGCGGGTTGGTGGACCGCTCGTCCTTCGAAAACGAATTCTCTTGGACAGGCGGGTTTCATCACGATGTTTTCCTTCACCGTTGAGCAAGTGATAATTTAAAATCTGTACATAAATCCTAAAAGACGAATTTAGTGGTACTGCGACCTTCGGATTACAAGTCCGGCTCTTCACCAACTGGGCTATCACCGCTAAGACGGTTATGTTTTATTAAAATTAGTTTAGCCATTTATCCCTATTTACCGACATCTTCTGACCGTTAGATTGAGGTCTAAATAACGCAGCACCTGCCCTCCTTTGGGTGATGGATGAGGATACTACTGACGTTAATGTTCACCAATATATCTACACTTATATACTAATAATATTATAAAGAGGAAAGAGTTGTATTTTTGTATGTATGTAACGAATAAACTCAAAAACTACTGGACCGATTTCAAAAATTCTTTCACCATTAGGATGCTACATTATTCCTGAGTAACATAGGCTACATAATTTTTCAAAATTCCCACGGGAACGAAGTCCCAGCGGGATGCTACTCATTTATCATTTGAGCAAATAAGGAAAATGTCTTGAAAGACAAAGTACGAATTCAATTACTAGTTTAAAGGTCCTCTCAACGAAAAACTAAAACGACCTTTACACTAAAAATTGAGCAGCGTCACTACTGCTTCTTGATCGACGGGTCCTAGGTTCGATTATGGGTCGGGGCGAACATTTGAAACTATGTAGAGCAACAATATCTCTGTACACGGGTAGGAAATCGCTTACAGGGCGCCTGCGATACAAGCTTGCTTAGTGCAGGGCCCGCTGTTGTAACTCTTTTTATAACCCAATTTGTGAAATAAATTATTCTAAGGCCCGTGTTCACCAAAAATATAACCAACGGTTAAACCGCGGTTAGAAGCTAATTAGACAAAATGTCAAAAAAAATGTATGAAAATGACATTGTCAAATCTCTGGTTAGCTGCTAATCGTTGGTTAAATTTTTGGTGAACACTGGCCTAATTATTATATTCTATTCTATTTGTGTAGGGTCGAGTTGGGAACAGTGGCTCAGTCGGGTACACTGACTTGCGCCAGAATTTCCTATGTAGAGCAACGATATCTATTTGTCTCTTTCATTCATCGGTAGCGCTCGATATTCGAACACCGATGAATGAAAGAGACAAATAGATATTGTTGCTCTACATAGGAAATGCAGGCGCGAGTCAGTGTACCCGACTGAGCCACTGTTCCCAACTCTACCATAAAGAGCAGATATTTTTTCTGCTAAGAGCGTTTGTGTACTGTACTGTCTTTCTGTATATTCCAAGGGACCAACGACACAAGGGAGAACGTTAGCCTTTGATTGTGTAGCGTTTTTAACTGATTTATTTATTTATTTATTAATGTAACGCGTAACTAGTCAGAATCTAAACATTAATTTTAGCTTTCAGCGCTTCTTCTTTATATACTCTTAAAGTAAGCCAATCGTCACACTCATCTTTGTGCGCAATATTCTTAAAACCGGCCAAGAACGTGTCAAGCCACGCGTGGTGTTAACTTTAGTGAAATAAGTTTTCTGACATGGCAACACCGTTCCTACTTTGTAGGCAACAAATACTTCACCGTTGGTTTGAATTTAAATACAATTATACTAATCTCGAAATTCTGTACAAAGAAAGACTTAAGTAAGTTTGCTTTTCTTAACGAACAAAACCGTAAACAATAAAGCTAATCTCTTTGGTAGAAAATTAAAAAATCTAAAAAAAGAAATGCTTTGAATACTTTTAGAAGCTGCGGATGATCGTTTGCGACCCGAAAAGGCGTATTCTTACGGAAAATTAAAACCACAAAGTTATGCTGTAATGGCTGTAACGAACCAGAAAGTTAAAAAACCCTAAAAGTGTTCCGTTTAAACTTTTTTATATGATGATGAGGGCGCTCGAGTTCTTACTTTTAAAGTTTCATACTTACACGCTAAACACTCAAAGGCTCACACTAAGGTTTTCCCTTATGTCATGGGTCCCTTGAAACATGCACAAAAACAACAAACAAAACAAAAATAATTATTTTTTCATCATACAATTGACGAGTGAATTACAAATTTTTGTGCAATAATTACTTGTTTTTGACATTTATCATGAAATACAATTATTGTATATTATATTTTATATTGACACAATTTCATAATTTGATGTCATATTTAATGTAATTAATTATGATAAGTTCTCAATTTTGTTTTTTTTTTATTAATTTTATTAGTATCACATTTTACTTTAATTGTAACACATACTTAGTTTTATTGACAGTGTATGACTAATACTAAATAAATATGAATATGAATAATAATAATATGAATACAATGCTAGTGGCAAGAATATACATACAAACAGGGTGTAAAGGACAGCTTAGCATAAACTGAAACCCTGAATTCAGATCATTATCCTAAATGATTTTCAAGTTTTTAAATATTGTCTACTTCAAAATTAAATTATTTATTCGAATACAATCCATTTTGCTTTAAAAAACAACAACAACAACAACGTAAAACACGAAAACCAGCAATGTACATCGCACTCCGATAGCACTCACGATACGTTGCGTAGCGCCAAAGTAGGTAAATAATGAAAACTTCACATGACGTTTCCGGGAAAAAATAATTACTTGTAGCTGATCATAGTTCTGGGTACCCACCATTTAAGTATTTGCTAAGCTGTCCTTTACACCCTGTATAATGGTAGGAGGTTCAAAGACAGACACAAACACCTATGACCCGAGAACAAACATCTGCTTTTTACATAAAAAAAATTCCCGACCGGGAATCGAACCCGACAAAAATGGATGTCAATTAATACCTACTAGCTTTCCGCCCGCGGCTCCGCCCACGTCCTAATTTTTTTTAAAATAAAAAGTATCCTATAAACCTCACGGAGCCCGAGACCTTTCCAACGAATGCAAAACCGTGGAAATCGGTTCGTGCGTTCTGGAGTTATAGCGTCAGGAAGGAAACCCCGACTTATTTTTATATAGTAGATTAGACAATTAAACATCACTTTAGAATAGAATATCACGACACAGAGGGCAATAGGCTACAAAGGCTACAAAGGTAGGCTATCAACTTAATAAATATGTTTGTCCTTATTAATCTATGAGCTAAATAAATCCCATAGATAAATTACAATTCAATTTAAAAAAAACGCATTACACAGGCTAGTTGAGAAAACCCTTGTCATCTAAGTGGGCGAGTTTTTCTGGAAAAATTTTAATATTTTCTTTCGCGCCAAAATGTATTACGCGTCGTCATTGCCTTTATTAACAAATTAGAATAATTTTGTTATTAATTTTCAACAAAGTTCTTTCTTCAAGCGCGTGGTGGTTGACATTTTGTGTGACTAATTGAGGTGTAAGGAAAAATTATGAGTTTTAAATTCATACAGGGCATGGGGTCTGAGAATGATTCGGGTCTCAAAAAGAGAGGTCAGTTTTTTCCGAAAGGATTTTAACTTTTTGTACGCAAATGAAGTTTATATTTAGCAAACAAAAGTTTCAATAAAAATTCAAATTTCGCTTTTGTTTCGAAGTTCAGCCTTAGATCCAAGTTAATTATTTAGGTAGATAGTTAAAATGACAATAGGCTACCTTGCTGTAAACGTAATTTAATTAAAAACTAATCTTTATTAAAATTAGGTTTATTATTATTTATTAGGTATTGGTAGCTAGCTAATCTTGTATACGTGTGTAAATTCATATGTAATCGGTTACTTGAAAATGGCTCCGACGATTTTGAAAAAAACTATAACTATATACGTATTTTTGGGTCAAAAATTTGCTTAAAGTATCTTACTCTACGAGCACTCAACCCTATATAGAGACGTAATACATGCGAATTTGAAAGAATCGATTTTGTCAACTAATTGCGAAGTAATCCGAAGAGATTCCGAACACGATCGCTAGGGCGTGCGTTAGTGACTAGCCACTGACGAGTTGACAGGTTCGGTTCGCCTTCTATTACGTCTCTATACAGGGTTGAGTGCTCGTAGATCTTACTTTAATTTCTGAAAAATCGCAAAATCGCCATTTTTTTGCAAAAAAGCAAAAAGTTACTTCCAAAGAAGATAAGACATGGCGCCACGGGAACCTGAGCTTCAGTTTTCTCACATAGCTACATAATAATTTGACATATAGAGTGACTTTTTTATCATCAACCAAATTTTTCTTACGGTGTCAGTAACGTTGATAGAACGTAAATAAGTAGGAAAAAAAATGTTCCCAAAATTTTCAGATTTTGGTACCCCTTTTTAACGTCTAAGAGGATGTATTTTGTAAAACGTAGAAACACGGGTGTTACAAATTGTTTTGAAGAGTACTATTACCAAGTTTCAAGTCAAAATTTTGATTTATTTTCACGATTCAGACGATCTAGCTTGAAATATTTATATGAAACGTAGAAACAAAAAAATATGGGTCTGTTAAATTTTCATAAAGCTAACGTACAAAAAATTTGGATACTGATAAAAAAATCAGCTTGTATACAGGGCTTTAGGTATCTCTTTTGCAACCTCTCGGATGGTAAATCAGTCCATGAAACTGAACAACTTTCCCCAAGGAACATAGGTCAAAATAAGAAAAAAATTATTAACCTCCCATACAAAATGCGCTCTAAACTGATGAAGTTTGTATGGGAACTCATAATTTTTTTTTTCGTATGTCGACCTATGTTCATTGGGGAAAGTTGTTCGGTTGAAACTGAAAAACTTTCCCAAGAAACAAAGGTCGGGACGAAAAATTTTTTTTTAGTTCCCATACAAATTGCGTCAGCTGATAGCGCATCTTGTATGGGAAGTCAATTTTTTTTTCATACTTCGACCTTTGTTCCTTGGGGAAAGTTGTTCAGTTTAATGGACTGATTTACTACCCGAGAGGTTGCAAGAGAGATACCTAAAGCCCGGTTTAGTGCATGGACAGGTATTTAACCTACTTTTCCCCGTGAACGAAGTCGCGAACGTAGATCATAATTAAACACAGGAAAGTTCAAAGTTCAAGACAACTTTGTCAATATTATCTACCTTCCCATAGCTCAAGACGGCTATTCTACTAGTCAATGGTGTCTTAATGGCGGGGGAATGACAATGATCGCCATTTTATTCGTTCAGGTGAAGAAATTACAATACAATACAATACAATACAAATGCGTTTATTTCCACTAAAATCTAGATACAATATATCAATAAACTACTACAGCAATTATTCTCGTTTGTTTTACCTGAGATATATTTTTATATGGATTGAGAACTATCATTTCAATACATTTGTTGACGGCTGCTTTCACTGCACTGGCAGCGCCATCTTGGGCTGAGAGCCATCTGCGCTCGCCACTTGCTTGGTGAAGCTGTAAAGGCCATCAGCGGACAACAGTGTACCCATTTAGAAAAAATACAACGGATTGCAACCGGTAACTTAGTGTTATGTTGCTAAGTTTGCAACATAACATTCGGTTGGCGGTGCCACTGTTGTTGGTCGAGATGGTTGTCATAAAATGTATACGGTTTCGATATTTCTCAATTTCACCACATGAATGGGTAAAATGGTCACTATTGTCATTCAACCGTCATTGATTAGAAGGAAAGAAAAATAAATTTATTCACCATATAAAACATACGTACGTAAAACAAATTACAAGTGAATAATGTGGTGAAAAGGTGCTGCCTCAGCCAGGCTGATGCATGTTGTTAGTAGTACTGAAAACAGCCTGGCTGACTGAAAAACATAAGATGCAGCACAATAATTACTAACATAATAAGGATTTCTGGTTGCAAGTCTCCTTATAAACATTAAGAGAAAATAAAAATAAACTTAACGGCATTACTCAACGCTCACACTTACGAAAATTTTAGTGGAATACCAACCCAGCACGTTACACTATTATCCTTGGCGGGAACACACCGCTACACATATTTACTGTACAATATTCAGAGAGTAATATTCCTCGTAGTCAGCTTAATGAAGCAAGTTCTTTGAGTGCAATCAGCGCATCGGGTTACCCCATTTTTTTGCAAAATAAATATTCTCTTTATAAAACAGTGCTTGGAAATAGCACTGTAATTATGCTTGTGAAGTGTTAAGTTACGTAGCCCAAAATCACATGTTACTTAAGTAATTTTTAACCTCAGACAAAAAAGAGGGGTGTTATAAGATTGACGTGTGTATCTGTATGTCTGTGTATCTGTCGCATCGTAGCTCCTAAACAAATGGACGGATTTCGCTTGCGGTTTTTTTCGTTTGAAAGCTGACGTGTAGTCGAGATGGTTTTTAGCTAAATTTGATGAAAATTGGTTCAGCCATTTCAAACTTATGAACAATAACTACCTTACCATCAAACATCAAAATACCACTTCACCGACATATGTAATTTTTTGTTGTTTTAATTTATCTCTTTCGGGAAAGGCAAAATAATTTAAGTACTTACAGCGATTTTTTTTCAACATTGTCTAAGTTTTAGTTTTATTTTTTGTGGTAGGGCTCTAAGCACAGAATATTGTCAGAGGTTATATTTTTATTTTTATTTTAGAGTTATTGCAGAAGCAGGTACAAAGTTTAAAAAGTCCATAATTCCTTCGACCAGTTTAATAATAAACCCTCAGAGTATCCGCCAGCAAAATGATAAATATAATTTTCTGCCTGCATGCTTTCGATTACGTAAATTATACGAAAAAATGTTTCGCCAGTTTCAGAAGGAAATAAAATTAAAATTAAATCGTTTTTGGCGTGAAATTGTTTCTGTTTTATCATATTCGTTTTTTTTCATTAATATTCATTACAACCAGTGGGTTCGTTAGCTTGTTATAGAGAAAAATAATAAAACTAAAATTATTTCTTGGTATATGTCTGTATTACAAATAAGAATGTTTTCTTACCGGCGTGATGTGACAAAAACTTCTTATTATAAGCCCATATACGTCTTCACCGAGGGGCACGGGCCTCCCTTCGAAACACGAAGGGGATTTAGGCCATAGTCCACCACGCTGGCCCAATGCGGGTTGGTGGACCGCTCGTCTTTCGAAAATGAATTTTCTTGGACGGGCAGGTTTCATCACGATGTTTTCCTTCACCGTTGAGCAAGTGATAATTAGAAATCCGTACATAAATCCGAAAAGACGAATTTAGTGGTACAGGCCTGCACCAGAATTTGAACCCGCGACCTTCGGATTACAAGTCTGGCTCATTACCAACTGGGCTATCACAAAACTATGAGAATATAAATTTCTTTGAAGTCTACTTTATTTCTCCCATGCTGAACTGGGAGTAAAAGAAAAACAAAGAATGTGCAAGATGTCTACTCTTCTTCAGTAAAAGTCAGCAGGCCGAGTACGATAGTGACAGCGCCGCGACAACACCGCGGTCCTATGTCAAAATGTCAACATTGACAACGCCATAGGGCGAGCAAGTCATTGCGAAAGACCCTCGCGCAATCAAAGTGAAGTTTCAGCGTGAGCCGAGCGCGAGTTTGTCGTTATCGTGCTAGAGCTGCTGTAAGTGGGACGCGAGGGTTTTGCTGTATTGTGGACGAAGTGCTTGACAGACTATTCATATTCATATTTATTTAGTATGAGTCATACACTGTTATATATATAAAAATGAATCACTAAATCTGTTGGTAAGCTCAAAACTCGAGAACGGCTGGACCGATTTGGATGATTATTTTTTTGTTGTGTTCCTTATTGTCAGGAGAAGGTTCTTATGAAAGAAAAAACTAAAAAAGTGCCACGGGAACGAAGTCCCGGGCGGAAAGCTAGTTAAGTATACATTACAATTAAAGTAAATTATAATTGAGTAATTATCATAATTAATTACATTAAATATAACATCAAATTATGAAATTGTGTCAGTATAAAATATAATATTAAATAATTGTATTTCATGATAAATGTCAAAAACAAGTAATTTTACACAAAAAAATTGTGATTCATTCGTCAAGGAACTCCTTCACGCTATAGTATGCCTTACGGGCTAGGAACAGATTTAGTTTCCTAATGAAGGAGTGCTGAGTTGAAGCCTCCTTTATGTCAGAGGGGATTTTATTGTAAATCTGCGGACCCATTGCTTTTAAGGAGTTACTAGTTTTTTGCAATCTCCGGCTCATGGAAGCCAGCCTGACTCCAAGTCTAGCTGAGTATCTGAAAGTAGTAGGAAACTCGTCGGGGTGCCTCCTCACATACTTAGCAACCTCCAGGATGTATAGCGAGGGCACGGTCAGCACTCGCAGCTCGACGAACAGCCTGTCTAGCCGGCTCGTCAGGCAGCACACGACACATATACAGATCGCTCTCTTTTGAAAACTGTCACCGCTATACATCATGTTTCACCTAATTAACCATTAATTGAACCACTATACATTGGTTTAGTTAATAGCTCAATTCATTTTTCATTGTAAAATAAAGTTCGTTCCTATGGATCGGTATCTAACTTAAGACAACGTGAAGCATAAGTCACGCACCAGCTTACGCGTCGTGCGATACAAATCCTGTATCTAATGTGATACTTTTTGGGGTGACGGGTTGGAGCGCAACGCTGTAATATGATACAGCCCGAT
This sequence comes from Aproaerema taeniolella, assembly GCA_949987775.1. NCBI lineage: Eukaryota > Metazoa > Arthropoda > Insecta > Lepidoptera > Gelechiidae > Aproaerema > Aproaerema taeniolella. The sequence continues at coordinate 4,918,376 of OX465261.1, read as the reverse complement.
CCGACTCTAGGAGGAAACTAGTCCTACAAGATACAAGGCAGCCCCCTCCCACCCCAATCCGCTGATAATTGATTTAATTTAGGATGTTTTTGCCGGGACAGCGATCGCTATTTGTCTTCATTCCGTATCTCGAGCTAAATTAGGCTCTCTCAATCATCATTACCCTCATTAGTCTAGCTTATTCAGCTGAAAGTCGATCTTACTCGAACGCAAATAGATGCCGGAAGAAATTTCTTTTTAGAGATAAGCTAACCTTTTGTGTCGTATTTCTGTTTGTTATTTTATATATATTTGTCATGTGTGCAAAGAACTGTAAAATAGATTTTAATGCCTTATTGTCGAATCCAGGCTTGGTGGTACCGGGGGTTAGATTGACAAGCCATGTCGGAAAAGGATGATGGTGTACGATCATGTATAGATAGATGTTTATATACATGTACATTGCTTACGATAATTTCAATAATGCGGCTGAATGCTCTTCCTACATGAGTTACAAGTTTTTATCATATCGATTGTGTTGCAAACTTGACTAACCCTAGTGTCAGAGTATTCAAACCGGCACATAACGTGCCCTCTAACGAAGCGCTCATGATAAATTACCACTTTAGTCACCCATCTGGTTCCCTGTCCCTGTGTGCGTTACTTAACCTTACTGATTGGTGCAAATCAGCGAGCACCCTATGCAACGAGCGTTTCAATTAATTTGGTCTTACATACTGACATTCAAGTATGTATTTAGTATATTTTATCAATCCGTAAGAGTAAAACCTTAGTTTTTTGGTTAAGAAATACCGCATCAAAGAAAAACAAAGATTGGTCGATTCTACACAATTTTACGTACCACTTCATTTTATTACCTACCTTTATTCAATTTCAAGCTACCCACAAAACAAACAACTCAGTTTTCCATAACGCCGGTTGGTCACAAAGGTAGAGATCAATAAAAAAAGGTTGAAATCACTTTACTTACAGTAAGATCACCCTTTAACTTATTTTTTCTATGTTTATGGATCACTCTCCTACTTCTTTTGTTTTGTTTTCCTGGTGCGGGCCACTAAATTCGTCTTTTCGGATTTATATACGGATTTCTAATCATCACTTGCTCAACGGTGGAGGAAAACATCGTGGTGAAACCCGCCCGTCCAAGAAAATTCGTTTTCGAAGGACGAGCGGTCCACCAACCCGCATTGGGCCAGCGTGGTGGGCTATGGCCTAAATCCCCTTTGTGTTTCGAAGGGAGGCCCGTGCCCCTTGGTGGGGACGTATATGGGCTGTTAAAAAAAGAAAATATGTTATGACTCCACACACTCCGTAGTTGACACCAATGGCCGCCAAATAAATGACGTTAAAGACCAATTTTTTATACTTCTATGAATGCAATAAAATGGTACTAAAAAAGAAGCAACTTCTGTCCGAAATCTTTATAACAATTACTTCCTTAATTAACGTGTTGAAGTATGATCAGGTAAATGGTACACTCGACTACCCCCGTACACAACTATTGCAATCCATAAAACACTTGAATAAAGGGTAACATCCCCGTTTAGAGCCAGTCGGTTGGAGAGGCGCTGAAGTGTAAGGAAACGCTCGCCCGCGGCCTAATTTCTGGACCAATCGGCTGGAAGTGACAGGTCACTGGGACACTGAAGCCACCTTATTTTACAAAACCACAGGTTTCTATTGCCTTATTTACAAAATATGAAGTCGTTAACACGAGGGCCGTTCATGTTCCATAATTTTTTTTATCGTATTTTGTCCAACTGACTGTAGACAAAATACAAACGAATTCCCATACAAACTTCATCAGCATATAGCGCATTTTATATGGGAGATCAAAATTTTTTTTCGTATTTTGACCTATGTTCCTTGAGGAAGTTGTTCAGTTTCATGGACTGATTAACCACCCGAGAGGTTGAAAGAGATATACCTAAAGCCCTGTATTTGCATTTTTAAACTTTAATAGTACAGATAAATTGATTAAAAGTGTAAAATTCAGGCCCCAATACCAAGAAAACTTTTTCCTAAATTACCTTTTACCACCAATTATACTACTTCTAGAAATTCAACCCAAGGAATCCGTTCTCCATCTCAAAATACTCGTATAATAGAGAAGTAATAGAATTTACAAAAGTTCAAGCGTAAAATAATGGTTTTATTATTGGCTGTGAATTTGTCGAGAGTATTTAAGTCGTGTTCAGGGTTCTGCTGTTGAAAGTTTGAGAATAATAGAAAATGGTGGGGAGGCTGAAAAGTTCCATTGAACTTCGATTTTGCAAGATATGCTAGTTGAGGGAATGGGATAGATGACAATTTTCTTTTTTAGTATTAAAACTGAAGTTTCTTTACTTTATAAATAGCCTGGTGTGAAATGTTTTTTAATATCTGTAAAAATAAGAAAGATATGAACGTTTAAATATTTCAATTAGACAAATAGGGAAATACTAAACGATGACGTCACAGTTGAGTACCGCCATTTAAATTCAATACGAAATTTCGTTTTGTAACAAAGAGATAGTGTGGTTCGCGACCAAGTCCGACGCCAAACAGCTTGCTGTGTTCCGTCGGTGCGTGGGGTTAACTCGCTCCATCGTCGACCTCATCTTTGACCTTATGGTCAAGATTGAGGTCAAGAGTTAACCCATCTTATAATAAAATAAAAAAAGATAGACAAACATGTTTGATAGGCTATAAGTTTTTTTTATTTTTCGACCATTTTTAAATATAATTTCGAATTCTGTTAATATATAATGTATGTTAATTTATTATCTTATTAATAAATATATGGTGTATTAAATATCAGTCATCTACTAAATAGGTGTATGTGTTAAGTGGTAGAGTCGTGTTTGGATCGTACTAAGAAAGCACCGCCCAAAAGCTTGTTAGCCCTGTGGCGTTGTCATTTTGACACTTTTTGGTCATTTGACTGCGTTGTTTTCACGCTGTTCTTGAGCTTCAGAGCGAAAGTTTTTGATATTAATGTTTTTTTTTATATTATAAGATGGGTTAACTTTTCACCTCAATCTTGACCAGATGAGGTCAAAGATGAGGTCGACGATGGAGCGAGTTAACCCAGAAAATGCCTATAAAAGCACTGGTACTCCCACGCACCGACGGAACACAGCAAGCTGTTTGGCGTCGGACTTCGGTAGGAGGGTGGTCGCGAACCAGACGGCCCTTTACAGAGCCTACCACACCGCATGAGACCATAGGACGACACCTCAGATTCAGAAAAAAATGAAGTGTCGTTGCCTAGGATGGATTACTAGGAGGCAGGTCTCATTTGAGTTTCCTTAGTCGCCTCTTACGACACCCACGGAAAGAGATGGGGTGGTGTTATTCTCAACCGATCACCACACGGTGCAAATGTTGATGTCAACCTGCCTAAATGAAATAGATCCAAACGTAATGTAAATAGGGCTGCACATCAAGTTACCCATGCGTGCACTCTGTGCTGTTGCAATAAGAACGGTTTTTCAATGAACCGGTGTAACCTGATACGCTGGCCTCTGTACTAATACCCACTCAAAATCATACTTAAAAATTCAATATAACTAACTAAAAAAAACTGTATCACTCCAACATTCATCGCTTATAACTAACTTGATTAAATTCAGCTAAGCATCTTGGTGACGTCAGCTTTTGAACTAAAAAAAAATGCATCAAAATCGGTACGTTCGTTTAAGGGCTACGATACGATGCCACTAGTTAAACTTCCAACACCCTTCTTTTTGGTCGGGGTTAAAAATAAAATCTTCTATTTAACTCCGGATTTTTGATGGGTCTCGACTGTTAAAATCTTTATGTTATTCAATTATATTCAATAGTAAAAGTCTCGACTACTGAAGTTACTTGTTTTTTCTTTTCAGTTTTTACTAAGCAGTCCGTTTTTTTATAAATTAATTAATTTAATTTTAATTTTTTTTAGTTAGGGTCAGATATTTATATTTGTTTATTTATTTTCTCATTAGTTGTATATAATATATTTCACTTGCATAAACATTTAGTAATTTCCGCATTAAAAGTTTCTATTTCAACGATACCCCATTTGACATAGTAAACACAGTAGTATGACACACACACACAGTAGTTTGTTGGTTGTCGTTTGACCACTGACATAATGGTATTCAACTTATTTTTTCTATATCTATGAGTTTGACATAGTAGTTTGGCAATAAAGAATTTACATACATACATACATACATAGTTTGTCGATTTTCATTTTTTTCTTTTTCACATTATGGCGTCCAAAATCGGCCAGTATGATTTTTCCAAATTTTTATACTTTCTATGACACTAGCGCCGTTATGACGAATCCAACGACGTATCATTTATCAAAATCGACCCACGCGTTTGGTCTAAATAGTGCCATAAAGGTACAAACCCACATACATACATAAGGCTGATAAACACATTACCCTCCTTTGCGTCGCGCAGTCGGGTAAAAAACATTTTTTCTAAGAACGTTTCCAGGTATATTTTAGGTCTTGGATTGGAGAACTGCCCGGGGCGATTCTGCAAATCCCTCCTATTCTATTGATGAGAATTGCCCCCTCCAAATCGGGTTGTTGATATCCTACCCTTTGAAAGTGCCTCTCGGCTGTGTTGTGGATTAGCTGTACCTATATTTTGCTACTGGATTAACTTCCAGTATGACTTGAGAGTAGAATGAGTAAGTAATGTTAATTGCAGTTTTTACTTATTAAGTAGGTCAGAACCAGATTTTCGAAGAGCACTATAAAAAACTACTAAATCATTTTGGTATTAAACAATTTGATCGAGTGGTAATGGCGCTGATCGACGGGTTCTGAGTTCGACTGCCGGTCGGAGTAAATATTTGTGTAAAAACAAGATGTTTGTTCTCTGGTCATGTGTCTGTCTTTTTGTGTCTGTCTTTGTTTATGTTCCAAGGGTCCAACGACACAAGGGAAAACCTTAACGTGGACCTTCAAGTATTCAGCGATTATTTTTTCAAATTGTATTGTATTGTTGTAACTGTACTTTATTTGTGTTAGGGTGCAATAAAGTATATTGTAATGTGTTGTTGTTCAATGTAATTCATTACGTACTCATGTGCAGTGTTACGTGTATTTGTATCTGTACTTACTTTTAAACACCTTTCAAAAAGCCGCTGCACGATTTTGCATATTTCTGTAACAAAACAAACAGTAACGTAAGTTATGCGCAATTATTTACACTCGTAATGGCACAATATTGTCGCAAAATTAATTGTTGTACAGTCAAAGACAGCATTGCGTGAATAATTGCAGTTTTTTATTTTCAGTCCATAACTACCATAAAAATTTATCTCACAATAATATCTCACAATAGTATAAGCATGAGGTATGGTATGGTATGGTATGAGGTTGAGCATGTATTTGACTGAACCTATAGCTTTGCTATGTACAATTAAAAAAAACACAGAAGTACGCATATACAATACGTTATATTTTTATAACATACTTGCATTTAGCCCGGGACTTCGTTCCCGTGCGAATTCGGGAAAATTATGTAGCCTATATTACTCAAGGATAATTTAGTATTCTAACCTAAAAGAATTTTTAAAATCGGTCTAGTAGTTTCGGAGCCTATTCAATGCAAACAAACAAATAATATTAGTAAAGAAAAAAACGCAGCCTTGAAATACTCTCACCACACACAAAGAAATTTCGTTTAAAAAATTGTAAATTAAAAAAAAAACTACAAATTAAATTACGTAGGTACAGAAAATTAAATAAAAACCACGGTGTTTAAACACCCGTGTTGTAATTGAAAAAGGTTAAGTAAAGGAATATAATTTTATGCGAAAAGTTCTGAAATCTTAAACAGGAGGAATGTTTAAAACATTTTATTACGACAATTGTGAACATCTGGAAGGCTTCAGGGGTTTTACTAGGCTTTGTATTACCGAATATTTCTGTTAGGTAACTAAGTTAAATAGGTTGAAGGATTTTGCCAACGGAATTTTAAGAATTTGTCTTGGGTGTAGACATTACAAGCTTTTATTTAACTTCATTAGCCCAGGTTTCTGTGCGCTTTAAAATATTACAAATTCAATTGAAATGAAATGAAACAGCTTATTGACAATATTAACAAAGTTATTACTCTGAAAAAAAAACTATTAGTATTAAATATAGGACTTGGTTCAGCATTTGCCAGACAAAAGTTAACTGGCGCTGTTTTTCAACCAATTCCTGATAATAAACTAAATCAAAAACTAAAATTAAGTTCAGTTATTTATGAACGATCACCATACGTTTTTTTAATTGTAAATTTGAGTTTCTGACTATAAACTACCGTATTTTTGTGTAAGAATAATTTTTCATAAAAATTCTTAGTCGTAAAGGCACAGCTTAGAAGATAATTTCAAACAGATTTTTTATAGAAATCCTATTACGTTCCCGTCCGTACATTGACTGAATAATTGTGATCTCGGGCAGAAACACTTTAACAATGGATTTGCCATTTCGAATATTATATCATTTAACAAATACTTGCTGACAGGAAAATTAAATACAGAGCAAATGATTTCTCATTTTTCCTGTGTTTCACATGAGGAAAAGCATTGAGCTGATATAAATAGCATAAAGTAACTTCAAAAGATAGGTTTAAATGTAAATTTCATTTACAGTCAGTTGAAGAGATACCTGACCCCACCCTCACCCGCCATGAAAAAAAAATGAAATGAAAATTTATTTATTTCTAAAAGTAATTTTTACATTCTCACTTGAGGCCAGCCCAGTAAACATTAATTTGCTACCAGAATACCGGATAAAGATGAAGTTGTATGTATGAATAAAGGGTACAAATTAACCTTAATTGTTTAGTTAGAAAAACTGTATTAGTCTACAAAATATCATTTGAATACTGACCTAAAAAAAAATTTGAAATAACTAAATCCTTATTTCATAGAGAGGGGAGTTAACAACTGACTGTACCTGCCCCATTTTTAGGGTTCCGTAGTAATCTACGAACCCTTATAGTTTCGCCATGTCCGTCTGTCCGTCTGTCCGCCTGTCCGCCTGTCCGTCTGTCCGTCGGTCCGTCTGTCCATCCGTCCGCGGGTTCCTAAGAAACCCTTGGTCCTAAGAAACAGAGCTGAAATTCGGCATGGTCATACTTATAAATTACGCCGACAGAACTGTAGAGTAAAATCTTAGAAAAAAAATTTTTTACGGGTGTCTTCCATAGACGTGAAAGGGCGATGAATTTTTTTTTCTCGTCAATATCATCGAAAGAGGTGTCATAGGATAGATTTTTAAAAGATAAAAGGGGTTTACTACGAACGTTTTTCGATTCAGCACTCCGTTTGCGAAACATAAATTTTTATAGTAAAAAAATTTGTCAAACACAAGTGTCCCCCACCTCTACCAGCTAAACGGTTGTTTCTAAAAATGTGAAAAAATTCACGGTTATAGAATGTACAGCGAAATTAAAAGGAAAACTTTCACACATAAGTTGGCCCTTCAAGTTTGCAAGTAATAGTCGACCAAATGCCAAACATTGTTGGGATTAATATGAAATATATGTACTAATATTAGATTCTTGGTATTACAGAACTGAAATTTGGCATGGTCATATATATCGATTGCGCTGATAGATCTAAAAATAAAATGGTGGAAAAAAATTTTTTTTTGGGTGTTTCCCATACACGTGAAAGGGCGATGGATTTATTTTTTCGCTAATATTATCGAGTGGGTTGTCATAGGATAGCTTTTTAAAAGATAGAAGGGGTTTACTACGAAGGTTTTTCGATTCAGCAATCCGTTTGCGAAATATTAATTTTATAACGAAAAAATAATGTTTAATTATTCACGAAGGTAGCATTTACGACGAAGTATACCCTAATCCAAAATGGCTGTCATACAAGATTCCACGCTAAAAGTGAGGCGAGGTCGAAAGCCAAGCTGTAACATATTGACATTTCAGGTGTCGTTTAATAGGTTTTTGGGTGTGCTAATGACGAAAATGACATCAAAATTATACACAATCATCACGCCACCTACTTTAACAGTAGCTCGATATTATTCCTAACAATAATATTGTCGTAAAAAAATCGCATGAGTACTTCCATTTTGTTGTATTTAGGCTAAAAGTAAACATTTGTTTTTGATACTATAGTATTTGGGGATTTTAACATCGACCAGTTTACTACCACAACTTTTTTTTTTATACAACCGTTTGCATCCACACGAAGTGGTTCTTAAACAGATGTTTTTTTTTTCTTTTTCGTTACCATCTTTCTTTGTAACCTCGTTTTTAGACATTACAAGCGGTTTAACCGTCAATATGCTCGTAGAATTAGGAAGCTGCATATTTGAACCATGCTGCTATGGAAACCTACAATGCACGTGGCTCGACACGCTCTTGGCCGGTTTTTACTTTTCGACCTTTAATAAGAAAATAAAAAGAATAAAAGATAACACTTTTCGACCTTTAATAAGAAAATAAAAAGAATAAAAGATAGGGAATGTATTACACAAAACTTTTACGAATTTACTCTCTGGATCAAAACAATTAATTAATATTTTAAATGGATAACAAACGGCTTAACTTAGAAAATCTTTTGTGATTTTCTAAGTTAAGCCGTTTGTTATCCATTTAAAAAATGGATGCTAAAGTTCGTAAACTCTTTACTTCTCTCAGGGTCCTGGGTTCGATTCCCAATCGGGGCAAATATTTATGTAAAAAGCAGATGTTCTCGGGTGTTCGTGTCTGTCTTTGTGTATGTTCCAAGGGACCCTCGAGTCAACGGAAATCTTTAGTGTAGGCCTTTGAGTGTATAGCGTTTATTTATTTATAAAAATATAACTCTATGTTTTAGCTTGATCACAGTTCTACGAAGATTAGATAAGATACACTTTATTGCTTCTTAAAAATATGTAACATTATATTCTGCCGCAAAAAAGTATTACATAGACACAATTACAAGAAATTATTTGACCAATTATTGTTATTAAAAGAAATGCAATACATGCAAATCTGTTAAAGCAATAAAACGAGCAGTTTTCAGTAACCCCAGTCGAAAACTGTGAGTGCAGTAATTGGCACATAGTATTGGCCTTTCATTATCGCTCGACTAAATCCGATACTCAAACATTTCGATGGAAATGCAATGTCGACAATTTTAAACTACGAGGAACATTTTGCAACTTCGCTTAACTTTCATTCTGAATTTTTTAAACGGTTTAACTCACGTTATGTGTGACATAAGGATGACGTCAAGCCGGGTTACCATTTATAACCCCCGAAAAAAAGAGGGGTGTTATAAGTTTTACGTGTTTAATGTTTATATATGCATCTGTTAGTTGGTGTATCTGTATGTCTGTCCGTAGTATCGTTGCTCCTCAACGAATGGAGATGGCTCTGAGCTATATTTGACCAAATTGTCTCATCGTTTAAGAGTTATACAAAACCATAATGACTCTTTCTCATTTTTACAGTACTTGATTCTTATATTTGAAGATTTTGGTAGTTCAGTTCACAGTCTAGCCAACGAAAATTTCATTTTATTTGTTTGTATATTTTTATCTAGGGTGGTAAAACGAGTTTTACCCATTTCACCCATAAAATTTCTGTCCATTATTGTTTTACTGTTTAATTTTGTTGGTAAAACGAAAGGATTTAAATCTCTTCATACAAGAAAGTTATCAAATTCATCTTCTTTAAGCTTGTATTCTTGTTTGTGTTTAGTCTTGAAGATTACGCCAATAAAACTCAAAATTTAGTAAACAAGTCAAGATTACAATGAAATACATACAAACATACATTAAACCGTCAACCGTCAACCGTCAAAATGGCCACGCTCGCCCAGCAGTTCTGCCGCAGAGGCTCAACAACAGCATCTATTCCGGTCTGCACGTCGTGGCACGAATGCACAAACCCCTCCATTCATGCTACGTTTTATGAACGTAATGGATCGAGTGATTTGGCATACGTATCATCTCCTACAGGCGATCTAGATACCGCAGCGGCCAGTGGTCGGCGGGGCACCATAAGATAGGGTCTGTGACTGTATGGGGCTGTTGCAGCAGGATGTGGAGTGGATAGGAGAGTGAGTCGACAAGAATACTAGCATCGAGCCAACGTAGGGAGGATAGATACTATACTTGGTGTGTAATATATGCAGGTAGGATTGAAGCTGCAATGATGTGAGTCCTCTTCCTCAACTGTTTGTTTTTCTTTTATGTGCAGCTTCCTTTACCGGGTAGGTTGTTTTTGTTAATCATTCTTGTTTGTAGAGTAGTAGTAGCTGGTTTTCATCGTCTACATCTTATCCTCCGTTTGCGTAGAATGGTTGTTTTCCTGCCGCTCTTGAGATACGTTTTTTACTATTATTATTGTATCAATAGTGCTGATCTGAGTTCTTCTGCTACTTTGTAGATGTCTTCAGCTTCTTGTTTGATTTTTTGTCGGTCCGAAGCAGTTGTTTTCCAATAGGATTTTGACTCCATTCCTCGGGTATATTGTTTGATAATGATAACCGTGCATTTATCATTACTTTTGTGATTTGCACTAACAGCTCATGCGGTGCTACTTTATACAGTTTTGTAACTACTTGGTCAGTTCCAGGGACTGTTCCGTTTTTTTTATTGAGCTCATTAAGTAAATCACAAATATTTTTAAAATTCGGGAAGTCTGCATCTAACTATTTTCTTCTATTCCATCAATTAATGGGCTCTGGCTTTTTTTTTTTTTGGAGGTCTTCGATCCAGCTTGCAGCGGGCAATGGAAAAAAGCACCTGCTTTTTGTGCGAGCTATGTGTTGTTTTTGTGTTTCTTGAGGTATTTGTAAGTTGTTTTTATCCTCGTTGATTTATGCTGTTAAGATTTCCTTAGCTTCCTCTTCTTTTGTTATTTTGTTAAGATTAGTATGTGCTTCCAGTACTCTCTGCCATAGGTAAGGATTTTCCGGGTATCTTGATTGAAGAAACACAGCTTTCTTGATTTTAGTTAATGCTAGCCTGCTTTCGCGTAATCTCGGAGTTGGCTACACTAATAGTTATGAGCTGTTTCTTTAAGAATGTTGTTGATATCTGCCCAGTTCAGATTCTAATTGGAAATATCTGGCATGTCTGCTCGGGAGTTAGTTTGTGTTGATCTTCTAGTTAGATTTTCATCTTACGGGTTATAGGCCCTTGGAATTTGTTTGATACGAATTCCCTTTGGAGAAGAATCTCATAGATAGTAAATATCTGATTGAAAGTGGTAGGTGAGCTGTTTTACTCTGATTTGCGTGTTTGAGTTATGCGAGAACACTAGATAGAAGGATCGTTCCCCATACCAACTTCTAATCAGTGTTTATTAATTTCCCGAATCAACGCACAAAGGTTTTTTTGGCATCAGTTAAGATATGATCGATTTGTGATCCTCTGTTCCCACAAAGTCACGTAGTTCGGCAAGATGGTATACCCCAAGTGTTGCTAAGTTTTAAATCGTGTTGCTCGATATAACTTAAAATTAAGTTACCGTTAAAGTTGATATGCTTGTGGTATAATTGTTCTCCGGTTCTTATAAGGGTGCATTGTCTGTCTTAGAGCTTAGAACAGCCTCCTCCTACATTCCATGTGCCGGTTCTTAAATTTTTTACAGGGGGTAGGTACATTGTGTTGTGTTTGCGGTGATGACCTAATTAGAGGCTTGCCAGTGCAATTATCAACAGCAAAAACGTGACACGACACGTAAAACGTAGCATTTATTGTCAAACGTGGCGGGTATTGAAGTCAATGTTTCATTAGATTGCAAAAGGAATTTTCCATCGTTTTCTTTTTAGATGTGTGAGTTTGTTGCAGGACTACATATCATAAACATTTTCATCCCCGTAGTTGGATAAAGCTCCTTGATCGGTGGGTATCAAGCTACTTTAGTGGTTGTTTCCGAAGTGTAAAAGATGTTTCCGGGTACTCGTGCATCACGGGGATTTAAATAAGCGGCTCCGATAGACTTTCGTTATAAACATGGACTTGACCCTATAATATTTAAAGGCTGCTATATATATATCTTCTCCTCCCCAGAATCGAACCTGGAGTTGTTGATTAGTATTTTGTTACATGCTTAAGCGTTGTGTTCGTGAGGTTATTAAGTAGAGCTAGTTCTATTTGTGGGTCATGTCGGGTTTCCAGACTCGTAGGTTGCTAGATCCTTCCTAATCACAGCGAGGCCAAATGTTGGGTAAATCGTAAGATTTATTTGGTTTTGCATCGCAGAAAAAAGTTGTATTGTTCTGGCTAGCCGTAGTTTTCGGGTGGTTGCTGTCAGCCAGATGTTGACCGAATGACTGTGGAATCTTTTGTTTAGTATTTTTAAGAATTATACAATTGTCGCAACAAGATGAAAGACAGCGGATATAACTTTATGAGCTTTCGTTTCCCAGACTCCGATACAGTATTATTATTTTATTTAACGTTTTGCACGTGTTTGGGTTCGAAAATGCCTTTTCTCTATACCCTATTGTAAAACTTAAGCAAACTTATGGCTCTTCGGTCATTTGCTTGTTTTTAGTCGTTAAATAAAGAAAAGTGTACTTAATGAAATAATATTCGGTATCTTGATTCCTACACGATGTGTTTTACGACTGGCTAAGTGATTAGTGATTCGTATGGCATATCAGTAAGAAATGATAAGTAAGAATAATGTGTTATTAGGGTGTTAGATGACCTATTGTAGTAATGTCTTTGCAGCACACAATACCGATAATGGATTCCTGGCTTTGGCGATTTTGTGTTAAGTATATTCAATCAAATTAGGTGTCGCGCTGTTCAACACAAGTGAGACTGCAAATGAAAGTGTGTTCAAAATGCATTCTTAAATTCTAGGGCGAGGTCCTTTATTTAAGTGTTAATTGAATGAACCACTAGCTACGTACTTCCTTACCCTAGATTTTCATGTCGGGGTAAGGTGGTAGATCGAATACGCTAAGAGGTAACTACTATCCGGATTGTTAAGCTATAGGTAGAACACTTTAAGAATATATGTTGCGCTGGTCAGGAACGCTAAATGGTATGCTGTAGTTCCTACAAGTTGCAATAATAATCATGTCTGGGTGCTGTGGCGGCTAGATCGGGTCCTTTGTGAGTTGATGCTGGAATAAAAATTATGTGCAAAAGGCGGCTGGAACGGATTTTTTGCAAAAGGCTAGAAATGTTTTATAATGGAACGAGCTCACCAGGTTCTCCACATTCCTCAAGATATTGCACGTGTAACGCACTGTTCTTAGCTCAAGTTACTGTCTTGATCGTCGTTAATATGTTCCACTGTAAACTGCACTGGATGTGTGGATGACGCACGCGATACGCGACGTAGGTATTACCGAGTTAAACCGGAACGCACTTTTTTATATAGGGTACATAAGGCACTAGTCGCGATATAGTTTAGTGAGCCACAAGTTATTAGAGGCTAGATAACATTAAGAAGTTTTCAATATGATCTATAGCTTAAGTCACAGTACAAAGATGAAAACGGTACACAGTATAACAATAGCCGACCAAACTCGGGAACAAAGGCGCGGGCGCGGGTGTCGTACACTTCGTCAACATTTGGGATATCCGGAGAGCACGTGCAGGGACGTCTGCCCTCGACCGCTTGCCAAACAAGACTCAATACATACAAACATACATTAAACGATTTAAATACATACATACGCATTCGTTCTTTTGACCCTACTGAGTGTACGCCTATTCGCAAAGGTGCAGTCTTCCTCAGAGAAGAACAGGCAAAAAACTCTGAGGTTGCTCTTTTAAATCGCATTACAAATTTTCTTATTTACTAATTTTAACTCAATCTGAAATAACTCTAGAGCTGAGCAGTTCATTCCCTTGGCTGCCTGTCTGATAGATAATCAGAAATTTTGTAATAGCCCTTTTTGCAAAGTTTTTGTTTAATTACTGTCTTAAATTTGTCCAAAGGTAAATTTTGAATACACATGGGAATCTTATTACAGAACCGTATACATTGACCCATAAAAGAGTTCGTGACCTTGTGGAGACGACTGTCTAGTACATCCAGGTTATGCTTGGTCCTAGTATTTACATTGTGCCTATCGCTATTTTTCTTAAACAAATGTTTCTTCACATATAAAATATTGTCACATATATATTGGGATGCAAAAGTCAAAATATCTATTTCTTTGAATATTTGTCTAAGAGACATTCTTGGTTTCATTTGATAAATTGCGCGAACAGCCCTTTTCTAGTTCTTATTGATATCCGCAGCATTACCCCACAGTAATATACCATATGACATTAGGCTGTGGAAGTAACTGAAATATACGGTTCTCGGATCATAGTTCCACGATATAGATGAGACCGTTTGAGTGTTTTCTAAGCTGTGGGCGTACATTGTTTATGACATCAAAACCATTAAGACTGCACAAAAACGCTTACACAACCAAAATATCCGTCCTTAGGACCAACCCACGTCATATAGGACCTTTATAGGACCCACATCAGAGCCACAAAACACAGCAATCAATAAATTGACTTATTCTGCTTTCCTATTGTTCCTTCCTCTTTGTCCGACGTTTACAATGATATCGTGAAAAAGAAGGTAGACAACACTACTTGTTCTTTCTGTGTAGGTATAATTGAGTAAGTGGCAAACTTTACTTACCTTGGTCTCAGTGTTTTCAAACCGCTAAATGGCCTCAGACTTCAAACAATTTTTTTTTTTAATTCTATCAACTCCGATTTTTATTAGAGCTAAGAACCATAACATCAAACAAAAAAGCACATCAGAATCAGTCCATTCGTTAAGAAGCTACGTTACCACAGACAGACACACAAATACACAACAGTCAATTAAAAATACACGGAGGTCAAATTTCTAGTTCTCTCATACTAAATTCAGATCAAAAGTGTGTGGACACGAAACTAGTTATAAAAAAAAGATGGTTTTACAGACTTATTTTTTGCTGTCAATATAAATGGTTTTCTATAGAGAGAAGATGGTAAACAAGTAAGTTTTTAAAGTGAAAACTTCTTTAGCAGCGTTGTGCACTTTTTGGGATGGGCAAAAAATGTTAAACTCGCGTCAGGACACGTGATCTAATCGAAAATTCGTAAGGGAGAGTGAAAACTTCTTTGTTGTGCACTTTTTGGCATGGATAAAACATTTTAAACTCGCGTCAGGACACGTGACCTGATCGAAAATTCGTAAGACGGAGGGAGAGTAGACCGCAAGGAAGTAATATATGTATGTTCAAGTTTTCACTTCTGCCAGCACTCCCGGAGATACCCCCGTTATTTTTTTTTTAACAGCACTGTTGATTTGTAATCGTGGGACAGTTGCCTTGTAATTGATTACACCGAACCTCATATAGTTAGCGAAACTTCAGGGGGTGATTCTCCCTTTGAAGCTGAACAACTTTTCTTAACGAACCTATATGAAATTCTTAAATAAAAATCATCTTCCCAAACAAAGAAAAATCAGTTGATCGCAGAAGTTGTATGGATGCACAAAAGATAATCATATTCGACTCATGTTCGTTGGGGAAAGTTGTTCAGTTTTGTGAGCCGATTCACTTCCTAAATTTTCGCTAACTATTCCAGTGGCGCTCGCTGATCTCAACCGCTCACTGAAGTTAAGCAACCTACACAGAGGCAGGGAACACAATGGGTGACCAAAGTGGCAATTTACCACGAGCGTTTCCGTGCTTCGTTGTTGATTGACTACAGTCGTTAAAAACCAATTCAGTGGCCATTGTGCGGTTCGAAAACTCTGACACCAGGGTTAGCCAAGTTCGCCATACACTTGACTATTCCAATATAAAGAGAAGAAGAGCTAACTAATTAAAGTCAAGCTAGATCGTTTGAACTGAAGCATGAAAACAAATCAAAATTTTTATATGGAAAAAAAAACATCGTCCAATTGACTTGAAACTTGGTAATAGTACTCTTCAACACAATTTGTGACTCCCGTTCATCCTCGAAGACGTGAAAAAGGGGTATCAAAATCTAAAAAAAATTGAAAAATATTTTTTTTCTCTTTATTTACGTTCTATCAACGTTATTGACACCGTAAGAAGAATTTGCGTACTGATTAAAAAGTCACCCTGCATATCTAGATAGATAGATAGATAAAAACATTTATTCATTTAACCACAGCACACGAACAATCAACATAAAGCATAACTCACAAAAATAAATTGAACATGGAACACAACACAAACAAGTACAAAATTAGGTAATCAGACAGGTTAGAGAGAGAGAGTCGTGTACTGTGCCGGTGAATGGGCTTTGGCTCAGCTTAATGTTACAGCAGAGCTGCAACGCTGATAATTCTGCCAATACCCAGACATCTACCTTTTTCATATATCTACCTTTTTTCATACAATATTAAAGATTACCTACAATGTCTGAACTCTCAAACAGTTCGGAGGAAGCCTGTGAGTGTCAACGTAGCAAAACCTTTGTGTGTTTGTTCAGTAGGCTCTGTGTTCACAGTAACG
Organism: Aproaerema taeniolella; assembly: GCA_949987775.1. NCBI lineage: Eukaryota > Metazoa > Arthropoda > Insecta > Lepidoptera > Gelechiidae > Aproaerema > Aproaerema taeniolella. Next base: position 4,901,935 of record OX465261.1, on the reverse strand, counting down.
AGCTTAATTTGATGTTTGGTGGCGCGTTCTTGTTTATGTTTGTGGTTATTCCGTTAATTACAAAGTCTAATTTACTTGACAGGCTTTCTACCTGTCCTACTCAGAGTGTGATAGAAAAGACCCTCACTAAGGTAATGAGCCAGACTTGTAACCGGAAGGTTGCAGGTTCAAGTCCTGGTGCGGGCCTGTACCACTAAATCCGTCTTTTCGGATTTCTGTATGAATTTTTCATTAATTATCACTTGCTCAGTAGTGAAGGAAAACATCGCGATGAAACCCGCAAATCTAAAAAAAAACACATTTTTGAAAGGCGCGCGGTCCACCAATCCGCATTGGGTCAGCGTGGTGGACTATGGCCTAAATCCCTTTATGAAAAAACCCTTTGTTTTTTTTTATTATAAGATGGGTTAACTCTTGACCTCAATCTTGACCATAAAGGTCAAAGATGAGGTCGACGATGGAGCGAGTTAAACCAGAAAATGCCTATAAAGGCACTGGTACTCCCACGCACCGACGGAACACAGCAGGCTGTTTGGCGTCGGACTTCGGTAAGAGGGTGGTCGTGAACCAGACGGCCCTTTACAGAGCCTACCACACCGCATGAGACCATAGGACGACACCTCAGATTCAGAAAAAAATAAAGTGTCGTTGCCTGGGATGGATAACTAGGAGGCAGGTCTTATTTGTGTTTCCTTAGTCGCTTCTTACGACACCCACGGAAAGAGATGGGGTGGTGTTATTCTCAACCGATCACCACACGGCTAATTTCCGAAAGGAGGCCTGTGCCTCTCGTTGCGGTGGGGACGTAAAGTATATGTGCTGATAAAAAAAAGGGGAAATCTAATACAAAATCCTCGAAAAACAGTAAATACGAAATAATTTTATTTATTAACTAAATTAAGGTCGCTCGGCTATAAATTTATATCATAGGAACGTAGTAATAATTCGGACATAGCTCCGGCACGTCCGTCTGTGTCCAGTTTTTAAAACCCAACAACAAAACAAGGGTGTTATAAGTTTGACGTGTGTATCTGTGTGTCTATGTATCTGTATATCTGTGTGTCTATGTATCTGTATATCTGTGTGTCTGTCTGTGGCACCGTAGCTCCTAAACGTGTGGACCGAGAAGGTTCTTTGCTATTTTGATTATAATCAGTTCAGCCATTTATATGTTACGTACTAGATTTCCGCCCGCGGCTCCACCCGCGTGGATTACAGGTTATATCGCGCCCAACTGTGGGATAAAATGTAGCCTATGTCCTTTCCTAGGCTCTAATCTATCTCTGTACCAAATTTCAGCAAAATCGGTTCGACGGCCGGTTTGGTCGAGTGGTAGTGGCCCTGCCTCTCGATCGACGGGTCCTGGGTTCGAATCCCAGTCGGGGTAAATATTTGTGTAAAAAGCAGATGTTTGTTCTCGGGTTATGGGTGTTTGTGTCTGTCTTTATGTGTATTCCGAGGGACCCACGACACAAGGGAAAAGCGTTTTATTTATTTATTTTATTTATAGTAGTTTAGGCGTGAAAGACGGACAGACAGACAGACATTAAGACATAGTTACTTTTGGATTTATAATATTAGTTAGGATTATAAGAAATCGAATGTCAGGGGCGATACAAAAAAAAATGATTTAAATGTATATTTTAGAGTTATTCTCAGAGATCAATACCGCATAACATGTTTTTGTCTAGAAAAAGTACTGTATTACCAGTTATAAAACCGGAAAACCTGAAATGTTATTAGAAATAGATTGAGAGATTGAGAGAGAGGTTGCCTGGAAGAGATTGCTCTTAGCGATAAGGCCGCCTTTGCGCACTTTTGTTTAGTTAAGTATGTGAAACTTTTTTTTGTGACTGTGTGCAATAAAGAATTTCTATCTATCTATCTATCTAAGAAAAAACTAGGCATTCCGATATTGAATGTGTAAAACGGAATATGAAATACTAGCTTTCCGCCCGGGACTTCGTTCCTCTGGGAATTTGGGAAAATTATGTAGTCTATGTTAATGCACGGTGTCAGCTACCTCCATACCAAATTTTATCAAAATTACATAGCAATTAGTTCGTCTAATTATTACATAGAGCAATTAGTTCGTCTTTGATTGTAAGCTACTTATTTGTCAGTAGAAACGTTTGTACTGAATCTCGCGATACAGGCGAAAGCCTAGTGCGAGATTCGCAGGTTAATTGATTTGTTGGCAGACTTTGTAATGGCTAATTGTAAGTTAATTATTTAACAATCTACCTATGTCAACTTACCTTTTTGGAAATAAAAATTATTTATTTATTTATTATTTAAGTATATTACAATTTATTAGAAAAAATGTAGAGTAGGCTATGATTGTTCTTCCCTCTCCCTCTTCCCACCGACACTAAAACCAACTAAAGTATCATCTCTATTGAGATTTAGTGAGTTAATGAGTTAAGGAAGTATAAGCCACTCTGTCAGCACAGTTAATCCACGCCCACAAAGCCTTTTGATACGTAATAACGTAATATCTGGCATGAAAGCCTGAGTTCGAGTTTCTTTGAGGTTATATTTTGCTGGCCTCTTGACATGGGCGTCGTCAAGGCCCAGTGGGCGAGCTTTATAAAAGAAGTGAGTAAGAAGAAAGTTATAGCTACGTTAAGTAATTTGATCAAATAAGTATTTTCTTTATTTTCTTATCTTATCTTTATACTTCTTTCATAAAACACGCTTGCGTATAAATATCCTTTTTTATTTTTTATTTTTTTTTATTACTTGTAATCCGAAGGTCGCGGGTTCAAATCCTAGTGCAGGCCTGTACCACTAAATTCGTCTTTTCGGATTTATGTACGGATTTCTTATTATCACTTGCTCAACGGTGAAGGAAAACATCGTGATGAAAACCGCCCGTCCAAGAAAATTCATTTTCGAAAGACGAGCGGTCCACCAACACGCATTGGGCCACCGTGGTGAACTACGGCCTGAATCCCCTTCGTGTTTCGAAGGGAGGCCCGTGCCCCTCGGTGGGGACGTATATGGGCTGCTAAGAAGAAGAACAAATTTTATACTCTTCAAATCAAATGTATGATTTTTCGGTGGTTCTCTTTAACGATACCTGAAATGGTCACCGTTCCTATTGCCCTGCCATTGACAGCCGGATTGATCAAGTGATAGTGGCACTGCCTCTTGATCGACGGGTCCTAGGTTCGATGCCGATACATTTGCGTAAAAAGCGGATGTCTGTTCTCGGGTCATGAGTGTTCGTTTTTGTCTTTGTGTATGTTCTAAGAGAAAACCTTAGTATGGGGTATGGGCTTTTGATTTTGAAGCTTTCATTCATTTTATTTATTCAGTTAATTACGAGACGACACGGGCACTGATTAGTGGAATAGCTACCCTCGATATTAAAGCTATCAAAGTGGATTTGGATCTTCTACAGGCTTTCAACCTCTCGGGTGGTTAATCAGTTCATGAAACTGAACGACTTTCCCCCAATAATAGGTCAAAATACGAAAAAAAATATTTTGAGTTCCCATACAAACTTCATCAGCGTATAGCGCATTTTGAATGGGAGATAAAAAAATTTTTTTCGTATTTTGACCTATGTTCCTTGGGGAAATTTGTTCAGTTTCATGGACTAATTTAGCACCCGAGAGTTTGAAAGAGAGATACCTAAAGCCCTGTATAAAACTACTCAAAGTCCTAGGAGAATTGCAACCCATACACTTGCATCTTCCTCAAAGAACTGGAAATGTCATATAAAATCCGACGCAAAGTTAGCATTATAGCATACAAACAGAGAAACCGCAGTTTGAAACTCGATTTCAAGATTTACAAGTCCCTGCCTTCACTAGACGTGCTCAAAAACTAAGCAAAACTTGCAAAACTATGAAATTACAGTCAGCTCTTTAATACAGTTTATAAAGTACATCTTTCTCGTTATAACTTTAAGGCGACTACAGCACCCGATAAAGGCAGCACAAATAGGAATAGTGCCATCTCCGTCTCTCAACAGGCCTGGGCCGGCAGTGCGAACAGTGTCGATACACGAAGTTTACGGACTATGAAAGCGTGCGTGCGTAAAAACATGTTCGAAAGTTAGAAAAATGAGATTTATGGAAAGGTAACAGCTTAAATCGAAAAATGCGTTAACTTTCAATCACGAACATTTTGATAGCAAATTCAAGTTCCTGTGTGCATTTTACTATAGTTTTTACAGCTTAAAAGATACACAATATTGGTATTTAGAAGTGATTTTGTGAGCTTTTTCTATCGAACCAAAAGTGCTGAATCATGTTTTCAGCAAACTACTTATCTAGTTTACGTCATGAATAGTACCGTAGTATTTTTTTTTCTTTGATTTAATGCAGTGCGTCATGCTTATCTACGCATCATAAAATCGTAATTTAGGGGCTGTAGTCGCCTTAATATAGCAACTTTTCTACGACCGCGACGTAAGAAGTACACAGCAAACTTAACTCTTTGAATTTCGTATCATTCTTATTGAATTTGTGGTGACACATTCGCCCGAGCTCACTGGAGCGAGGGGAGTGACAGTGGTTTTCCAGTCGTCGCCCGCGTCTGTCAAGCCGGTCATACAAATCGATCAGCAGATAATTCCTTCGTATTATAGTTTACGTATTTATTTAGTTTACAGTGGGCAGGGCACATTGCTCGTAGGACTGATGGCCGCTGGGGCAGAAAAGTCCTTGAGTGGCGACCACGTACCGGAAGTCGCAGCGTAGGAAGGCCTCCTACATCTGGTAAAGATTGCGAGAAGCCGCTGGATGTAGGTGGCGCAGAACCGATCGAGGTGGAGATCCCTTAGGGAGGCCTATGTCCAGCAGTGGACGTCTTGCGGCTGACATGATGATGATGATAGTTTACGTTAAAAATAAGTTCTACCTGTGTGGAAAACGAAATATAAACTCATAGTGATACTAAATTCTTAATTCAAAATATTATTAATTAAAAATATTAATTTACTCTCTGCATATGCACCAGTAAACGAACACGCAACCCTCATAAACTAGTAACCCCATCATCACTAACTCATTACAGTCTGGCAAAAAAGAGTAGAAATTAAAAAGTGGCAACACTGTAGTGTCGTCCCATTTTTCTTAGATTACTTTGAAAGGGACGACGCTTGCCACTTTTTAATTTCTACTCTTTTTTGCCAGACTGTACTAAATATTGTTACTAAAACTTCAAATCGAAAAAAAAAATTCGAAACGCCACCGATGCTGGCTTCTGGGCGGCTATTTCACTAATCAATGGCAATTGAATGACAATGATGACCATTTTACCGTTTTAGGTAGTGAAATGAAATGAAATCATGTTTATTGCTAAAGTTTAATCTACGATACAATGACTAAATTAATAGTAAAAAGTAAGAGCTAGACGGCACCGCGACCAGCACCGCCACCGATGAGTACTTAGCATTCAGTTGGCGGTGGCGTCAAATCTATGTTTTTTTTCAATTTCGCTACCAGAACCGATACGGTTTATAAAGTACCTATTTCTCGTTATAACTTTCACGTGGCAACTTTTGTACGACCTCAAAGTAATAAGAAGTACACAGCAAACTTAACTCTTTGGATTTCGTACTGTTCTTGTCGACTTAAAAAATATTTATTTATTTCCACCGACTAAGGTACTGTGGAGGTTCTTACCTCCATGATAACAATCTACTTAGAGTGCCTTTAATGAAAGGTTTTATATTCGAACTGATTTACGTAATTTGCCGCGTAAATGAATACTAATCTGACACATTCTCTCTCCGTGGCTTCGACCGCGCAAGTTAGGTTCCTCAATAAACAGCGATTCTTTGCCTTTTTCTGGTGTCCATTATCTAGATCAGTGTTTTTCAAACTGTGGGTCGCGACCCCCAGGGGGGTCGTGAAGCCTTACTCGGGAGGTCGCAGGTAAAGGGAAAAAACAATAATTTTTAAATCTTACACTAAAATTAGACAACTTCAGTGTAAAGGCTGTGTCTGTATAATGATGCCTCCCGTCGCCTTCCGCGTCTACTCCGCGGCAATCTCTTTTATTATGTTTTAAAATCTCCGAAGTAGTACATAGATTTAGCCTAGCAGGATCTTAGGGACCTTAGGGGGTCGCCAGAACTTTATATGATCCAAAGGGGTCGCGGATTCAAAAAGATTGAAAAACACTGATCTAGATCCTTGGTCGCTCCCTCTGAACTACGCTACAGTACATCTCAGGATATAAATATTCTGCAAACGACTCCCAGATTTAATCTTACATCCGTTCCATTGTTTTATATTTAAGACCGACTACAACATCTTGAGCTGCCATAAAAACGATTATAAAAGGTAAATAAAGGGAACTGTATACTTAAATACATCATGGCTTACAATTTTCCTTGGAAAATATTGCTCTCTTAAATGTGAGTAACTAATACAGGATAATTTTTTATCACTATCCAAATTTTTCTAACGGTGTCAGTAACGTTGATAGACAGTAAATAAGGAGGAATTCATATTTTGATTTTGATACCCCTTTTTAACGTCTTAGAGGATGAATTTTGTAAATCGCAGAAACACGGGTATCACAAATAGTGTTGAAGAGTACTATTACAAAGTTTCAAGTTAATTGGACGATGTTATTTTTTTTCCACCATACAAAAATTTTGATTTATTTTCATGCTTCAGACGATCTAGCTTGAATTTATATTTATATGAAACGTACAGGGTGTCTCAGAACGATCCGACTATTTCGAGAGTGAACGAAACGCAAATTAAGCGAATTGGCTGTATGTAGTGAGTGTCCTGTGCCTGATCCGTTCTTAAATTTTTAATTGCCGCCATGATTTACGCGGGAGAACATCGTTCGTTTTGTGTTCGTGCTTATTATGAAAACAATCGATCTCTGATTCGTGTTCGACGGTTATTCCGACTTCATTATGGATTGCGGAATATTGGGGAAGCACCAAGCAATGCAACAATACTCGCTTGGATCCAGACTTTTAACACTACCGGAAACACTATTGGTGACACCCACCATGGCCGTCCACGAACTGCAAGAAAACATAGAGTTAGTTGCAAATTCAGTAAGGCAACAGCCTCGGGTCAGCGTCAGGAAGCGCGAGTCACAATTAGGACTATCTAGAGCGACGATTCACCGCATCATGCGATCTGATTTGCATCTTAAGGCATACAAAATTCAAATTGTGCAAGCTCTGAATGAAAACGATTACGTTTCAAGACTCAATTATGTGAATGTAATGTTGGAGAGATTTAACAATTTTGACAACATTTTCTTTAGTGACGAAGCGCATTTCCACCTGGATGGTTATGTAAACCGCCAGAATTGTCGCTTTTGGGGAGAATCTAACCCAATGATGTTGCATCAACGCCCGTTGCATAGCCCCAAAGCAACCGTGTGGGTCGCTATGTCAGCAAACTGCATCATTGGGCCTTATTTTTTTGAGGACTACAGAGGCAGAGCAGTCACAGTAAATTCACCACGCTATATCGACATGATACGCAATTTTCTTGCACATCGACTGCAAGAATGTGAACATTACAATCAGTTGACATGGTTCCAGCAAGATGGAGCGACGGCACATACCACTAAAAATTCACTAGCAGCATTACACGAAATCTTCCCTGAAAAGGTCATTTCACGGAGGAGTGACATTGAGTGGCCGCCTCGAAGCCCCGATCTGACCCCACCAGTTTTTTTTTATGGGGTTATCTTAAGAGCGTTGTCTACGAGGACAATCCACGAAATTTGGCACATTTAAAAATAAATATCGAAGAAAAGATAAGCTTGATTTCTCGACAACTTCTAAGAAAAATCTTCCGTAATGTTCGTGAAAGATTCGAGGAATGCCGACAACTAAACGGACGCCATTTGAACAATGTCATTTTTAAAAAGTAAAATTTCATTATTTTTCTGTTTGATGGTATTAATAAATATTAGTTACAAAAAGTTTTTATTTGAACTATATAGCATTGTAATAGTTGGATCGTTCTGAGACACCCTGTAGAAACAAAATACTGATTCTGATTCTGAATACGGGTCTGTTAAATTTTCATAAAGTTTACGTACAAAAAATTTGGATAGTGATAAAAATTTTTTATCACTATCCCTTTAATGTTTAAACAAAAAGAGTTTTATTAATCATAGTTCTAAAGACAAGTGAAATGACAAATTGTGAATATCCCTCAAGGGTTTTAGAAATACTAAATTAAGTGAAATGAAAAATTCTAATAATATTTTTTCCTCTTTAATAAGTTTATTTTAAACCATAACCAAGATATAATATAACTGTTATGAGGCTCTATATCGCAAGCATTACCAGCGTAGCTAGCATGGCCTGCGACAAACTCGCGCGTCTCGCCATCACCAGTGCGATGATGATAATAAAACTTCACTTTGATTGCGCGAGGGTACAGCGCAAAGGTTTGCTCTTTTCAACACTTTTTTGAAATTTGACCGTGTTGTTTTCACTTTGTGCTTGAGCTACAGCAGTCCTCTTATCTCCAACACTTATTTCTCTTTTTTCCTTAGCTGAGGTAAGTGACAATACAATCATATACTAATAGCAAAAGTCAGTAAATAAAAGAACTTAAAGAACCGTCGAAAATGGCTCGCAAAAGTTTGGTTTACCTCTCAGTGTTGAGGTATTATTACACGACTTAATTGAAAACGCGAGACGTGACGGCGAGTACGTGACTGGGGAGGGGGGCGGGGGAGACCAAAACGACAAGGGGCCACAGAGAGCTATATTCTACACTCATCATTTCATTGGTGCACTGTTTTGTCGACCCCTAAAAGTGATTGTAGAAGACAAAACGTTCGAGTAGCGATATAGACTCCCGTTGCAAAAATGTCAATTAAAAGTTCAATTAAATTGTTTAAAAAATGGTGTCGACAGTCGTGATCCTTCCAATGTCCGAGTATTTCAATAACAATTTAAATAAAGTTCGGCAAAATCGCCAATATCAAGCAGAGAAATCCTTTAATGGTTACCTCAGAGCCTCTTCCGTTGACGTTTCTGCAGCTCGAGCACGAACGGCGACATACTCGCGCGGCACGCCACTCGGCTGATGTCCCTTTATTTGCGCGAGGGCCCCGCGCAAAGGCTTGCTCGCCCTCTGGCATTGTCAATGTTGACATTTTGATATAGGACCGCGGCGCATTACTCGAGCTGCTGTCTTGTGATGTGTTACAGTTCGTTTTTATTTTTGTTTTAAATTTTCTTGCAAGTGCAATTTCTTAACTAAATTTGTAAGTTAATATACAAGGTGTTTCAAAAAAACCCAAAAAAATAAATTCAAAAATTTAATTTTAAAAGTGAAATAGTCGCAACTCTAGTAATCAGTTGCACGGTTTGTCATCTACAAAATCAAAGTTTCATATAATTAATGTGACATACTTGTCATATTTGTAATATAGCTGTGCAATAAGCTAAAAATTAATTTAGAATTATTATTTTTTTAGGTTTTTTTGAAACACCTTGTATAAGTTGTTAACGTTTTTGTAATCAAATACTATAAAAACAAATGGGAAGTAGCGAGTCATTCCGAACACAAGTGTCCTCGGACTACTTTCTGGGAAGTCCCAATAACTTGTTGTAACCGTGATTACTTAAATAAACGCTTATTTATTTATTTATATAAAAAAGCATGATCATTGTGTGGGTTCAGAATTTTAAAAATAACTCTCATTTTATTCTATTCTTTGTATGGCCGAAGTGCAATGTCACTTGTTACAATTATCTTTGGGTATATTTTCAAATTATGAAATGGGCTAACTCTTGAACTCAATCTTGACCAAGGTTATAGATGAGGTTGATGATGAAAGGAGTTAACCCAAAAAATGCCTATTAAGGCACTAGTAGGTACTCGCGCGCACCACGGAACACAGCATGCTGTTTGGCGTCGGTTATCGGTAGAAGGGTGGTCGAACCAGACGGCCCTTTGCAGAGCCTTTTAATACACACACACACACACACTCACGCCCATAATCCCTAACGGGGTACGCAAAGCATCGGTGGTTCTAGAACAACTGGATGCCACGTTTGCCACATATTGTGAGGGTTATCAGATGGAAAAAGTTACATAATGGTGAGAGATGGTCAGCCTTTCGCCCATTATACAGCTAAACTCTCGCATCCCTCTTACAGACTTTTACTATATATCTAGGAAGAGTGATTCCTAGATGACCCGTGACCCTTGTGTTGTGATTCCTGACTAGGGCTTTCGAATACCGGATTTTTTGAATACCGGTATTAATACCGAAAATAAAATTCTCAATACCGGGATCCCGGGATACCGGTATTGAAAAAAAAACTTTTTTTTCATATTTATCATTCTTTTGGAAGGTGTTTCTGTAGAAGGTATTTTCTCCACTAAATAAAACAAATAAGTTTGCCATGCAAAACCATTTATTTATGTAATAATAATTTTTACGTCTCACTCAGACAGATCAGTCTTTTTGTATACAATAATTCGTACTAAAAAATTATGATCGAAAATTTCGGCCATATAACCAGTCTCTATTTAAATTAATCATATTAATAAAATTGTGTTTAATAGACCATTTAATACCCCTTAAATGAAAGTAATAAAATTAATGATTTACTAAATTTTATTTCCAAAAAATAACATAAGAAAAAAACTGCTGATCTCGCCATAAAACAAAAACAGAAAACATGACATTTTTGAATAACATTACGAATTTTTTGAATTAATATATTTCGTATTGCCACCTCGTGCTTCCATTACTGCGTTTACGCGGTTCGGCATACTGTACATCAAGTTCCTGATACGATTTTGGGGAATATTCTCCCATTCCTCTGTGAGAGCAATTGTGAGCTCACGAAGTGTGGTTGGGGGAGGGTTTCGTTGTTTTACGAATCTCCCTAGCTCGTCCCAAGCATGCTCGATCGGGTTGATATCCAGGCTGTGTGCTGGCCACTCCATAGTATGGAGTACATACGAGTAATGTTCATCTCTTGAAGATAGTCATTTACAATCTGACCTGTGTGAGGTCGGGCATTGTCATTTATAAAAATGGCATCCTCAACCAAATTGACCATAAATGGACCAACGTGTTCATTTAGGATTTCTTCCACATATCTTAAAGAGCCGTCTTCTATGAACACCAGTTCTGTGCGACTCCCAGAAGAAACAACAACAAGTACAAACCCACCGCCTTAGGCTACTTTTTCTTCGATGCATACTTGCTTGAACCTTTCCTCTGGTCTTCTATACACTCTGTGTCTTCCATCGTGCTCGTTGAGCATACATTTAGATTCGACGGAGAACATAACTTTTGACCAATCTTCAATATTCCAATTCAACTGATTTTAGGCATACCTTAGTCTTGAAATACGATACCCACGCTCCAATTTAGGGCCGTTTGCAGGTCTTAGTGGTTTCAAGTTAGCCTCAGCAAGTCGTCGTCTTACCGTCCATGCACTTGGGTTACTTCCTCCGAGGCGTCGAAACTGATTTGTAAGTTCAGTTCCTGTGAGAAAGCGATTACGAAGCATAGTGTTCATCAAATATCGATCTTCTTGTGCTGTGGTACGTTTTTGAGTACATAAGTATCAAAATCAAAATTTAGCGTAAAATAGATAAAAAATATTAGATCTCATATTAGTCATAACTTACATTTTTATGTCGTATCGTATCCATCCAGTTATAAAGCACGTACAACACAAAGTCACAGATCAGAGCCAGCCAAAACACTGCTATGATAACGCGTGCAATTCCACTGCTCACTGTTTGATGACTAACTGCTTCGCCTTGCACCTGAGGCGGGGCGTGTTGGGAATTTTCCCTCCGCTACCGGGCGCCGTGGCGTTAGTGTCACCTCAAACTGGCAAGGACTCTTAAAATGACTTAATTTTGTTGTAATTGCCACTAAGTCGTTAAGTAATTAAAATATCGATTTGGAAATTTTCGAAATAATATAATTTATGTGTTTCTGCGGCAGTGATTGTCTATTGCAACAAGTTTTGTACTAAAAATAAAATGAAATCACTAACACCGGGATCCCGGTATTAGACATTTCAATACCGGTATTGAAAAGGTCTAAAAAAGTCCGGGATCCCGGTATTAGCCAATATCGGGATCCCGGTATTGGAAGCCCTATTCCTGACCCGACCACAACACATATCGGAAATTTTACATTTGCACAAATTATTTATTTAAATTGTGCGTTTTAGTGCCCCTAATCCCATGAATTTGTGCTTTATACTTTTCGAGTAACATGAGTATGATTATGGTCAGGCTGGGGATCGTCTTAAGTTTTTCTTTAACTCTTAGTCAAGCATGGAAGCCTTGTAATACATAATAAAAAAACATAAATTCTCCGTTTCAAAATTTACTCATTATTTAAGTGATCGTTTATCTTTATCATGGGAACGTTTCCAACACAGAAAACAGTTCAGACATGTGATGAGTTATGACTCGGCCAACTTTATTGTTGAGTTAATTAATTAATTTTCCGATCCTCGCTGTAATAGCACGTTATTTTACTTTTCGACTTCCTACATCGCTTAACGCCTGTGATTTATTTATTATATTTTAAATTAGAATCATTTTTGGGGGTGATTATTTCTACGAAACTGAACAACTTTCCCTAGGGAACTTATATGAAATTCTAAAGGCGAATCGCACTTGATGGAGACATGCCATTTTTTTCATATTTCGACCTATATTCCTTATAAGTTGTTCAGTTTCACCGAAAAAAATTTTTTATCGGAACAAGCCTGCTTAGACATGAGAGCTATTGAGTTAGCCGAAGAAGTTAGTTCCCAAATGTTTAAAAAACAAAGTTTATTTAAAACTTTTTATGACTCATATGCATATGCTATGCCTCTTACTGATATTATAAACGTAAAAGTTTGTGAGGATGGACGGACAGATAAAAGTTTGTTGGTCGTTCACGTATAATCTACTGAACGGATTTTGGTAAAACTTTGCAATAATGTACTTTGAAACGAAAATACTACATAGGCTACATTTTTTTTCCCAATTCCCACAGGAACATCATACAGTATTCTTTTCATTAATTTTCATTATTCTGACATGACTTACTTATTTGTTCTTACCGCGTTAATTACCAGAACCAAACTGTATGAAACATCCTTTTCACACAGTTTTGTTCACTTTTTGGCTGATCAAGCTGGTAATTAATTCAAAAGGCACCGTGCATATTTTTACGTACTCTGGCACAAAACAAACAAGTCTATTTAAACAGGGCCGTACTTCTGTCTTCGCGTGAGGTCCTCAAAGCTCCCTTAAAAGTAAACAAGACTTAATGAGTTCCCCCTTAATTTGGGCAGCCCAATATTATCGGAGGCGAAGCGAATTCGTACACATTACAGAGTCGCCTGCAGGGTAAAAAGGGTTTTGCAACTCTACACCTTACTCCAGTTAGGTGTAAGGATGAGATTCGCATAACTAAACTATCAGTCTCAAAAGTTTTTGTGAAAATATTTAATGTCAAATATTCAAATTTTACTTCCGATAGGTCTATTTTGATGGCTCGATGGTCCAAAGTGGGCTAGTTCTCCAGCACAAGCGTACAGCATTTGATTCAAATGTTGTGCCTATTTTCCAATCGGAAAACATTTTAATGAGTTTTCTAAACAAATACCTGTTCAGTGTATGGACACTGCATCAAAATATCGTGAATTGATAAAGATATGAATATTGCCGGGTTATTTAAAACATTTTTTTTTGTTAATAAAACGGATTCTTACCGCGATTTTTGTTTCAAATGAGTTCATCAGTAAATATTTAAAAAAATCACCCGAATTGAGAACCTCCTCCTTTTTTTGAAATCGGTTAAAAATAACCGCGAGAATCTTAAACAAAATACTAATAAAGTGTGTCATGAAATGTAAACTATAAGAAAAAGATTTGTTTAAAGATCAGGTTTATCTAACTGAAATGAGAACCCAAAGGTTACCATTATCATATTAGAGGTACTCTGCTTCAAGCATCAACGTTCAAAGGCTGTGACAATTGGCAAAAATATACAACATATACAGCCCATGTTACAGTAAGAGGCAGAATATCTCTGGTGAGACGAATATGATTAATGGAGTCACAAAATTGCGTTAGACGACCGAACGTCGCATAGTCATCGTCTACTATCTGGTAAATCGAGTTAGAATAAAGAAAATTAAGTATGTATGTTCTACATTATAATCTGTGATATGAATGTCTGTGAGTCATCGTAAGGTTAAGCCTGTGACGAGTACACGCTGTGGCTTCTACCACTAAAAGTGGTTGCGCCCCCAAACCTTGCTGAGCAAACGGGCACAGAATAAATAATAGTACTAACGTACAGAAGTCTCACTCCCTAACAAAAGTCAACTTTAGGCATAAAAATTTGCCTACTATTGCAAGCGGCACAGGCTTGCAAGAGAAATTGAAACTTATAGTCAGCCGCTAGCGTTCATATTCTATTGCGCACCGCCGACTCGATGCCGCGTTCGCGACGAGAGCTCAGGGTTAACACTCGCCGCCGATTTAGAGGTAAATTATTATTGAAATTAATTAAGTTAGATAACAATGCTTATAAAATCAAGAGTAACTTTAGTTATTAAGTGTAGTAAGTAAAAACACAAGATATCATAACCAAACATGTTATTTGATACCTAGCCTAAATACCTACTAACTACAGACACCTACAGACTATTGTGATGGAAAAACGTGTTTATATCTGGTTTTAATATTTTAATAAGTAGATACACTTATTATTTTGTTCAACACGCGACCAACGCGTTGAGCGCGCGCGCGCGGCGAGTAGCAGCAGCCCGCGCTCGCTGGCATACGTGGGCCAAACTGAAAGTTTTGCGTAACTCATAAATAAAACAATTTATTTGTATAATATTATATTTACTGCTTTTCAAAGTATTCTCCGTTACATTTTAAACACTTTTTCATCCGTTCAAACCATTTTTGGAAACACGAGGACCATTGGTCTGAGGGTATGTTTTCTACGTGCTGGTTGAAAACAATCACTACCTCTTCTGGCCCCGTAAATGTCGAACCTCTCATTAAATCTTTGATTTTTGGGAAAATGAAGAAATCGCACGGTGCTAGGTCTGGACTGTGTGCAGAATGGGTCACGAGCTCTATGTTTTCAGAAGCCAAAAATGTCTTTGTTTCGTTCGCGATGTGCGCCAAAGCATTGTCATGGTGGAAGAAGATGCGACTTCTAGGTCGTTTTTCCCTTACTTTTTCTAAGACATTGGGCAAACAAATAGTGGTGTACCACTCAGCATTAATGGTCTTTTGTTGCTCAAGTGGGATCGTGCAGACGGACCCGTCTTGGAGAAAAAAAATGCAATCATTTGTTTGCCCACGCTTCTCGCCTGTCTCAATTTTGTTGGTTTGCTGTCACCTTCAAACACCCACACAGAAGACTGTTGCTTTCTTTCTGGAATATAACAATATATCCATGTTTCATCTCCTGTCACAATATCATACACAGCATTAGAATATCCGTGATTGTACTTTAATAGCATTTCTTTACATCAATCTACTCGATACCGTTTTTGTTCTGGAGTGAGTTCGTGAGGAATCCACCGACAACAAAGTTTCGTAACTTTTAAATATTCATCTAAAATTTTCTGAATTTTGCTCATACCAATCCCCAAATGTCCTCAAATCTCCTCATAAGTGATACGCCGATTTTCTTCAATAAGTCGTCTGACGGTAGCCACATTTTCCTCCATGATCGCAGTTGAGGGTCGACCTTCACGAATTTCATCATGGAGAGAAACACGGCCGCGATGAAATTCGGCATACCAACGCTTTACAGTGCTCAAATGTGGTGCTTCCGTCCCAAAAGCATTTTGAAGACGAGCATTGTAATCTTGCAGAGAAAGCGAACTTTTAAAATCGTAAAAAATCATTGCCCTAAAATCTTTTCGTGTTAGTTCCATTTTTGCTTCGGACAACGAACTTCAACTTGAGATAAAAAACAATTGACAAGCGATATCCCGCCAAAATTTATTTTCATCAACTAATGAGATTTCATGTTTTAAAAAAATATAACATTCGAAATTTAAACATTTATGGGCGGCCAGCAACGCAAAACTTTCAGTGTGAACTAGGTACTCGGTATGCCCGCCGCGCGAACATGCCTAAACTGCGGAGTGACACCCCCCTGAAACGGGTTTGTGAGCACCATAAAAATACATGTATCGACGCGACAGCCTGTGTAACGCTACCTCTTGATCGAAAAATCCTGCGTTCGAATACCGGTCGGGATTATATTTTGTAAAAAGCAGATGTTTGTTCTAGGTATTTGTGTGCCTTTGTATGTTCCAAGGGACCCACGATACAAGGGAAAATCTTAATGTGGGCCTTTGATAGAGTAGCGTTTTTATATAGAAACAAGGCCGTTTAAAATGTTTCAATTATGTATTTAAATTGTTTTTAAATTGAGTTCAGTTTCTTTGCTAAGTTCTGGTACCCATGAAATAATGATTAAAAAACCTAATAACTCAATTAGTTTAAGAAAATTTATAGTTGGTAAAATGTAACACTGCCGTTTAGGTGTGAGATGGCCTAATTTCGTCTCTGTGTACAAACACGCGCATGTTTGCCCAAGAGTGAAATAACATTCGACAGAAGAGGCCTATATTTAGAACTCGATGAGTAGGCGTACGTTTATTGTGAAATTAATTAATGATTTTGCTGCTAATTCTTGTTATTAATTTATCGGTGAAGGCGCTGCAAAAGGTAAATATTCATATACTTTTAAAATTATTTTGGAGTAGCTTTCCCTCCGGGCCTTCGTTAACGTGGGAATTCGGGAAAATTGTGCAGCCTATACTCACATATATAGATATATGTAGTCACAGATATATGTAGTATTCTAATGGTAAAAGAATTTTTCAAAGTCCTGTAGTTTCGGAACCTATTCAATGCAAACAAACAAACAATCAAATCTTTCCTATTTATAATGTTACTGTAGTCTAGAGTTCACCCGGTTACTCAGGTATAATGTAGCATTCTAATTGTGGAAAAATTCTTGAAATTGGTCCAGTAGTTTTTGAATTTATTCGTACAAACATACAAAAGACACATCTTTCCTCTTTAAAGTATAGATAGAAGAAACTTTATAGACTAACTTCATTAAAACATAAACAAGTTGACAACCGAACGACAGAATCTATAAATATCTTTAATTCCTCCGCTTTTCCCGTGACGAATCTCTCGACATCAAAATTCGCATCTAATTGCTCAAGAAATCTTAACTTTGTTCTGAAATTGTGTTTCTTCAACACTAGACTGGGAGTAAAAGAAAAACCTATAGTATGCCAGCTGCCAACTCTTCCCAGGTATTCTGTAGATGCCAGTACGTGGGGACATGAGGGTTTTGTTGTATGTTTTTTTTTATCAAAAATGGGTTCGCTCTTGACCACAATCTAGCTTAGGGCAAAGATGCGGTCGAGGATGTAGCGAGCTCACCCAGAAGAAGCCTATTCACTCGTACTTATATGAACTCAGAAATACAGACGCCGGCAGGGAATTCCACTCCTTGGCAGTGCGCAATATAAAAGATGAAGAATAGCGCTGAAGAATGAAGAATAGTGCGTATCCGAGAGATCTCGGCAAGATAAGGGTGATACCCCGCAGTGCGTCTGGACGTCCGATGGAAAAAGGGGCAGGCAGAATGAGCTCATGCAGCTCCTGAGCACACTCTCCGAAGTACATCTTATAAAAAACACATAGGCAAGCTACTTTGCGTCTATGAGCTAGGCTTTGGAGCTTATCCTTAACCAGCTTTTTATCACCACTAAGCCTCATAATCAAATCAAATCAAAAATGCTTTATTTTCATAGAACATACAAAGTGTTTCTTGGAAACGTCATAAAAATACATTAGCAAAATCAATATAAATAATTGAGCATAATAGTGAATTACATTAGCATTTTTGACTTTGCACCTATTCGCAAAGGTGCAGTCTTCCTCAGGAAAAGAATAGGAAAGAAACTCCGAGGGTCGCTCTTTTTAAGTCAATCATATAAATTTTCTTACTTCTAATTTTAATTGACTTAATATCTGAATAACTCTGGAGCTGAGCAATTTATTCCCATGGATTCTTGTCTAACAGATAATCAGAAATTCTATAATATCCCTTTTTACAAAGTTTTTGTTTATGTTTTTGTTTAAACATAACGATCCACCGAGTCCAGTGTGGCTAATTGGTATTTGGCAGAACCATCCCAAAGGGAAAAGCTGGACGAAAAGCTGACAGCTCATCACCACTACATTCATATTTCATCTAATATAATCCTTAGAATGTACATAAAATGTACATATGCTCAGCCTACCCCGTTAGGGATTATGGGCGTGAGTTTATGTGTATGAGAATCACGATGCTAAAGTGGAGCTGGGCGGGGCACTTGGCAAGACGAGAAAATAGAAAATGGATGAAAGACGTAACGAGACACAACCTAGACAAGGATGTCGAGCCGTAGGAAGAACAGCAGCCAAATGGTCGAGTGACATAGTCAGAACCACAGGCCTATACTGGTTAAGACTGGCAAGGGATCAGAGAGATTAGTGCAATACGAGACAGGCGTATGCCTAGCAGTGGCCTAAAATTGGCTGATAAGATAGAAATAAAATTTCTAACTTCTAGCGTATGTGTAACGTAGGTTTATGAAACAATGAAAAAAAATCTAATTAGAGCACAGTCCATTAAAAACCTGAATAAAAGAACATTAAAATATCTTGAAAAACCATTTAAAAATAATTCATCACGAAATGAGTTACCAAATTAAAAACAAAATATCTTCGAATCAGAATATCTTCTACAAATTTCCGCGTAAAACTAACTTTTCCGTTGGCACCTCATTATATTACATAAGTATGGACGGACAATGGACATCCGCAAAACATCTGATTCTGGGGTGACTTTAAGTTAGGAGATGATTCTACCCATGAAATTGAACTTTAACCAAGGAACCCATATGAAATTCTCATAAAAAAATGAAAGCATTAGAATATCTTTATGAAGAGGTGATTTTTTTTTCGTATTTCGACGAAAGTTGTTCAGTTTCGTGGACTGATTCACATCCTTAATTTTCGGTAACTAATTAAAAATAACATAAAGTACAATGCTTTAAAAACGATTTCGCAGAATCACAGAGAAAGTAACATAGATATTTCGAAGTAAACAAATACCCATCATCCATACGACCTAAATAAACTTTTGCAATTAAATGCCCGATGTGTGTGGGTTGGCTGGGTGCGCATCGCGATAAAAATATCACAAGAGCCTTTTATCACACGAAGTTGGAATTCGAAATATTTCACATTGTTCTCGCAGTTTTTAGTGGTAACAATAATGAATAATAATAGCAATAATATGGAGAAAAAAGCGTCAAAATTTATCGATTTTATTAGATGGTTTTATCAGCGTGATCAATATTTTCAGGTTTATATTTATAGTACTAAGGGTCTTTGAGAAAAACCATGGACAGACAGACAGTACGGACCTAAAAATATTCCAATGAAAGGGAATATAAGCGTAAGAGTATAGATAGTAGATATTTAAAAAACACCTATAAGGTCAACTTGCAGTGTTAACTACATATTTGGCATCTAAGATAGGATTATACTTAGAGCTAACTTAGGACAAAGTTATTGACTATAAGATTGAATATTCAAGTTCTATCGGCAGACTCACTCAGTGGTTGCGGTAAGGCGCCACAGCAGGTGACTTTGGGAATTCGAAACTGAGGGTAGGCGTTAATTTGTTCTAACCGCAAAGCAATGACGGTCAGAACGGCGGTTTGGCTATGTAGCTTGGATTTACGATTACTTAAATACGAAGGATGAGGTCAGATGAACACTTGTGTTTTATAATTTATAGTCCTTCAAAATGAGCTCAGAAATGTTACTTATGTACTGTAGGGTAGCTCTTAGGGAACTGGTATCGGGGATCGACTGATGGAGACCAGGAAAAGGCAAAGAACCACTTTTAAAGCATTTATTAATTACAGAAAAACCTGACTCGCGCTGCAGAAGCCCCGAGAGAGACTGTCAAATGCATACAAAAAGCCACGAATTACTTAGAACCCGTTTGCTAAAGGCGTTCAAAGTACGAGTAGATTATCATCCTGAAGTTGGAATTTCCACAGTACTTTTGTTCTAGACTAGTGTTCTAGAAACTCATTCGCGAGGATTCAAGAGTAAGTGCTATTTGCTGTGGTCGTATGGGGAATGTAAATATGAAACTATTTTAAACATACTCTAGGCTGGAGTCCCACGACACTCGAGTCAACAAATCTTTGTTGACTCGAAATTTTTGTGGGAGCGCTATGGGACTCCGGCTCGGTTTTAAGAACAGCATTCAAGCTGCATTATGTAAATTGGTCGTGAGAGTATATTTATTACTAGCTTTTTCCCGCGGCTTCGCACGCGCTAAGAACTCTTTTAGTCACCCGTTTCATTCTTGACCCCTCAGGGGATGATTTTTGAAAAATCGCGAAACCCGTGTCCGTTTAATTGCTTGACGAAGTTTCCAATCAAAATGTCCAAAAAAATTGTTTTCTCCATACAAACTTCGAACCCCCGTTTCACCCCCTTAAAGGGTGATTTTCGAAAAATCCTTTCTTTGAGCTCCCCTAGACCTCATAAGGAAACTACGTGCCAAGTTTTAAATCTCTAGACCAAGCGGTTGGGGTTGGGGAGGGGCTGTGCGTTGATATATCCGTCAGTTTCTTCTTTTTAGGGTTCCGTACCCAAAGGGAAAAAACGGGACCTTATTACTAAGGCTCCGCTGTCCGTCCGTCCGTCCGTCCGTCACCAGGCTGTATCTCATGAACCGTGATAGTTAATCAGTTGAAATTTTCGCAGATGATGTATTTTGATATGCCCTATAACCAGGATAAAATAAATATTTAAGGGGGCTCCCATACAAAAAAAGGTGATTTTTTTGCTCGTTTTTATAGAAAGTCTATCCGAGGCTATATCTCATGAACCGTGGTAGTTAGACGATTGAAATTTTCACAGATGATTTATTGCTATTGGTCCCATAACAACAAATACTAAAAAACATAATAAAATTTATATTAAAGGGGGCTCCCACACAAAAAAAGTAATTTTTTGGCTCGTTTTTATAAATAAGTCTGTCCGAGGCTGTATTTCATGAACTGTGATAGTTAGACAGTTGAAATTTTCACAGATGATGTATTTTGGGGGCTCCCATACAACAAACGTGATTTTTTTGCCGTTTTTATAGAGATAATGGTTTTTATAGAGTCCAACTCGAAATTGACCGGTTTTATTGGTACGGAACACTTATGTTAAATATTACGTAAATTATGTTAAATATTACATAATTTACATCATTTACAGTGTTATTTCAATTTCCATCTATATTTTAATTGATAGAAGTTACTTAGAAGTATTTACAGTGAACTCGAGTAGACTCTAACAATTGCACAGCATTAAATCAAGCGTTGTAGTAAAAAACCTTTCCGTAGATTGACGAGGCAGACACAAAAAAGAAGATAAATAAATAATGTCAAGTTAACACAACACAGACGTTATACTTACAGAAGAAAGAATGGAATGTCAACATATTGTGGTAGTATATTTTTAGAAGGCAATTCCTCTTATTTCTTTTGTGCGTAGGAGGCTGGTGCCTATCAGAATATTACCTTTTTTGCTCTGGTTATTTCGCTTCATAGCACTTTACGAAAACAGGAAAACATTGACAAAGTAACAAAGTTCTAAGACTATGCACAAAATTGTTAATAATTGACGGCCGGTTTGGTCGAGGGTAGTGACGCTGCCTCTTGATCGACGGATCCTGGATTCGATTCCCGGTCGGGGAAAAAATAAGAAAACTTTTGTTCTCGGATCAAGGGTGTTCGTTTCTGTCTTGTGGACGTTCCAAGGGGTTGGGCCTTTGTGTTGGCCTTTCAGTGTGTAGCGCTTAATATAATTATTATTAATTGGGTTACTTCAAATGATTTACCAAAACTTGTGAATGTGAATGAGCCTCCTAAACTAAACCTTTTCCCAAGACAGAAGGTTTAAAACACTATACAATTTGAGCAATATGGTTTGTGCAGTCAGCAGCGTTAGTAATGTATATTTTTTATTAATGGAAAGCTGAAAATAGTTTATGAAAATTTCATAAATGTGAGTGATTAGCAAAAAGGGACGTGGAGGGAATGGAAATGGTTTTTTTCATGAATTTTTTTTCTGTGGTTTTTCAGTCTAATCAAAATATTTTAGGTGCCGTAGTTTTTTTTATGGATTTTTTAGTGAGCAGA
Organism: Aproaerema taeniolella; assembly: GCA_949987775.1. NCBI lineage: Eukaryota > Metazoa > Arthropoda > Insecta > Lepidoptera > Gelechiidae > Aproaerema > Aproaerema taeniolella. Next base: position 4,879,665 of record OX465261.1, on the reverse strand, counting down.
GGAGTTTTGGAAAAATTATACCTTACATACAGCGCACACTAGTTTCTGTGATGTCAGGTAGTCAACAGTCAAGGTTGGGATGCACAACATACGAAGCAATCCCGAAGAACAAAGTAGTGGAGATGTGAAACTCATTTCGAGGCGAAACTCATTTCGACTCAAAACTTGAAACGCGATTTACTCAAAAATAGTTATTTTCCCTTGAGGTCCCTTTTTTTAAACCATTCCCAAATTGAATTTTTTTTATCAATAATCCTCTAACAAGGCTCAGAGACCTTCTTTGCCCTGTCTAATTGCAGCACCCCGGGTTTACTTCCTATTTTTGTGCTTTACTTTTTTCCTACCAATAGCGAAGCAAGAGATCTCGGCGCCGGCGCAGGGTTTTACATGATAAATTTTTTTATTATAAATAAGGTTACCGTGTAGTGTCTGGTTCAGAATAGCACCATCCCATCTCTTCCCGTGGGTGTCGTAAAAGTCGACTTAGGGAAAATTGGTGAGACCTGCCCCATAACAATACGCCATCTCGGACAAAGTCGTCTCAATTTGTCTCATATTGAGATGACGGTCGAAGGTCCCATAAAGCAGTGGTAGGCTCTGCAAAGGGCAGTCTGTCTTCTCACAACCCTCCTACCGAAGTCCGGCGCCAAATAGCTAGCTGTGTTCCGTCGGTGAGTAGGATAACCAGTGCCTTTAAGGGCAATTCAGGGTAAACTCGTTCCGTCGTCGACCTCATCTTAGTCCTTTGGGCAGCAAGATTGTGGTCAAGAGTTTACCCACGCTTTGTAAAAAAAAGTTAACGAAACTTTAGGGGTTAACTCTACTCTAACAACATTCCCAAGGGACCCCAAATCGACACCTTAAAATAATTGTTCAAATTTCAGCTGATTGCCCAATTGGCATGGAGAGGCGTAATTTTTTCGACTTTTGTTGCTCGAAGAAAGTCGTTCAGTTTCATTTGTAGAATCGCCCTTAAAGTTTCCCTTACTAATTTAAAGTAATTTAATTAATTTAAAAACATTTATGTGAAATTTGGATCATTTTTTTTCCTTTGTCTTTATCTGTCTACAGTAAAAGGAAAAACTAATCTGGAAATAAGAAACGTAATTAAAAAGAAATTCTCTTTGTGAGTCAAGTCCAACAATGTTTCATTTCATTAGGTTGATAGACAGGGCGTCTATTCTACTAACCATTGTGACCACTTCTCAATGGTGACCATTTCATCCGTTTAGGTGGCGAAATTTAGCTGTATCTAAACCTCATACATTTGATGCAGCTACCTTTACTTAAAACGCTCGTAGCCCAATGGCGCTCGCTAATCTCAACCGATCAGTGAGGTTAAGCAACGTACACAGAGCTAGGGAACCTGATGGGTGTCCAAAGTGGCAATTTATCACGAGCGTTTCCATGCTTCGGATAAGCTGTCGGTCCCGGCTGTTGTCGATTGACTACAGTCATTAAAACCAAGTAAGAGGCCATTGTGCGGTTCGTAAACTCTGACACCAGGGTTAGCCAAGTTCACCAGACATTATACCTACACGATAAGAAGAAGAAGATTGGGGACACTACTGACAACGCGGTGGCGCTGCTGGTGCGCCAGTTGTTATCAAGAACGGATGAAATGGTCATCATTGTTATTCAACCGCCATTGGTTAATGGAACAGGCACCCAGGGAGCTTATATCTAAACCTCATACATTACATGATAGCTACCTTGACTAGGGACGTCACTGCCACCGGTGTCTGCTGGTAAAGGGGGCAGCTGTCATCAAGTGTATGAAGTTTTGAAACACAGATCACAGAAACTAAAGGGAGATATGAAAAAGGGGCGGGGCCGGTGTAGCAGCAATATGCGCAAAAACAGAACACATTGCTAATGATCCTACGCAGTTTACTTTCGAGATACCGTCGAGATAATATGTGTAAACAGTTTACAATGCTTACGTAGTACTAAAGATTATTCGAACGTTGAGTACCGATACCGCAATTGATAATGAGCACATTCTAACTAACAGAATACAATACTAAGTAAGTTATAAGTGTACTACGTCCTTGTCTATATGTGTGCGTATAAACGTATATGTATAGTTTGTATTGTACATAGGTACAGTAGTAGTTTTTACAATTTTTTTGCTTTGTTTTTAATTATTTAATTAAATTAGATTCGTCTAGGTTTTTTCCATACAAACGACGTCAATTAAGTTTTTAAGTAAGACTAGCTGATGCCCGCAACTTCGTTTGCGTGTTAATTTTTTTTTTGTACAGAGTACACAGATTGAAAACATCTATCTTACGTGATTTAGATTTTTACATACAAAAGGATTTTCCCGCTAATTCCCGTTCCCGTGGGAATTTCGGGAATCCCTTTTTTAGTGCACCTCTACGGTACCTAAGCTACGCCCCTTCCAAATTTCAAGTGCCTGCGTTTAGCCGTTAAGGCTGTGCGTTGATATGTCAGTTAGTCAGTCAGTCAATCAATCAGTTTCTCCTTTTATATATTTAGATTACCTATATTTAATCTCTCGGTACTTCGTGAACTGCCCCATTTTTTTTCACATTGGCTGCTTTTTTTATAATATTAAAGCAACCTCACCTAACCGAACCGAACCTAAAAAAGCCTAACCTAACCAATTAACCATACATGATCTATAAAGTTTCGTAAATTACTCTCGTTTCTCTTCGTTTCGTATTTTACTCTCTGAATTGCAGAAGATTAAATTTCACTAGTGATATTGTAATATTACGGTTTTCACAATTTTCCGGTACACCTGTGACAGATATAAGTTTATCCGTCTCAATAACCATTAGATCTAGTTGTAAACTTAACTGTGTGTTTGACTGTATATGTCAGACACGTTTTATATCGGCACACGTTAGGTTACGTTCGTTTTACGGTTCCATAAAACAGAGTGCTCGTTACTCTTAGCGACGATACTCTTATTTTTGTAACAAAAAATAAATAAGGGATTTTCTTAGATAGTTCAATTATTCTCAAAGACTTTGCGTCGAGCCTCATGCAAGCTTAATAAAGTAGATTTTATTGTATTGTAAAATCTTTTATTGCACATCAAACAAAATAAGTACATTGGAATCAAGAAAAGAAATGCAGTACGAATGTAAAAATGTACGTAATGTGTGTAAGATTGCTAGAAATAGCGGAAATTTTTAAATATTGCTAAGTGAAATAAGCAACGTTAAATTAAGCATTCGATAAACGCTACACACTCAAAGGCCCACATTTAGGTTTTCCCTTGAGTCGTGGTCCGTTTGAACATACCCACTCAAAACAGTTACAACCCATAACCCAAAATAGCCCAATCGGCTTAGAATTCAAATCGGATTTAATTCCTACAAAAGGTTTTATTGTTTTAATAGCTTCATTTGTTGCCAAATAAGACTATCCTAAGTTTTCCCCCTCGGCGGAGGTGTGCGTATGTGGTGGGGGGTAAAAATTTTCAATCACGAACATTTTGATAGCAAATTCAAGTTCCTGTGTGCATTTTACTATCGTTTTTACAGCTTAAAAGATACACAATATTGGGTATTTAGAGGTGACTTTGTGAGCTTTTTCTATCGAACCAAAAGTGCTGAATCATGTTTTCAGCAAACTACTTATCTAGTTTTTGTCTTGAATATTACCGTAGTATTTTTTTTCATCGATTTAATGCAGTGCGTCATGCTTATCTACGCATCATAAAATCGTAATTTAGGTGCTGTAGTCGCCTTAACGGAGAACGGGAGGTAAGCTTATTGGCTGTATGGACATAGATTTTTTTTATTATAAGATGGGTTAACTCTTGACTTCAATCTTGCCCAAGGTCATAGATGAGGTCAACGATGGAGCGAGTTAACCCAGAAATGCCTATTAGGCACTGGTACTCCTACGCACCGCTGGAACACAGCAAGCTGTTTGGCGTCGGACTTTGGTAGCAGGGTGGTCGCAATCCAGACAGCCCTTTACAGAGCCTAGCTACCATACCGCATAAGACCATAGGACGACACCTCAGAATCAGAACAAATTGAGATGTCGTGGCCTGGGTGGATTAATAGGAGGCAGGTCTCATTTACGTTTCCTTAGTCGCCTCTTACGACACCCACGGAAAGAAATGGGGTGGTGTTATTCTAAACCGATCACCACAGGACGGGCCGATTCCTTTGCATACATACACATACATATACTCACGCCTATAATCCCTTAAAGGGTAGGCAGAGTTTTAAACCACTTGATGCAACATTCCTTTGATTTTCCCGAATATAAAAACAAACAAAAAATGTATTATGGCTATGTTCACAGAAAACATAACAAAGACAATATAGACATGTTCGACTAATAAATGTCAGAACGTTAGAGCCATTCGATCTGTCTGCATCGCCAACGTGCCAGCACTGTCATGATGAATGGCCGCGACGTGGCCGATTCCACGCTAATATACTCGTCCTACTTGTGCAATAACGAGCCCTGTTTCATATTTATAGAGACGACATATCAACTCTATTCGTATCTATGTTTTACTCACGACTTTGGGTAAAATACACACCGGCACATTTAGCGGAACAACTTCTGTTTTTCATACAATCGACTTAGATTGGGAGTTCTAAAAATATACGTTTTACGTGCATAACTGCATTTTTCTTTATGAAAATAAATTTTATAAATAATCGTCTCTTTATTTTTTATAAAAACTGACGAAAAGCCTAGAATCTCTCATATAGTCAATAGAAAAAAAACTCTTTAAACTTTTTATACGAAGTTGTATGATAAGGTTTTTGCAATGTTCTCTTTTGGCCATGCGGCACATTGTTGAAAATTTCTTGTATGTTTTATATTTGGTTTTAACAGACAAACATTTTGTCCTAAACTAAGCGTAAAGTTTTAATAACAGCATCAAATAAAAATCTCCATTTATAAACTCTAACTTTGACTTAATTGTATGAAAAACATAAGTTGTTCCGCTAATTGTGCCGGTGTGTTATATGTTGTATGTAAGCTTTCACTCTGTACTTATAACCTGGAAGCTTATTCCCTAACTGCGATAGAGATAATGATAGTGATTGCGATAATTCAATGCGATAGTGATACTGAATGCAATAGCAAAAGTGGATGTTGAAAATGAATGATATTTTACCACTGAATGATATAGGTATGACAGGTTTTCATTGGCTGATAAATTGCCAAACTACCAAATTCTTTCGTGTCTGTAACTAATTTAATATATTTGTCTCTTGTATATTCCTCTCGCTTTCTCGTTCATTTAGTACTTCCTGTCTGAAGTTTGCGATTTTCAATGCATTCATTCTACACGGTGATCAACTAAATGACATGTACAGTAAAAATAAGTTAAAGAGAGATGGGGTTGTAACTAAAGTGAATTAAAGTGAGACAGCACGTAGCAACTAATACACTGACCTGAAAACAAGCTTTGTAACCAATATTATCATCTTCTTTTCATGATCCCATCTTTTAAACTTTTAGATAAAAAAATCTTCACATTTGAATTAGGTTCAGTACATACCTAGATATGTTATAAGTAATTCGTTAAATACTAAAACGTTAAAAGAGGATATTGCTCTGTATACCTGAGGTCAATAATTAAATATTTATGGCAATAATTACTTAAATGCTAGACTATAATTACGAGAAACTTATATTGTGCCAGCTGCCAACTCTTTTCTGGGATACTTTAAAAGCCAGTTAGTGGATTTTGCTGTGGCTGAAAAACTGACAACCTATTTAAAACAATATTCATGTTCTATCTTATATTATGACCGTCAGAATGTAGGTTAGGTATGTAATTGTTTTACAACCATTATGATGTTCTGCTTACTCCGTCAGGGATTCAGGCTTCAGTGTATATATATGTTTCAATAAAATTTTACTGAAACTCAGAGCCAAAATGAGTTATCTAGCCATCCGAAACGTAGTAAATTTGTTTTTCTGTCCATTAATTTCACTAACCCATTCATTAGTCAAAATAATACAAAATAGAGACAAATTTGCTTGTGTTGTGTAATGGTGCAGGCGCATGTAGTGTTCCACATAAGACTGCGACCTTTGCCTCGGTACCAATGTGGTACCGGGCCTATTGCCGTGTTTCGGGAAAGGCCGGGCTCTAGAAAACAAGGCTAAGACATTTCTTGTTCAATAACATTTTTCCAAGATCAGTAATAAGTTAATAACTTGCTCCTCTCAGGTCTCTCATCTTTAAAAGAACTCGTCATTCTACAAAACTTCAATAACAAAACCTGGGTCTTCTTCTTCCTCCTACTACTGTAATTGGATTGTAGAGATTACGTAATAAATAATAAAAATTGATTATTATTATTTTCTTTTTCGTGTTTTACTGCCAAATCAAATGGATCCCTTTGAGTACAGAACTCTAAAACACATAAAACTTTTTTTATTTTTCTATGAAAGAGGTGTCTATTGTTCATATTATCTTTTTACTATAATTACTCTATGTTTATCAAAAGTGTCAAAATTTGTCAACGTCAGTCCACGTAGAAGTAAGTATTTTATTTGTAAATATGATATTTAAATGGTTATGTTATAGTCCCGTAAATAACAGGTTTTTTTACATTAGTAGTACGATAATACATCTATGTTATACCTACAACAGAAAGCAAAAAAAAAATATTGCAAAAAAACTATTTTGTAAAGAATGGCAAACGTGCGCAGGGTTTTGAAACCACAACTTCAGGCACAAGCCACTCAATATCGTTTAAATATCAAGCTCTTCTTATATATAAAATTTCTTATATATAAAATTGGACGTCCTGATTCACTGACTCATCAACACCCAGCCCAAACCCTCAGACCTAGAAAACTAAAATTTGGCAAAAAGGTGTCTTTTGTAAAGGTTGTAAGTACTAAGAAAGGATTTTTCGAAATTCAACCCCTGGGGTGGTGAAATGGGGGTTCAGAGTTTGTATGGAGAAAACAACTTTTTGGACATTTTAACTCGAAACTTCGTCAAGATTAACCTTAAGGCAAATAAAGGGACGAGTGTTTCCGGATTTTTCGAAAATCAAGGTATCAAGAATGAAATGGGTGACTAAAATAGTTCTTTGCGCGAGAGCGTAGCCGCGGGTAAAAGCTAGTCTATTATATTTACAACATCAAAGGTATTTTGCATAATTTTCATTAATAAATCTGTTTGCAGGGTAATTGATAGAAAATGACGTCTACACTCTAACTTCATCCACACAAAACCACGAAAATGCGAAGTTACAAATTCAAGATCAAACATTTGTAAATACCTCAAGTATGTATCTTATATATACGAGGAACGACAGACAGTGGGCCGAGGCAGTCTCGAATGGTGGCCAATGGGAGCAACAAGGCCAATGAGCAGACCAACCAGCTTGATGGTCAGAAGATATCGTCAAAATGACGGGACCTCTATCGATGAGGTTAGCACAGAACCGTGACGATTATTGCTACAGAGAAGAAGCCCATACCCAGCAGTGGGTTGATGTGGGCTGAATATAATGATGTACCTTATCAAACTATTTTCATGATAGCTTTCCGCGCGCGACTTTGTTCCCGTGGGAATTTGGAAAAATTATGTAGTACCTAGCCTATGTCACTCAGGGATAAATCAGCATTTTAATGGTGAAATAATTTTTGAAATCGGTCCATAAATGGCGGAGAAATCGGTGAACATACATTAAAAAAAACATACATACAGTCGAACAACCTTCTCCTTTTTTGAAGTCGTTTAAAACTACAAATCTTCCCTCTTTAATTAAATATTAGTATAAATAAAAAGTAGTTATCTTTTACTTTACAAAGTTTTATTGTATTTCAGCTATCGAGACATCATCCAATTGCCGTCGAAGTTAGTACAAATGAGTGACATGACATATTATGAAGTTTTGAAACGTGGAGGTTCAAGAGAGGATATCAGCTCTTGAAAATAAGTAACAAAGATGTAAAATGACCACACTTGAATAACTTTAATGCTCTTTTATATTAAAATAAAATACATGAACTAAATTGAATTTTGATTTTTGTGCTTGGAGAAAATCTGTAAAAAAGAAACAATTTTTAAATTAACTTATCATATGCATTCTAAGATATAAGCACAAGCTTATATATGTTTGATATATTTTACTTTTATTATTAACGCGAGTGCGTCTGATTGTTTACCTATTCAATGTACCTAGTTTGTTTCACAAAATAATAATAATGAGTTTAGAATAATTATGACCCTACCCTGCTATAAACGTGGAAGCATGGAAGCTACAGTAGCTTCCATACTAGACTGGGAGTAATAGAAAAACATAGAATGTGCCAGCTGCCTACTATTCCCAGGCATACTGTAAAAGTCAGTAAGTGAGACGCGAGGGTTTTGCTGTATTGTGGGCAAAAGGCTGACAACCTCTCATCACTTACATCATTTTTCATCTTAAAACCCTCTTGAATATATGTCAAACGTGGCATCAAGTGGTTTTAAAACCACTGATGCTCTGCCTACCCTGATAGGGATTATAGGGATAACCATATGTATATGTACTATAAACGTAAAAGTTTGAGACGGACGGAGTTTAGTTACACCTTCACAAAAAAAAACAATTCAAGGGATTTTGGACAACTTCACAGGAATGTAGTTTTTATTTTATTTATTTACTTAACTTAATGCACTAAAAGTACAAGGGCGGACTTAATGCCCAATGGCATTATCTACCACTTTACCTTAGGGTGATTGGTGAGAGTGAGTGGTAGCCACACCTTATCCGAGGTGAAAGATAAAATATTAAATTATAAACATTATACTTACGAAACTAAACATAAATAATAATAAACATAAATACATATGCCCTAATAAGTATATTATAAAGTGTCAAGCTTAGCGTGCTCTTGATAATATAAGTTAGAAAAATGATTTTCTATGCTCAATACGATAGAGTTATCTTAATGCTGTAAGGAAGGTAAAGACTTCAAATAATATGTTTGTCATTATAATTTTTCAATTTATTGATTTTATTAGGAACACTTACTTAAAGTGCCTGTAATGTAAGTACCTTATCAAACTTTATTCATGATAGATTCCGACGCGGGACTTCGTTTCCGTGGGAATTTAGAAAAATGATATCCTAGCCTATGTAACTCGGGGATTCTAATAGCATTCTAATAGTGAAAGATTTTTTTTAAATCGGTCCAGTAGTTTTTGTGTTTATTCGTTACAAATTAACATACAATAAATAAAAAATTTATAAAAATGTTTACCGACTTCAAAATTAAAGGCACCCATTTAGATATTACTTCTTTTTTCGTTGAAGTCAACAACCAAGACATATATCACAATATTAAAAATGGCTCTCAGTTCACATTTCTGCAATGTGTAATGGGATTTATATTTACAGATAAAACTAACTCAGAGGCTACGTAAAGGTTTAAGAAAATACGCTATTAGTTCTTGATTCACAGGGTTTTTTTTGTTTGATAAGTACTATGTGAACCCACTGTTGGACTGGACAAGCTCAACTGAACTTCTTTTTGGAATCTTCAATGGGTAAACACACTTCACACTTGACTATACCTACATGATAAGAAGAAGTGTGTTAAGACATAAATCATATATCTATCTGTACACTTACGACTATGATCCCTTTTACGTACGAGTATTTGGTGGTTTGTGGTTTAATTATCCAAGCTTAATTGTAATTAAAATTTGCTCGATAATGATAACCCAATGAGAAATATCATAATTTGGGAAACACTTCTTACTTCATCTCGTCATCGTTTTGCAGTTAAAACTTCTATTTCCAAAGAAAGGATTCACGTTAGGAAGTTCAAACATTGTCAAAATGTAAAATATGTTATTTTATTTGCATGTCCAGACGTTTGATATGATGAACATTGAATATCTGGAAAATGGTGTTAAATAATGATTTTAATACATTATTTTAAAAAAAAACATGATTTGAGAACGTTAAAAATTAAGTGGCATACGAGACGACCGCCTGTATTGGACATATACGTACTAATACTTGGGTTGGCAGAGCGTCAAGCAGTCAAAAATACTTAGGGTTTTAATATGATCCATAATCAGGGGTATAATGTATAATGTAGCCGGTTTGGTCAAGTGGTAGTGACGCTGCCTCTTGATCGGCGGGTCCTGGATTCGATCCCCAGCTGGGGCAAACATTTGTGTAAAAAGTAGATATTTGTTCTCGGGTCATGGGTGTTTGTGTTTTCCAAGGGACCCACGACACAAGGGAAAACCTTAGTGTGGGCCTCTAAGTGTGTAGCGTTTATTTATTTATAAAAATGGTATAGCTTGACGATCTTTTGCAAAATTTTTGCACTTTTTTATATACAGCCCGCCATGGTGGAAGCATATTTACTCGTAAAATGCATCATTATTCCCCCAACAAATTCCAAAGTACCCACAAATACGTATACATACGTTTACTTTGCTATAATTGCGTAACAATAATCATGTTTTTTATCAATCACACGAGAAAAATAACATAATAATAGTATTTCTCAGAAGTAAACAAACACCAGAACAATATAAAACAACCCCTTTTTCTGGTTAAAAGCATGTCAATACTTCCCAATATGGCTATTTCTATTTACCTCATTTATTTTTAAGAGAGCAGTATCTCCCAAATTACTTTTTCTTGTTAAATAAGATTAGTATTTTTGAATAATTACAAAACATTTCATAAGAAATTATCAAATAACATGAAAATAATTGACAAATTGACAATTACATTCATTCAATATCATTCAAAATGTCATTCTCTGTCTTTGTTCCAGTTATAACAGCTTGAGAATTCGGACAGTATAACATGAAGTTGGCCATTTCCTGTTCCATCTATAATTTATTTGACAGTAATTGATTGCGATAAGATTGCGATACAGCTTGATTATCACTATCGCACTTAGAGAATAAGGTCCCTGTACGAGTTAACTTGAGACCTGGGCTGACGACGTCATCTTCGATGTACGGTGTGCGGAATGATAAAATATCGAAAGATAGTCGAGACACGTATCCGTAACAAAGATGGCATATCTTTGTATATGTGTGTAAAATCATTTTGGTCTTTATCAAAGACGACTGCTACTTTAAGTATAGAGTCGCTTGTGCGGACCTTAGAATGACAGCTTACAAATATGACCAACCTCGACTATGATCTACCTCAGGGGTGGCCAACCGGTCGATCGCAACTGTTAGTCCAGTCGATCGTGGCAAGGCAAAAAAATAAAAAAACATGTCACATTTAAGATTTTTCTCGTAATATAATTTTTTTTAAATGCTTCATGATTATGTACTGAACTATGCTGTTTCATTAAAGATTTCAAGAAGTATGTACCTAATTGGTAGATCGCACAGGGTTTCGTTAGTAAACAGGAGATCTTGGGTATAATCAAGTTGGCCACCCCTGATCTACTCGTACAGACAGAGCTGCAGCGACTTTTTAATTTCTGGTCAAATTTTAATCGTCAACGCAAAAAGAGGGATGATATAAGGTTGACGTGGGAGTCTGAGTGTGTAGCATCGTAGCTCTTAAACAGATGAACCGATTTTGACGAATTTTTTTTTAAAGCTGCAATATTCGAGATGGTTCTCAGTTATATTTTATAAATAAATAAATAAACGCTACACACTCAAAGGCCCACACTAAGGTTTTCCCTTGTGTCGTGGGTCCCTTGGAACACACAAAGACAGACACATACACCCATGACCCGAGAACAAACATCTGCTTTTTACACAAATGTTTGCCCCGACTGGGGATAGAACCCAGGACCCGCCGATCAAGAGGCAGCGTCACTGCCACTCGATCAAACCGGCCGTCCACCGTCGTCCGTCGATGAACCGATTTTGACGAATTTTTTTTAAAGCTGACATAATCGTAATGGTTCTTAGTTATATTTTATAAAAATTGGTTTAGCCGGCCGTTTAAAATGTATAAGCTATGAATCTCGAGGATCATACAAACTTTTAAATGAAGAGTTCATACTTTACGTTCATAAAAATTTAACAGACCAGTATTTTTTTTTCAGGGATACTAACAGACCTAGTAGTGTGAGGGATCTTACCACTCACTCCCTTCCCTCAAAATACGTCAAGAAGCGGTGGAAGTAAACAATAAACACAATATGCAAATACTCCTAGCAAAACTACCTAACGTCTTCAATTTAACTGGAAACTATGAAAGTGGTTCGGCTTTATGGGCAGTTTAGTTTGAGAAGCAAAACAAAGATGCGGAGTAAACAAGATTCAATTTACAGGAAACTAACGAGAATACGTTTGAATTAGATTCAAAACAGAAAGCAAAATTGTTTATTATTCAGTAACTCTATTACAATTAAAATGTTTGTATCACCCTCAACATTCATAGCTTATAAGTATAACTTTTAAACAGCTGATCCAATTTTGAAATAATTTATCTAGCTAAGAACCGTCTCGATCACGTCAGATTTCAAACAAAAAAAAATCGCATCAAAATCGGTCTATTCGTTCAGCTACGATGCTACAGACAGACACATAGATACACACGTCAAATTTACAACACCCCTCTTTTTTGTCGGGGGTTAAAAACAATACCAAAGCGAGTTATCTTCCAAGAAAGTTCGTATCAATTTCGGTGAATTTTTATTCTTCTAACCTCATTCTTGAACCACAAACAAGAAAATCAACATTTTACTCTAATCTGCGATTCTCGAATCAAGCAGCTCAGCTGAAATTCTCTCCATGTATGTTTTACGAGCAGCTCGCAGTTTCCAGCGTCTTATTTTTATTTTATTTTTATTTCGGAGCGAGCGCAAAGCCCTGAGGAGGCTTCAGTCACGAATGAAAACTTTCTGCACAACCTCGACGGTCGTGTTACGGCGTGATAATGGCAGTTATTCTGAAATATTTGGCTTCGTGGAACTCGAAATACGAGTTGTATTCCCGGCGCGCATGTATGGAGTAAATGATGAAAATTGAAAATTTGCAGCGCTTTCGTATTACACCTACATACTCACGCATATATCGTAAATACTAAAAAAAACACGTTACTATATGTTTAAGACTCGTATAGTTTCTGTGGAGAAATCAAAAATACCAAGTAATAATATTAAGTTTTTACTTAAACTACGAACAGTATGAACCTTTCACTTAAATCGCAAAATAACACTTGAGTTCTACTAATGATTCTTATAAAATTACTTTTGTAAGTACTACAGACAATAATAAAATAATAATAGACTCACACTAATGAACCCTTAGAACATACACTAAAGACAGACATGAATATACAAGAACAAACATCTGTTTTTACACAAATAATTGTCCCGACCAGGAATCACTTCCACTGGACCAACCTTCAATACCTGTCTATAATTGGTGAAAAAACAAAAGAAACACGGATCGACGTAAGTTATCCGACTTAATGTCTCGTCAAATGTCAAAATCTCATAAAAAGAAACCATAAGCAAACTTCCCGAAGATTATGTCAGCTATTTGTCATTCTAAATGTGTTTACACACATCGGTTTCGGCGTCCCTGTCACGGTTTTCAGATTATTGTCGTTCGACAATGTACTCCATCCCAGAGAATTGTCGAATTTGCCCAGTATGCGAACGAGATATCTGACTGTTCGCATGCATAATACACAGACTAATTGTAGGCGTGCTGCATACATGAACAGACAAATATGTCAAACGGACAGAGCTTTCTGATGGTTGTCAGTTGTCATTCTCAGATATCATTGCTTTATAAATGCATGGATGTTGTCGTACTAAAGTCATTCTATGAAAAATGGAGACTACGAGTGGTTTCTAAATTAAAAAAATGGAGTGGTTTTCAAATTAAAAAAATAGAATGGCGAAGTCGCCAATATCAAGTAGAGAAACCCTTTATGGGTTGTACCGCTAGTAGGTCAGGTTGACGATTTTGGAGCAGTAAGATGTTGTACCTTTAACCCTCACACACCCAGAATTTCAGGTTACCTTATCTCGGAATTCAGATGAAGCCCTGTTCTATCATTGATTCCTAAGAATCGTAGTCAAACATTCTAAGTATTTATTTTTTATTAATAACGGGTTCGCTCTTGACCACAATCTAGCAGAAGTGCAAAGAAGTCAAACATTGATTTTCAGTTATAACCTCAGGTTATAACTGAAAATCAGTGTTTGACCGCACTGAGTTATAACCTTTTGACTCACTGCGGCATGCACATAGTGATCCGCAACCTAGATTAAGACACATTATGTTAAATAGGTTTAGTACATTTTGATTTTGATTTTGTTATTTTTATTTTATTTTTTATTTTGTTTGTTTGCATGTTATTTGTAACTATGTGTATGGTGTGGAGACAATAAATTATTTCTATTCTATTCTATTCTATTCTATTCAAAGATGCGCTCGAGGATGTAGCAAGCTCACCAACAAAAAGCCTATTCACTCGAACTTTATAGAGGTTCGGGTTATATGAGCTCGGAAACACAGGCAGGGAATTCCATTACTTGGCAGAAAGATGATAAATAGTACTCAGTGCTAAATATCCGCGAGATTTCGACAAGATAAGAGTGGTATCCCGCAGTGCGTCTAGAATTCCGATAGAACGGAATTACTGTCCTGAACTTAACTTATCCTCCAGTTGATGAAACTTATCACTTAAGACTCAATAGACCGATATCGATAGCTGACTTAGAAAGAAAAAGAATCGCTAAAGTGAAGAGTTTTTAATTAAAAAAGTTAATTCTTACAGAGTTAAGACAATGCGAGAGTGGCCGCCAGTCAGTGTGCCAGTTCACATGGTATTTTTAGACGGAGTTCCCCGGCGCGCTGTGGTTGACTGTATGAAGTATTTATACCATCATCGACTGTAGGTCTGTTACAGTTAGCCAAAAATTTTGGGACGGGAAGTTGCAAAATCGCTACGATTGAAAGGTGCTTTGAGATTTATCGGAGCTTCTATTCTGCAAGTCTGATATTTCGAAGCACTGGAACTTAGTTCATCGCTCTCTCTCCTGCAATATACAGATGGATGACAATGACAGAGACAATGTATCGGTTTTATATCGGTCGTAGACTTACAAAATAGATTCCTGAATCTGTGAAGCAGGTAATCTATGAATTCAAAACTTTCTATATACAGGGCTTTATGTAAATCTCTTTCAACCTCTCGGGTGGTTAATCAGTCCATGAAACTGAACAACTTACCCCCAATAATAGGTCAAAATACGAAAAATTTTTTTTTGTTCCCATACAAACTTTATCAGCTTAAAGCGCATTTTGTATGGGAACTAAAAATTTTTTTTTTTACCTAAAGCCCTGTAGTTATGCAGAGTCAATATAAGCGATTGACATAGACTCAGTTGCAGAAATATCTATTAAAGTAAATGGTACTTTAAAATATTATACTTTTACTTTCCGTTTTGTTGACGTAAACAAGGACGACATTACATTTAAGAAGACTTAAACAACTGAGCGTAAGACTTTTAAAATTAAAGTACAAAGGGTTATGCTAAGGACTATTTTGTTACAATAAAATATTTTTAACAAAAAATTGACCCGCCTTCAAAAGGGTGAAATAATTTTTTAAAGCTATGTTCATGAGTAAGTAGTGGTTACGGGTAAAACAGTTAATAGGTGAATATATTCATAGCGGAATATGGTAAATAGAGAGGAATTTAATTTTTTTGACGTAAGGTTTTAATAGTTCCAGGTCTTTCCACCTGAATGGGTAAACTGGACACCATTGTCATTTAACCACCATTGAGACGCCATTTATTAGAGGAATAGCCATTAAGATTTTTTTTTCAAAAACCTTACTACGGTCCAACAAGCTCAAATTAAAGTTTTTAGGTTATAAAACCCTTCTCCGCTCCAACAAGCTCAAATTAAAGTTCTGAGGTCAGAAAACCCTCAAATAGGTTGAGATACAAAACCACTCATCCCTCTATCGGTCTCCGTGGAGAAATTGAGAACTACCCTATGATCGGAAGCAATACCGAAGTTCTTGTGTACTAACATGGGTAGCCATTGTAATTGAAATGTCGGTGATGTGATTGGAAGCACGTACAGAGATTATACGGTAATGAACTCAGGACAAGAGCTGCCGTTTTCCAAACAATGTTTTTGGAAAACTGTTCTTTTCATACTAAAGTTTTAGGATTTTTCTCGGGAATCCGATATCCAAATTTGACAAAATGCTGTGGGGAGGTTTGGACAACATCAAGTTAGTTTTAATCATAAAATATTTACGTTAGTTTATTGAAAGCAATAAAACGGGCAACAGATGAATATTTGGAGCTTCGTTTTTAGTAAATAAATCCAAAGTAAATATAGTAAATATGTTAATATAAGCCCTTCTCTTATTTGGTATTTTCTTACGTTGTGCGCAATTCTCTCTTCCCGTCTCGTACACTATTTCTCACCGATTAGGTTGGCTGGAAGAGATCTCTTCTAGAGATAAGCTCGCCTTTGTACACTATTTTTTATGTAAATTTTTTCCCTACTGTGTTTGTGCAATAAAGAATATATGTATTGATTTTACTCCAAATCTCCGGTACATGTCCAAGTTTTTAAATAAAAAACAATTTTAATGATAGCTGTCTAATAAAATACATTATGAACAAAGTAAAACTTAAGACTAAATCGGATATTTCATAGGTAAAGACCTATGATTCGCAGTTCACACTGTATAATTACGTACTCTGTAATTTAGAATGTAGAGTAAGACGCACAAGGGACTAATTGCAAATCTAGGTAGGAGAATGTGGTCAACAATAGATTTAGAAGATACACTACATCTTCAGAGGTATATATGTGCATGTGTTAGTTGGGTAGTTTACTGATAATAAATATTATACAACTATCAAAAAAGTCTAGGGAACATACATGATTTTTCATACACCAGAGGCGTATTTGATAAGCTACAAAAATATTATTGAACATTGAGGGATAAAATGTTCAGTATGAGCAAGTGCTGTACCCGGTTTTATGTTTAAGTCTGTTTAGTTTGAAATTTGTGAAAAAGAGACGAAATAAAAATTTCATTTCACCATCCCTACTAATATTATAAATGCGAAAGTAACTCTGTCTGTCTGTCTGTCTGTCTGTTACCTTTTCACGCCTAAACCGCTGAACCGATTTTGATGAATTTTGGTACAGAGATAGATTAGAGCCTGGGAAAGGACATAGGCTACATTTTATCCCACAGTTGGGCACGATATAACCTGTAGTCCACGCGGGCGGAGCCGCGGGCGGAAAGCTAGTTTTTATACTAAAAGCAGGAGAAAAACTACGTTTTAGTTTTCATTACCATTTTTTTACAAATTTTAACATGGATAAAATTTATTAATACGAATTGAAAACTCAATCTGATGTGCGGCTCTCTGACATGGTGACACTGGAGATAGAACTCGGTACCTCTCGCTGGCGAGTCTGACCCGCTACCTTTTAGACCACCGTCGCTATGAAAAACTAAAGTCACCGATCACACTGAGATATATATATGTTATTCTTAAATCTATCTACGTATCAGTTAATGTATTACGAAAGAGATGTTTTCTTATAATTTAACGTCGTCGCTCGTTAAAAATTCATCGCCCTTTTTTCACGAAATGTAAAGAATAAAAATGGTTATTATTCAAAACGTTTTCATGCAAATTTTCAATTGTTGAAAATTCGTTTTCAATTTTTCTTCTATTTAAGAAACAGGCGGGAACGAAATTTATAATAAATTCTAATTCAGGAACCAAATCGCTTTTTTTTCTCAACATCGGATAAAACAAAAAGTATTTGACTAGCTTTCCACCCAGGACTTAGTTCTCGTGAGAATTTGGGAAAATTATATAGCCAGTGTTTTTCTGATGTCTAAGCTATACAGGGTGGAATTTTTTAACGCCACCTGGAGGGAAAGTACTCCAATTACTGTAGAGAGAAAATTTTACTCAAAGGAAATATTCCTTTATCTATACATATTATAAAGATGAAAGATTTGATTGTTTGTTTGTTTGTTTGCATCGAATAGGCTCCGTAACTACTGGTCCGATTTGAAAAATTCTTTCACCATTAGAATCCTATATTATCCGGGATGGATATAGGGTACAGTGTAATTTTCCCGAATTCCCACGGGAACGAAGTCCCACGCGGGAAGCTAGTTTTTAATAAGAAACAAAACTGCATTCAAAGATTTTCGAAAATTCGCTTGCCACAACTGGAATCGAACCAGCTAAAATCTAACAAAACACCCTGTACTTTAACAGTATCGATCGATAGGGTCAATTGTAAGGATCAAATCTCCCTAACAAATATAGTAAATTAAGTGAAAGGAAGACCATTAAATCTAAGCTTATAAATTGGATGGGACGAATTAAAGCACTTTTACTTAAGGGTCTCATCGTTAGGTTTTATGTTGTTTAATGGTTCTCCTTTCATCTAATTTACCATGTTTGTTAGAGAGATTTGATCCTTACGATTGACCCTATCGATCGATACCATAAAAGTACAGAATGTTATTTTTTTGAATTTAAGCCGGTTCGATTCCCGGGGAAAGCGAATTTTCGAAAATCCTTGAATGCAGTTTTGTTTCTTATTAAAAATAAAGGAATGTTTCCTTTGAGTTTCATTTTCTATCTCTAGTATTTAGAGTACTTTCTCTCCAGTTGGCGTTAAAAAATTCCAACCTGTATACCTAACTGTAGTTTCATAAGATTGCCACTGTTTTTGCATGAAGAAGTAACAAGTAAACCTCAACTTTCGCATTTAAGTGGGATAACATATTAGACCTATTATAACTATGTTTTTTTATGGACAGTTAAATGCCATTTATTATTATTAATAACTTTATAAGTTATATTCGTAAAATAACTCTAAAATTAAAAATTGTGTATTACCCCGACATTCGATTGGTATAAACTTTTAAGCGGCTGAACCAATTTTGATCAAATATAGCTAAGAACCATCTCGATTACGTCAGCTTTTAAACAAAAAAAAATCGAAATCGGTTCATTCGTTTAGGAGCTACGTTGTCAGTTCCGAAACGAATGAACCGATTTCTTTTTAGGGTTCCGTAGTAATCTACGAACCCTTATAGTTTCGCCATGGCCGTCTGTCCGTCTGTCCGCGGGTTTCCTAAGAAACCCTTGGTACTACAGAGCTGAAATTTGGCATGGTTATAAATATTAACTACGCCGTCAGAACTGTAGAGTAAAATCTTAGAACAAAAATTTTTTTCGGGTGTCTCCCATAGACGTTAAAGGGCGATGATTTTTTTTTTCTAGCCAATATCATTAAATGGGGTGTCATAGGATATCTTTTTAAAAGACAGAAGGGGTTTACTAAGAACGTTTTTCGATTCAGCACTTTGTTTGCCTAATATAAATGTTTAAAGTGAAAATTTTTGTCAAACACAAGTGTCCCCCCCCCCTCTACCAGCTAAACGGTTGATTCTAAAAATGTGAAAAAATTCATGGTGGTAGTGTATACAATGAAATTATAAGGAAAACTATCACACATAAGATGGCTCTTCAAGTTTGCGAGTAATAGTCGACCAAGTGCCAAACTTAGTTGGGATTAATAAGAATATATTTACTAATATTAGATCCTTGCTACTACAGAGCTGAAATTTGGCACGATCATACATATTGATTGCGCCAACAGATTGAAAAAAAAATTTTGGAAAAAAAATTTTTTTGGATGTTTCCCATACACGTGAAAGGGCAATGGTTTTTTTTCCTCGCCGATATCATCGAATGAGATGTCATAGGATAGCTTTTTAAAAGATAGAAGGGGTTTACTAAGAACGTTTTTCGATTCAGCATTCCCTTTGCGAAAAATTAATTTTTAAAGTGAATTTTTTTATTAAAAACAAGTGTCCCCCACTACAAACAAAACGATTGTTTTTAAAATGTGGAAAAATTCACGGTGATAGAATATACAACAAAATTAAAAGGAAAACTATCACACATAAGTTGGCCCTTCAAGCTTGTGAGTAATAGTCGACCAAGTGCTAAACGTTGTTGGGATTAATAAGAATATATTCACTAATATTAGATCCTTGGTACTACAGAGCTAAAATTTGGCATGGTCATACATATTGATTGCCCTGACAGATCTACAAAACAAAATAGTGGAAAAAAAATTGTTTTTCGGGTGTTTCCCATACACGTGAAAGGGCGATGGATTTTTTTTTCTCGCCGATATCATCGAGTAGGTTATCATAGGATAGCTTTTTAAAAGATAGAAGGGGTTTACTATGAACGTTTTTCGATTCAGCAATCCGTTTGAGAAACATTAATTTTTATAATGAAAAAAATGTGAAATAATTCACGAGGGTAGCATTTACGACGAAGTGTACCCCAATCCAAAATGGCTGCCATACAAGGTTCCACGCTAAAAGTGAGGCGAGTCGAAAGCCAAGCTGTAACATATTGACATTTCAGGTGTCGTTTAATAGGTTTTTGGGGGTGCTAATTACGAAAATGACATCGAAATTATACACGATCACCTCGCGACCTGCTTTAGCAGCAGCTCGATATTATTATATTATGCCTAAAAATAATATTATCGCAAAAAAAAAAAAAAAAAAACAAAAAAAAAAAAAATTCGCGCTCGCTTCGCTCGCGCATTAAATACTTCCATTCTGTTGTATTTAGACCAAAACTATAATTATTTCTGAAACTACAAACTTTTTAATACATTTCTTTTTGATGCTATAGTATTTGGGGATTTTAACATCGACTATGACAATATGCTCGTAGAATTAAGAAACCAGCTGCATATTTGAACCATGCTGCTACGGAACCCTACAATGCGCGTGGCCCGACACGCTCTTGGCCGGTTTTTTTTTTTTTTGTTTTTTGTTTTTTTGACACAGATACACACAGCAAACTTATAACACACCCCTCCTTCTGGCCGGGAGTTAAAAATACACTAGATTTTAACGTGCTACAGATATTTTATATGTCTAAATGAGTTTCGGTTTAACCTGAAAATCATGTTTCGGCCTGACATTACAAAAACGTCATTCAAAAAAGTTATACCTACATTTCTTCAAATGATTTGAAAAAAAATACAATTTCAATTTAGGCTCAATTTAAAAAGATCTGCTAGAAACCAGAGGACAAGTGTTAATTGGGCCCGGGGCGGGATTACAGGGGTTTGAACTAATTCGGACTATTTCGGACCGCCTGATTGAGGACTGTGGTTTCCTTTGTAATTCTGATAGATTCACCAACCTACAGATTCATCTACAGATAGTACCGGTCAAGGGATACTAATAAAACGCTACACGCTCAAAGATATGCCGTATGGTGATCCGTTGAGAATAACACCACCCCAACTGTTTCCGTGTGTGTCGTAAGAGGCAAAAAAAAAAGGAAACACAAATGAGACCTGCCTCCTAGTAATCCATCCCAGGCAACGACTCTTCATTTTTTTCTGAATCTGAGGTGTCGTCCTATGGTCTCATGCAGTGTGGTAGGCTCTATAAAGGGCCGTCTGGTTCGCGACCACCCTCCTACCAAAGTCCGACGCCAAACAGCTTGTGTTCCGTTGGTGCGTGGGAGTGCCAGTGCCTTTATAGGCATTTTCTGGGTTAGCTCGCTCCATCGTCGACCTCATCTTTGAGTTTTATGGTCAAGATTGAGGTCAAGAGTTATCCCCTCTTATAATAATAAAAAAAAGACCCGCCTAAGGTTTTCCCTTGTGTCGTGAGTCCCTTGAAACTTTTTATTTCTCTCAACAATGTTAAGTGTACATAAAGCCTTAGCAATTATTAGATCAAACTATATTTTATACAAACATTTGCCCGAGAACAAACATTTGCTTTTTACACAAATATTTGCATCAATCGGGAACAGAACCTAAGACCCGTCGATCAAGAGGCAGCGCTACTACCACCGGACCAAGCCGGCCGTCAAGTTCACAGTAGAAGTTAAAGATGGGTTAATTTAATTTAAATGTTGTTGCTCTCTACTTTTTTTGTCTTCTATTTCAAGACAATGTGAGTACCGAACTGGGACTACGAGAAACAGTTCTCCCTCGTAGTCCCATTAATGGTACAAAATCCTGGGACCACGAGAAAACGGCGGAAAAACCTCCACTCGTCATAGACGTAACATCCTAAGCTTAGCGGTTAGTTGTACGTAGTTACACAGGGTATTCTAAACCTTTAACGCTTGTTCTTTGTACTAGAATCAAAGCCCAAAAATTTTTGTTGTAACAAAGTATTTTCCCCTTTTTTTGTTATGAATGTAGGGGAAGAGATATAGGTGCGTTTGGATGTACAGTCAAGAGCAGGTAACGCTTTACACTACCAGTTTTAGTTGAGCTCTGATTTATACCGCGCGCCATACAATGCAAGGCCGGTGCAAAGTCCAAAGTGTCAAGCTTGACGTGCTCTTGAGTGTACAGGTGGCGTGAACGCAATCTTGCTCAGGACAAAGAATACTTAGCGCGCTCATCCAAAAGAAGCCTATTCCATAAGAATAAATAATAACTTGCCTATTCCCTATAACTTTAACCCTTTTAGCGCCAAGAGTTTTCGTCAAAAACGCCCACCACACACCACGACATCAAAAAGTTTAAAAAAAAATATGTCGTGGCGTATGGCGAACGCTTGGTGAACGATATTAAAGAAAAAAAAAATATTGTCTGATATATCAGACTTTGGCGGCGAGGGCACGAAACTTAAACGTCTGATATATCAGATATTCGGGTTAAATGAGCATGGTAATACAGACGCAGGTAGAAAATTCCATTACTTGGCAGTGCCCAGTATCAAGGATAAAGAATATCCATATCGAAGGGATCTTGACAAGGAAAGGGTGGTGCCTCGCAGTGCGTCTGGAAGTCCGATGGAAGAAAGGGGCAGGTGAAACGAGCTCATGCAACTCCTGAGCACACTTCCCGAAGTGCATCTTATAAAAAAACACATGGGCAGGCTACTTTGCGTCTATGAGCTCTATATCTGTCTAATTTCTAGACAATGAACGAAAATCTTTGCTTTCCTATCATTCAAACGTCTCACAAAACGTAATATTAACCACAACTCTAGCAAGGCAGTTACACATCCCCTTTATAACACCAGCAGTAACCGCTTTAATCCAGATACAGTTAAAACAGATTTGACCGCATCGTAAAACAATCCGACCCTAAGTAGTAAAACAGTAAAAGTAGGAGTTAAACTCATTTAATTACTTGTAGGGTAAATACCCATCTATGCCCCTTGTGTACTAAGCTGACCTGTTTTAACTTTTACGCCACAAGGGTAGTATTTAAGAATGTGTTGAAATTTAAATTTTAAAATGGACCTTTTCGCGAGCATTATAAGAATTTTACCGCACTAGGGTGCTAAACAATTTACGCAGGTCTACCTTTTTATCCAGGGGTCCACTCTATACATATAAAAATATTTACTGTGCTCTATACCTGCATGTAATCGATTTCTTATGTCATCCTTGAAAAGTTAATTCTTTACTTTTTCTTGCGTTATATACGTATGTTTCGTAAATTGTATCACTATTATACAGATTCCTTTTTCACTCCCAAATGTCTCTAGAATAAACTAATATGCTAAGAATCATCAATTCATCTCGCTTATTGGCAGATGGATCGGCATTGTGATAGTAAAAGAGAAGCTACTGCTCCGTTATCTAGTAAATTTTGCGAAGCCTATTGAAAAAGATGTAGTGGTGTTGTGAGACTTTTTAAAAAAAATATATTATAAGATGGGTTAACTCTTGACCTCAATCTTGACCATAAGGTCAAAGATGAGGACGACGATGGAGCGAGTTAACCCAGAAAATGCCTATAAAGGCACTCCCCACTCCCGGCACTCCCCACTCGTGGGGTACTCCCCACGAACCGACGGAACACAGCAAGCTGTTTGGCGTCGGACTTCAGTAGGAGGGTGGTCGTGAACCAGACGGCCCTTTACAGAGCCTACCACACCGCATGAGACCATAGGACAACACCTCAGATTGAGAAAAAAATGAAGTGTCATTGCCTGGGATGGATTACTATAGGAGGCAGGTCTCATTTGTGTTTCCTTAGTCGCCTCTTACGACACCCACGGAAATAGATGGGGTGGTGTTATTCTCAACCGATCACCACACGGTTAAAAACACTGATATACCACTAACACACTAATATACCCTAAATATAACCCTGTGTGTGTTTAAGACACATTATTACACTTTTCTCCACTCTTACCCTCGTCAGTCGTTTTAATTTCGACAGGAGCCTACGATTGTAAGGGGTCGGATGTAACTGACTCAGGTCATGAATGGCACTGTTACCCTTTTCGCCAACTTCAAAAAACATGACTCTTTTATTCTTGTGGACGCACTGAAAAAGGCCCTGACCGCCGATGAAAAATAAAATGAAATATTTCTGTTCGTGGACTGGGCAACAAAATTTCTTAGAAAAATCTTATATTGGTTTGTTTTACATTTGAAATGAAACAGGGCCATGCTTAAGAAAGTTTTTTTAATGAAATTTTTTCATGGATTTTTTTACGATGAAATCTGTACCTACATAATTCCCATATTATTGTAATCAAAAATAAAATTATTTTTAGGAACAAGCAATGTAAAACCTTTTTTTTTACATTTCAGCGTAACATACCGATGAAAACTTTTAAAACTATTGAAAGAATAATGCTTACACTATTTATCAACCTATATTTTGTATTCATACGCTTTAGTGTTAATTACTTTAATTTAATTATAATTCATATGTATGTCAGTCTGTGAGATATTTATCTATGGGTCTAGATGCGTGATAATAAATGATTTTATTATTATTAGCACACAAGAGCGTTTATTTCAAGTTGGTTTTCTGAGTACTATAAATAATGGTGGTATATTTACCATATTCCAGCTTGATTGTTCTAAGTACAGGGCTGCCACACCTTATTTAGACGAGAATACGGCTACTACATCCGCCAGTGACTCTTTTAATTAAATCCCTGCGGAAGGACACTTTGAATTAACTTCATTATTGAGGAAGTAACAAAAGTTGGACGACTGCGGGCTATAGCTCGGTTTTTTTTGTAACAGCGTCCTGTTGGTTGCAGAAACATGATTAAAGTTCCTTTACATCAGGGGTTCCCAAAGTGTGCGCCGCGGCGTCCTGGTGCGCCGTAGAAAGTACAAAGGGGCGCCGCGCCGTGAGGCGGACGTCTTTAACATACTCCGAAATCTTAAGTATGTGCAGGTACAAAATAAACAGTGCCACGCTTTTAAAAAACGTGTAGAGATCACCAAGCTCACCCATTACATTGACTAGGTAGCTACTGTATTTTATTTTAGTTTCCCTGAACTGTCTCTTTAATGGTTTGTTTTAATTTAGTATTCTAATAAATAAAAAAACTCAGCTTCATATTGTTAATATTTAAGTTGTTGTGCCTTTCTATCTTACTAGTATCGTTGTACTTATTTCTTTCAACTGTATCTAATTCAACTGTCTAGCTAGATTAGGGCGCGTAGACAAAATTCTGAACATCTAAGTGCGCCGCGGACTGAAAAAGATTGGGAACACCTGTTTTACATCATGCTGTCATTTTCCATCTCACTTTAATTAATTTACTTGCCTCGGGAGATATTGTGTGGTTGCTGTCGGATGCCGCCATTTTACCAAGTTATCGCCCAAGGTGACTAAGTCACAAATACGCGTGCAAATCTACCAGTATACAGAATAGGAAAATGCATAAAAAGAAACGTGGAAATTAAGCTTAGTAAGCCAAAGTTACTTAGGGAAGGCCCTTCCGTTCCCTTGCCATATCCCTACCCCTTCTACCCTATATGACCCTATGTAATATACTCAGTCTCAAAGGGTCAAATATAGTATCGTAGGCACATAAAAACTGAGGCTTGAGTCAATGTGGGCCAAACGAACTCAACCTTTTCGTAATTTATGTCTACATCTTTATTAGAACTTCCGAGTGGGTCTGCCCTTAACTAGCTGTAGTTTCAGAACGCGTAATGGCTCGGGATATGCCTTCAACAAACGCTCTAACCTCAGCATAGATTATATGTATACCAGTAACTGGTACCCTAAATAACTTGCAAATTTTTTTCTGGTAGTTAAACGTCAGAAGATGATTTGGTACGGGATACGCCTAATTGGGTCTTTTTAATAATTAAAAATGGCACGGCAAAATTGTATTACTATTATAATTGCCTCCTATTTACTAGTGACACCACAAGCTGGGCATATAGGGGGCAGTGGTAATACTTTTACCATGCCGTATCGTTCGAATTATAAAAAGGCCCATTATATTCTAAAAATTGGTTGGTCAGGTGATCGCGGTAGAGCAATTTTCATCTGACCTCCGTGGCCGTGGTAATAAGAAACTTGTCCAGATTGGATCGTGGTTGTAAGATCTTTCCCGAATCAACCAAAACTTAAGAAATTTTTCAATTTGAATACGCCAACATAGAGCGCAATGCCACAGTAAAACAATTTAAATATCAGATCAAATAAAAAACGTCTGTTGAGGCTTTGATTTCAAATTTAATTGATTTCTTTCTACCCCTACTAATTCATTGTAATTAAATTTATGTCTGTATTAACAGTAAGGGAAGGTCTGGTGACCTATTTTGGTTTTATTGTACAGTTGAGGCATCAAACCTCCACAAATACTGTAATGGTATACGAAAAAATGTTTCATTGTGTACGATATTGTTATTCGTGGTGTGGTAATAAATAAAGTTTTTGTACATATGAATTAAACTTTCAATTCTTTTTTTTTTCGAACAATAAATCAAAATATAAAAGCGTGAATGCAATGGAAAGAGTATTCAAATACTAGACGTCGCGATACCATCGACCTGGGGCCGGAAAGAGGGCGCCGCCAATATCCGCTGCAGCCCACCACACTTCCATTTGCATACCTCTTCTCAGTTGCTTATCTAAGAATAAATTCCTAACCATATCCGTCTTGAGTTTGCTTTGAAAGAAGTTTAAAAAGATGGTAATGGATAAAGAAACTATTGGAAGCGTCTAATGATTTCACTACCGGGAGAAGTCTTTTTCAATACTTTTCGATACTTGTGGGGAAATATACATTTAAGTGCCAAGCTTGGCTAGGCTATCGTTGTATGGTAATTAAATAATTATTTTCGTTCGTTCTTTCATAAAAGGTCTCAATTACGATTGTTTTAAGAGCCGAAATAGCCTCTTGACAGAATAGAAAATTAAATAATGACTTCTGGTTTTTTAAATCGTTCAATTGATAAAGTTACCTACAACTGTCGAGCTGACATTAAAATTTGCACGGATTCCCGCTCAGCAAATGACTCTTGACTCTACTCAAAGAACGGACCAAAAATAAAAATAAAATAAGGTCTCATTTTGCATCTATTTGAATATTTTCGCGACTTTACTTGTAGTTTTCGTGCAAAATACTTTCTAATGCGAACTACTACTTTACAATGCTTCTGATTATATCTCTGTGACAGAAATGAAGTTGTGTCGAATGCGACTTCGACTTTGGGTTCCAAAATTTTCACTTTAAGTATATTTCTAGAATAAAGTCATCCACATAAGTTGCGATATTTTCTACGCAAGTCCTAACATTTTGTAAGATTAGAACTACGGATAGAGTATTCAGCATGAAAAGTACATCGGATCCCCTTTGTGACCGGCGGCCTTATCGCCAATTTGCCACGATAACAGTGCCGATAGGCCTTGTGAAAGCTCAGCGGGTTTTTCCACTATGTTCCCAGATAAACTTTGCTGAAGTGAACAAGAACTTAAAACATATGAACGACGTGGGTAAAAAAGACACCGACATTTAGTTTATTTTAGGAAGAACAACTACATAAAAACTTGCAAAACATGTACCTAGAGCATTGACATGTAAATAAGTGATATAGAGTAATAAGAGCGTGTCGTTTCGTTCTCTTAAATTTGAGATGGCAGCATGAATTATGATCTAAAGAGAAAAATATACTTCCAGTCACTTAGAAATCGCGAGCCATCTTGCATTGTCGTCACCTTCTTGTTCATTTTGTAACTTGTATATTTTGAATTTTTAGCTCATTTTACGTTAAGCACAATCTGCGTGTTGTTCATTTTGCGTTGTGTGATCATTTTGCGTTTTGAATATTATGCTCGAAGAGCAGCTTTGACAACTGAGGCTCGGAGGTTGAGCTCATTTAGCTGTACTTATCGGTTTATCCTGCGTTCGTTTCCTTTCAAAATGACAGGGCAAAAAAGAAAATCAGAATATTAGCGTTCTACCATACGGTAGAACACCATGCTGAGTTGGAACCGTTTTTACCACTGTAGCAAACATTTATTTTTATATTTACATTGTAATTTTATTGTTATTTAATTGATGAGCTTGTCTTATTTGTGTACTAATGATACAAAATAAACGCTATCTATGTCTAAAGGGCTGAATGTGTTACTCTTACTGTTTCAAGAGGTATTCGGAGCATAAAAGTAAAAGTTTTCAGAGAGCAAATCATGTACAAAAGAATCTTATATCAGTTTAGAAAGAAAGATCTTTAGCAACCAGAAATACAAGACGACTTCTTAGTTATCATTCGGATCAGACAGATTACAAACATTTTAAGCTTAAAGCAAATGACGAATGTTCTGGAAGAAAACAAACATTTTTGAGGTCAAGGCGAGCCGCTGTTATGACGGATTTAGTTGAAACGTGCCCTCGAGTGGGCTGAGAGGATGCCACTGCATTTGTTTTGTTTATTTATCAACATAAATTATTCCAGTAAATCCCTTGAGTTTGCTAACAGGAAGATTTTTTATAACCATCCAAATTTTTTGTACGTAAACTTTATGAAAATTTAACAGACCCGTATATTTTTGTTTCTACGTTTCATATAAATATTTCAAGCTAGATCGTCTGAAGCATGAAAATAAATCAAAATTTTTGTATAGAAAAAAAATTACATCATCCAATTGATTTGAAACTTGGTAACAGTACTCTTCATCTGATCTCTTCTCCAGTCGTAGCGGTTCTCTGTTCCACTGAATCGAGAAAGAGGAGGACGAGAGTGTGCGCCTGCGTTTGCGCGAACGCTTGCGCACCTTAATATATCCTGCGCACTTGACCGCTTCCTCATCATCATCACTCTTCAACACAATCTGTGCCACCCGTATTTTACAAAATTCATCTTCTAAGACGTTAAATCAGAAAATTTTGGAACAAAAAATTATTTTCCTCCTTATTTACGTTCTATCAAAACTCACCCTGTATATACGGCTGTAAATAATTAAGGAAAATAACATTGAATTTCTAGACGTATTACCTAAATTGGTTCCATAACATTGTTACTTAAGGAAGCAGCGAAGTTCTTACATCACGTTACTTTTCTGGAAGTTTCAAAAACAAGTTATGAAAGTTAAGATGGTTTTTTCATGTAGCCTTTTGATCAACATAATCTAAAAGATAATGTGACAGTGAATAACAGAAAAAGGAAAGAATTTGCTGGCTTTTTTCTTGTAAGTCACAGTAAAAAAAGGTAAAGATATAATTAGTTATATTTATAAAACAATAACTAATTTATGCGTGTTTTCGGATTTCTATTCATTGTCTAATTTGTTTGAATATTTATGTGTGAGGCATAATAAATAAAAGAAATAAAATATATAAAAAAGGATTTGACGAACGTCGTCGCTTTCTCTTAGATAATTCATACAGCGCCATCTAACCCAAAAATAAACAAGGCTTGTACTGTTAGTGCTAAATAACATTAAAAAATTTAAAAAACCCGACTGCGAAATAAAAACTGAAAAGAAAAAAAACAAAAAAGCCTAGTAGTCGAGACTTTTAAATTATTGAATATTATTGAATAACATAACGATTTTAACAGTCAGGACCCATTATTAGGAAGCCGGATTTTTTATGGGTCCCGACTGTTAAAATCGTTATGTTATTCAATAATATTCAATGATAAAAGCTCGACTACTGGGCTTACTTGTTTTTTTTTCTTTTAAGCTTTTATTTCGCAGTCGGGTTTTCATTTTATTTTTTAAACTAATTTATTTTATTTTACACTTTTTAGTTGAGTCAGATATTTATATTTATTTTTTAATCTGGTCATTAGAAATTTCGTCGATTTTCATTTTTTTGTTTTTCACATTATGGCGTCCAAAATCGGCCATTTTGATTTTGATACTTTCTATGACACTTGCGCCATCATGACAAATCCAAAGACGTATCATTCATCAAAATCGGTCCTCGCGTTTGGTCTAAATAGTGCCACAAAGGTACACACATACATACATACAAATATACATACATACATAGGCCGATAAACACATTAATTACCCTCCTTTGTGTCGCGCAGTCGGGTAAAAAAATACAAATAAGTGCCCTAACCAGGAATTTAATCCGGAGTCGATCAAGTAAAAGACAAGGACTCTATAAGCAAAATCGTCCAAAATTATCAAATATCATCAATGTATTCCAGAACAAGAGCATAAGAACGATAAGATAGAATATTTTAATAAGCTGGAATGGCAAATTAATTGCTTATACAACCAATTTGCTGCCTAAAATGAATCTTTTGGGACGCTCTTATAAACTCATTACAAAGAGTCGACGGATCCAATTTTAATATCGAGGAAGTAGCTAAGTTACATGAGCTATATTATAATAATTATTAGCTTTCCGTTCGGGACTTCGTTCCTTTGGGAGTTTTGGAAAATTATGTAGACTATGTGTTAATCCTATCGCTAAGATGAATAAATAAAACAAAACATTATTTCACCGTTTTGCAGATTTTTAACCTCCATTTTATTAAAATTCGCGCAAAATAAGATAAACTTTTTTAGGCTCGTCAAATTTGTAAGATAGATCGTTGTGATATGAGACGAACATCTGAGGACAGGAAAAGATAACTTAATATCCGAGGCGCCCCCTTCGGGATAAAAAGTTAGGGTGGCTTGGGGATTGCATCTCTTACTGTTTACGTTCAAAATGCTCATTTAAGAACACAAAAAAGTTTTGTTAAAGCCTTCATCTAAATATATAAAAGAAGAAACTGACTGGTGACTGACTAACTGACTAACATATAAACGTACAGCCCAAACCGCTGGGTCCAGAGATTTCAAATTTGGCACGTAGGTTTCTTATGAGGTCTAGGGGAGCACTAAAAAAGGATTTTTCGAAACTCATCCTCTAAGGGGGTGAAACGAGGATTCGAAGAAAACATTTTTTTTGAACATTTTGACTCGAACCTTCGTCAAGATATGGCAAATAAACGGACACATGTTTCGCGATTTTTCGAAAATCCTCCCCAAAGGGGTCAAGAACGGGTGACTAAAGGAGATCTTTGCGCGAGCGAAGCCGCGGGAAAAGGCTAGTTAAACATGTAGTGAAAGATTGCTAACTAGCTTTTATCATGTAACTTCGATTAACTAATACTGTAAAATTTAATCGAAATCCATTATTTGCGAAAACTTTACGGTTTCCAGTCAAGGCAAATATTTGTGTAAAAAGCAGATATTTGTTTTCGGGTTATAGGTCCTCGTGTCTGTCATTGTGCATGTTCTAAGGGACACAAAGGAAAACCTTAGTGTGGCCCTTTGAGTGTGTAGCGTCTATAAAAATAAACCAACAGGGATTAAGGAATAAATAAGATATTCCAGGATATTTCATTGCTCTATCGTCAACCTCATCAATTCAAAATTGAGGTCAAAAGTTAATAAAGCCATCTTCTCGAAAAATAATTCTGTTTATAGACAGACAAACAATCGCTTGATTGGAGAATATAAGCAATATCTTCAGGATCATGAATTAATGTTTCTAAAGCTCTACCTATTTCATTTTAAACAAAAAGCCATGACCTTTTGAGTGTTGTGTGTCTTCTGAATCTAGTACAATCAAAGACGACTGATAAGGAACCGAGGGAATCGTCACAGAAATCTCATACAAAAAGGTCAAGACAAAATAGGATATACAAGAGCCGGTACTGAAACGTGTAAATCCGCAACGGTCAGAAAGCATGCAATAAAATGAATTACAGAAACATATGTATCTCAGTACATTTTTCTTACCGCGACGACGGACGAGAACCGTCTGTCATGTACTCGTATGACCAAAATACTGAGACGTCAAGGTTGTTTGCATTCTTATAAAGAATACCTAAACAATTTGAATAAAAAAGGCTAAGTAAGGTGAGCGTCATTATGGTACTTACGTTTCGAAGTTTTGGGTTTACCACAGGCTGGTTTTAAAGCACTGTCACTGCACTTCGCGATGTTAAGCGCGTGCGACGACGGCGCGCGGCGAAAGGCGACTGAAACTCGACTGAAATGAGCGAAGCCGCCTCAGTGGCGCCCGCCCAGCCGCCGCCGCGCCGCCGCCCAGTGATACCCGCCCAAAACGCTCCAGATAACTGAGAAGTTTCGAATTTTCGACAAATGCGAACGTTTTTGTTGGTTAATTGGAGTTGGATTCTGTTTGGAGCGAGTCAATTTGTGAGGGATGTTCTGTTTTGTGTTCGCTGGGTGTTTTGATATATCTTGGTGGTTTCTTCATTTAGATGGTTTTTGTATATCCTGTCGCTAGTTATAATTAGTATGGTTATTCTAACTAATATTATAAATGTGACTGTTTATTCATTGATCTGATTGATATGGACCGGATCGACGACGTGGTATTGTGTAGAGGAGGGCCGAAGAGTGTCAAAGGACACTTTTCTACTCGAATAAAGTTGTATGTGGAAAGCTAGTTCTTTACAATATTACTAGAGGATGCCCAGGAGGGCTATGATGATCGCCACGACATATTATCTCACACGCTATCTCATGGTCACGTGACGTTGTCTCGTAATCTCATTGGTCGAAACAGTCACGTGACCATGAGATAGCGCGTGAGATAATATGTGATGGCGATCATCATAGCGCTACTGGACTTCGTGGAAATTTCGTAAAATCCTTCTTTGCATACGTTATAAAAGAAACCTTTAGGTCAAATTTCAGTTTTTTAGGGCCAAGGGTTTGCATTGAGCGTTAATAAGTCTGTGAGTTAGGACCTACAAGAAAAGTAAAAGTAGTCAGACTCTTTCACCTTACGATGAGTTATCTTTACAATTGACAGAAGCGGATCGGGAAGACATGCAATTCTGTTTCATTTTCTTAGTTATTTTTCTTAGCATGCAATCATTACGCCACAGTAATTATTTTCATTAAAATTTTATTATAATTTTTCTTTTGGCCCGGATGAATTATTTAGTTTTTGTCGACATTGTGTATCTCTTTAGTGCATGTGAAGTCCGTAATTAAATTTGCATGCTTTTACAACATAAGATATCTCATCGATATTGTTCATTTTGTGTCCAAACAAAAATTATGACAAAAGCATGTGAAACGTGTCATTTTACGTCACAAAAAGACTATTTTACTCTACCATTTAGGGTAAGTAAACATTTTAGATTTTCCCCAAAAGCCGTCAGCTTTTCTTCTCAGCCCTGGCCACCCTGACGCCGCCCCTTATCGCTCGAATAAAATTTATTTAATGGATAAACGACCGCCGACATACTCCATTGAAACGTACCCTTCATGACGACGTTAACTTATTAACGACCTCATGCTGTTAGAAGAACTGATTGCCAGATGACTCTTCATTTCAATAGCCTTCCGCTTCCGACTTCAATCGTGTTTAAAAACTGAAAATGAAGCGCTCGTAGCTTAGCTTAGTAGCGCTCACTGATCTCAATCAGTGAGGTTAAGCAACGTACGCAGAGCCAGAGAACCTGATGGGTGACTATAATGGTAATTTATCAAGAGAGATTCTGTGCTTTAAAGGGCACGTTAAGCTGTCGGTCCCGGATTTTGTCTATTGACTACAGTCATTAAACTAAGCCAGAGGTCATTTGGCGGTTACAAAACTCTGACATCAGGTTTAGGTTAGGTTAGGTTGCCATATACTTTATTGTACCGACAGCAACATGTCAGGTTACCCACTGCGCTATTACGAGCAAGATAAAGGCGACGCCAAGGTCAATAACCTGATGTACTGCCGTGTGTATCTACACGATTTTTTTATTTTTTTATTATAAGATGGAGCGAGTTAACCCAGAAAATGCCTATAAACACGATAAAGGAAAGGACTGGAAATAATAGAACAAAATTCTTCTTCGTCAAATGTGATGGCATTCGAACATTTCTAGAACGCTGATATTTGATTCCATGTCTGTTTATAAGTTATTTAATAAGTAATCATTTTTGGTATAGCCATACCCTCCACCTATATCCCTTTCGGGGTAGGCAGAACACCATGTGGTTCGAGAACTACTTGACGCCTCATTTGACGTTCATTGAGGTTTTTTTTTTTTATTATAGGATGGGTTAACTCTTGACCTCAATCTTGACCATAAGGTCAAAGATGAGGTCGACGATGGAGCGAGTTAACCCAGAAAATGCCTATAAAAGCACTGGTACTCCCACGCACCGACGGAACACAGTAAGCTGTTTGGCGTCGGACTTCGGTAGGAGGGTGGTCGCGAACCAGACGGCCCTTTACAGAGCCTACCACACCGCATAAGACCATAGGACGACACCTCAGATTCAGACAAAAATGAAGTGTCGTTGCCTGGGATGGATCACTAGGAGGCAGGTCTCATTTGTGTTTCCTTAGTCGCCTCTTACGACACCCACGGAAAGAGATGGGGTGGTGTTATTCTTAACCGATCACCACACGGTTAAAAACGGTTATTAGATGGCAAAGGCTTGCTCGCCCTTTGCAGGGCGAGTACGATAGTGACAGCGCCGCGACAACACCGTGGTCCTATGTCAAAATGTCAACATTGACAACGCCATAGGGCGAGCAAGCCTTTGTGAAGTTTCAGCGTGAGCCGAGTGCGAGTTTATCGTTATCGTGCTAGAGCTGCTGCTTGACATTTGACAGCGTTTTATTCACGTTGTGCTTGAACTGTAGTTAGCGAAAATTCAGGACATGATTTTTCTCACATAACTGAACAATTCTCCCAAAGAAAACCATATAAAATTATCTTTTTTTAACTTTGGAACTATTTCTTGGAGGAAGTGGTTCAGATTACTAGACTGATTCGCGCCCTTCATTGTTTAAAACCTCCCTTCTTCTTCTTATCGTGTAGGTATAGTCACGTGTGTGCTGAACTTGGTTAACCCTGATGTCAGAGTTTTCAAACCGCACAATATGGCCTCTGACTTGGTTTTAACGACTGTAGTTAATCGACAACAACCGGGACCGACAGCTTAACATAAATTGCCACTTTGGTCACCCATCAGGTTCCCTCCTATAAAAACCTCCCGTAACGATTATTTATAGACAAACACACAAAACTCCCCTTAATTCACTATCTTCCGGCTTCCTAAACATTCCCTGTGTTTTATTGCTTAGCATCCGAATACCAACACATTTGGTTTTATTGGGCAGTTACCTAGTTAATAGATCCATAATAATTAATACTGCTTTCAGAAAACCAAACTGTCGTTTTATGAGTTACTTACTGCGTAGTAGTCAACCTATTTTAAATAGGGAATGAAAGTTTCTGTGGAAGTTGGTCATTGTCTAAGATAAAACTAAAAAACTTTGTATTTAGGCATTTGATGAGAAATAAATAATTATTAGTTGTTGCTTTTTTGAAATTTTGACCTCTGTGGGAATGAAATAAATACATATACGTACATACACTCGTACATATAATCCCTATCGGGGTAGGTAGAGCATCCGTGGATCTAGAACCAGTAATTATAATGAAGTCGCGGGCAAAAGCGAGTGGTTGAATAAATAGTTGCCGAGACTAAAGACAGTTTGTTTATCCTGAAGTAAAATTATAAATAAAATTAAAATAAATAAACGCTACATACTTAAAGGCCCACATTAAGGTTTTCCCTTGTGTCGTGGGTCCCTTGGAACACACATAAAGACATTGGCGGAAGAAGCTAAAATAAAAACCGATCAACTGCGAGACGGACTCGCGCACGAAGAGTTCCGTACCATTATCTATAAAAACGGCAAAAAATCACGTTTGTTGTATGGGAGCACCCTTAAGTTTTTATTTTATTCTGTTTTTTAGTATTTTTTGTTATAGGACCAATAAAAATACATCATTTGTGAAAATATCAGCTGTCTAACTATTACGGTTCATGAGATACAGCCACAGAATATATAATAGTACCTTACGGTATACAGCCTGTGACGGACGGACGGACAGACAGCGAAGCCTTACTAATAGGGTCCCGTTTACG
Organism: Aproaerema taeniolella; assembly: GCA_949987775.1. Classification (NCBI taxonomy): domain Eukaryota; kingdom Metazoa; phylum Arthropoda; class Insecta; order Lepidoptera; family Gelechiidae; genus Aproaerema; species Aproaerema taeniolella. Next base: position 4,843,502 of record OX465261.1, on the reverse strand, counting down.
TGTTTACGTACACACACATAACGGGACCCTATTATGATTAAGTAATGTGCTTGTGTGTCCGTTACGTGTGTAACGGACACACAAGTACATTACTTAATCATTTACTTGCAGTTTGCTCGCTCAACGGCCAGGGGCGGCGAACTGACGACACTATACGATCATTTGTTTTAATGAACTGCCGACTCTGTATATTCAACGTGCTACCTTATTGGTTAACCGATTTTGTTACGTGATAACTCCGCCAATTGTCAGCTGAATTTTAAAATGTTTTTTTTATTTTTATTTGAAAGAAAATACTCCTGAGGTGGTCCTATTTAAAATTTCCCAAAATTAATTTAGCACTTTTTCAAAATTCAACAAATACAAAAAAAACACATACCTATACATATTATTTAGATGATGTTTTGGTTTGTGGTTATCTGTTGATAGGCATTGTTGGTATTTGAAGATTTTGAAGTCGGTTGATTTTTACGTTTGTAGCGTGGTATTTGCGCTGTTATTGTGACTGTGAAACTCTTTGGGCATGTTAAGCCAGGACCACCGGCTTAACATGCCCTCGGAAGCACAGAAACGCTCGTGATAAACTGCTACTTTAGTCACTCATCAGGGGCCTGATTTTTAAAACAGTAGAATTTCAATTCGCATACGAATTGACAAGATTTGTATGAGATTCTCATGCGAATCTTGTCAATTCGTATGCGAATTGGAATTCTATCGTTTCAAAAATATGTCTCCAGGTTCCTTGCCTCTATCGGTTGAGATCACAAAGCGCGACTTGGCTATGAGCAGTTCTAAGTTATTAACAGTAAGCCATCGCAATTTAATGCGTCAGTACGCAAAACCTCGATTACCCTCTGAACGTTTCAATCAAATTCCAAATTCAAACAAATTCAACGTTGCAAAAATCAGAATCAGAACATCATGAAGCGAAAATGGGCAAACTGAAACTTTTAAATTGGGAGTCGAAGTGGGACAGCTCTGGGCTCCTTTGATGTGCCGCCGCGCTATTCTGGACGTAAACAAATTGAGAATGTAATCATAATCATCTACGTTATATGTCAGTACATTGTGACGTATGGTGATCGGTTGAGAATAACATCACAGTGGGTGTCGTAAGAGGCGACTAACGAAACACAAATGAGACCTGCCTCCTATTAATCCATCCTAGGCAATGACATCTCAATTTTTTTTTTAATTTGAGGGAGCGTCTTTATGGTTCCATGCGATGTGGTATGCTCTGTAAAGGGCATACCCTCCTGCCGAAGTCCTGCCGAAGTCCTACGCCAAACAGCTTGCTGCGTTCCGTCAGTGTGTGGGAGTACCAATGTCTTAATTAAATTTTCTGGGTAACTCGCTCCACCGTCACGTCACCCTCATCTATGATCTTGGTCAAACGCAAGCAAGCGTTGATACGTCATGGCAAGCGATGAAAAATTACTTACATCGGAAAATAACGAATATTTTATGAGTTACAATTACAACTACAATCGTATCTGGGCGTCTATTCTGTATCAACTGCTTTCCCGCGACTTCGTTCCCAAGTAAATTTTCCGGGTATATTTAAAAAAAAATGATATAGACCTGGTCGAGACAGTAAGGAACAAAAAAAATCATCCAAATCGATTGAGCCAATTTTTTGTTTCAGCGAGCACCAATTAATTTTCAGATCTACGAATAAAAGGTTACAATTGACGTACGACTGATAATAGGGAAGTTGATTTTTTTTTTATTGTTTATCTTAAGGCGGTTGCTGTGAAACCAAAATTGAAAAAGTCCCACTAGATGGCGCTGTTTTTAGAATTGGTAATTTCGTCATGATTTTGTCGATTATTTCATAACTAAGACAAGTTTTGTATAATGTTTTGAAATTGCCGAAAGCCTGTATCTATCTTTGACTGTTATAGTAAGGATTCAGTTTATTTTAATGTTTTATTTTCCCATGTATTGCGAAAACGTGCAATAAAAGTTTATTACGCACACATAGACGTTCGAATTGAGAGTTTCATTCATAAATTCTCGCGTATTTATCTGTCAATTTACTGGTAGGAGGCGTTTTATCTGTCAGATTATTAGGAATCTAAATACAAATCAAAATTTTGAGTTCGTAACTTCTCTAGCATATTGGTCACTTATCACTATCATTTTCAGCGTGTTTTTACGCTCAGTTCTCAAAAGCCGCTTTTCGATTCTTGAGCACACAAAATTCAGTTCATTGACAATCTGAATGCGGTCAATGAGGTTGCCTTAACCTTCTGAAGAATTAAAGCGTGATGGGTGACAGTTTTTGTGCTTCAAAACACTCAAAAATAAATGCAATCATATTTGAAAGCAGTATTTAAGGTTAGGTACCCCATTCTAAAAGTTGACTATGTATGATAGGTGACTGTTTTTGTGCTTCACTTAGCAGTACCTTTTCGAAGCCGAAGCGGATTGTTATTAGGCACCTATATATATCTAGGTAGGAAATCTGGATTGCGTCATGGTGTTGAAAATTTAAAAAGTCCAACCTCATATTGTACATTTCGCAAAATGTTATATTCGTAAAATGTCTTTTTGTTAAAAATGACTCGCATATTATTTTGAACTGAATTACGTCTAGGCGGGGTCTCACGGGAATTACGTCTCACGGGGAGGTGAGGCCACAGGCTAAGTCAAGCTGCCTATAAAGCGAGGACAAAGGTCGAGCTTTACATAGGGCCCCAAAAATGCAAGGTAGCCGAATTTTTTCAAGTTTTTTTTTAAATATTAATATGGGACATCCACTTTGAAACCCAGATTGACGGATATACGTTTTTACATAAATGTTGCTATAGATAAAATAACAATTCAAAATGACGGACATAATGTTTGTAAAAGAAAATACTGTCAAGTTTATGCCTCCCTAAAAGCATACCAACTGCGACCAGCTTAAGCATAAAATATTTCTTTCAAAACGTTTCGTGTTAAGGGATGGTTTTGCAAAAATTGAAACCCTGATTCAGACTATCATTCTGAACTTTTCAGTGGAATTTTCCACTCATTTCACGTTATATTGATTGTTACACCAGATTTCACTCGTTTTTTTGCTATCCTGGCTGTTACACGTGTAAAACGTGCATCAATCCAAAGGAAACACCAGTCCTCTTTTAAATGTATATTTCCACTTCATGGTAATGTACAATTTAATTATATTTTAGATCTCACTATTTTAACGGACACTTCCGTAAACTACACTTTCTAAGGACACGACTACTCTCCTCAACTGCCAGGCAACGAATGTCTCCGTCAGCCAAACTCCCCTTCCCGTTTTGAATTTCGCATGAAGTTAGCCACTAAACTTTGCTACTGTTTTGTCTGTCAGTAGTTGTACCGGAAAGAGTCATTCATCGAACTATTTAATTTAAGTTAAACATTTAAAAATATTTAATAAAGTGCAAAAAATGCTAAAATATTTAACGGAACCTTACACACGAGTGTAACCACGTCAAAGACCCTTTCCCCGTTAGTATCAACGCAGAAGAGATCGATTATCGAGTATCGATGCAACACATTAGAATGTGGTTTCGTATTACTAAGTAAAATATTCAAAGTTGTGCTTTTCTGAATATGCTATTTCATAACGGTATTATCTGAACTGGTAGCGAATTAGAGTATCTATTTTTCGGTTTGAATGAGTCAGGGTATTTTAACAATTGTCGACTAATAACCCTCTTAAATTTGAAGTCTATAAGTTCGTTAAAGTCCCATAAAATCCACTTGATGAAATTAAGGGCAGAAATTTTACAGCCAATGGATATACATCGTGTTATATCGTCTCTACAATAAACATCATAACAGTTACAAATAATTCTTAATTTGTGGTTTTACTTTATTAGTCAGGTCAAAAAAAATTGCAAAGATGTAGTTACTTTTTTCAGAAAATTGTTGGCAGCCATATTGGTTTACAATGATACCGAATGTATTAAACTATCCAAACTAAAGGTGCGTACCTACAAAATTTTAGATCAATTAGTCAAAAGGAAGGGGTCAAATTCCAATTAGGGATCGTTCAACAATTACGTCATCATTTTTTGCCGTTTTTTTTAACCCCCCCCTATGTAATCACAGCATAATCTTTTGTTTTAACCCCCCCCCCTCGCCTTGATTACGTAATCCGTCCGTGTTTAAAATTTTTGCTGTATTAGCAATACTGATGCTTGGAAAAGTCGATAAAATATGCCGAAAAAGTATAAAAAAACTGAATCTGGTCACACTGTTCCACAGTTTGTGTATAGCAGGGGAAATCCCGTTCCATCTATCTAATTGTTAGTGTTACCAGTAATAGACTTCAAAGTTGGACGTAAATATTTAAATATAATTTATTTGTTCATTTCGTTATACGTTAATTAAAGTTATAAAATGATGACGTAATCATGGCTTCTTCCCCCCCCCCCCCCAAATAATCCGATGTATATACAAGCACCCGACCCCCCCCCCCTTCCGGTGATCACGTAATTGTTGAATGATCCCTTACTAGATAACAAGGCAAGTTAAATAAAATCGTTTGAAAAACATTTTGATGTGTTTTATCGATAATCGATGCGATGTCTAGTGTGGTGTTACCTATGGGAAAAGTTTTCTTTGTGTAAAAACCAGTGTTGCCACAAGGAACGAGTGAAATTCCCTAATGACTTTCCCTAATGAGAACGACATTGATCCTAGTAAATGATAAATAAATAATTTAACCAACATCAATATTTTTATTTTATTTTCATAAGGTGTGAATAACTACATACGCTTACATACACATACATACACAGACACACACACACTCACATACACATAGCACACACACACACACTGTCCTTACTTTTACATTACTCGTCCAATCTATTTTGTTTTGTTAATCATATATCTATGCTACCCGTTAATCTAAATCTACAGTTTATAATATGTTTAACTTCTTAATAGGCTGTATACATTTTTAATATAAGGGCTATGTAATGTAACATGTATAAGCTGTGAAGTTTGCAATAAAGTAAATAAATAAATAATAAATCTGCTGTCACAATCAGTGTAACCACGAGAAACGCGTGGAAAATTCCGCTATAAAATTGTTCAGAATGACAGCTTGAATTAGGGTTTCAGTTTGTGCGAAGCCGTCCCATACATTTTCATGAATCGTTTTGGAAGACATATTTAATGCTAAAGCAGGTCTCAGTCAGTGTGATTTCAGGAAGGCATAAAACTTGCCAGCGTTTCACATAAAAATTACCCACGACCCAAGTCAATGACCCAAGTTTTTGCCTCGTTCCGTTCCTTTTGAAATACTTATTTTAAAGGTTTCCTGTTTTAAAATTAAATTATTTATTGAATTATAGTCTATTTCATATAAAAAATTCTAATAATAGCGTAAATCATAAACATCTAAAAACCTATATCGCATTCTGTACATTGCGTAGCGCTAAAGTAGATAACAATACCATCTTTAAGTTTCCGGGAAAAATGGTTATTTGGAGCCGATCATGATCTATGGTTTAAGAAATTTATTTCTCAAAAGAAATTGCATAGTTCACTTACAAAACAGTTATGTACAGATATTATTTAATATACCCATATCTGTGATCATATTATATTACACTTATACTTTGTATAAGCTCTACAGTGTATGTCTATAAAAAACATATTAATAAAAATATCATGGATTCCAAATTGAAAAAACAATCAAAAATTAAAATAACCTCGTAAGCCAAAGCTTGTACATAAGTAAGTTTTTTTTGAAAAGGACATTTTGAGAAAATAACGTTTTGAGAAAAAGACATAATTAGCCTGACCACTTTTTGAAAAAGTCCTTTTTCGAAAAGGACATTACGCGAAAAGAACATTTTGAGAAAGGACATTTTAAGAAAAATGTCATAATGAGCCTGAACACTTGAGGATATATCGTATTAAATTATAAATAACTAGCTTTCCGCCCACGGCTCCGCGCGCATGGTCTACAGGTTGCCCAGCTATGGTATAAATCGTAGCTTATGTCCTTTCCCAAGGTCTAATCTATCTCTTTAATCGGTTTAGTAGTTAAGGCGTGATAGCATACTTAACTGAGAGACAGACAGACACACAGAGTTGCTTTCGCATTTGTAATATTAGTCGGGAATTAGAGATTTGAATTCTTCTTCTTATCGTGTAGGTAAAGTCAAGTGAGTGGCAAACTTGGCTGGTGTACTAATCATACCAGGTTGTAAAAAAAAATGAGAGACTCGTTTAGAAGTTTTTTAAATCAACATTTTATTTTCCAAAACTATGATGGGCTGATATTAATTTTTTCTCGTATTGTACTTGTTAGGCCCTTTATAAGACGGTGGATCTCTGCATTAGAGATTGGAAGGCATTCTTTTGGCAGCATGCATGTTTTATAAAAATTAGTCTTGTCCCAATGCCCCCTTCCCGATGTTCTGAGTTGACCCTGTATCTGTAATGAAATTATTTCTTACTTAGGTACTTACTCTAGAAAAGGCAATGAATGAGCCTGTCCAATGCTCATTGATTGCAAAAATGAAGTTTTTAAAATAATGAGCATATTAAAAACACTCAAAAGCGGGGGGCTTGTTTCTCTTTATAAGGCGTTTCTTTTTATAAGGCGACTTTGATAAGTAAACGAACCTTTAGAGTTTAGAGGCTAATTTTCTTTAAAACTGAAAACTTTCCTCAAAGAGCCTATTTGAAATTCTCAAAATAAATTATACTTCTTAAATTTTCATACCTACTTAGTAGGTAAATCAGCTGATAACTCGAGTTGAATGGAGAGGAAAACTATTGTTTTCACATTTTGACCTGATCCCTGGGGAAAGCTTTTCAGTTTAGTGGGAAAAAGAACGGGACCCTTTCTACGGCTACAATAAAACAAAATGAAAACTTGTTGTAGATTACTGTTACTAGAATTTTCACTTATTATACCTACGTAACCTACGGCTTACAAATACTTACGACGCATTTTTTGGTTCATGTTTTAGGAAAAATATAGTTCGAGACAGCTTGGGATTCGGCCTCGGTCACGCGTAAGCTGTTAGGTGATTTACTTATTTCAATTTGATGGCAATCGGACGTTCTTATGAACAACCATTTGTACCATTCTCAAATTAGAGAAAATACAAAATCTACAAAAATTATAATCATAACATAACAAACAAATCAATGACAACTTGACACATTTCATAATCTGTGACATTAATCAAAATGCGTTTGAAAACTATACATTTCGGATAAAGCCTTGTAAAAAATTAAAATAAATAAGTATGAGCGTTTCTAAGTAGTTTTTGTTATATATATGTTACCTTAAATTTAAATTTAATTAAAATAACGCGATATTTAACTCATTTTACATTAATTTTTATGAAACAAAGTTAAACAGTATCACGTCTCAGAACGGCCAATTTATGTATGGCGGGAAACTTTTATGGCTTATGTATGGCGGGAAAATCTGTCAATTTGTGTAAATGTAACGCACACAAACAGAAGCTATGCAAAAATTTTAATAATTTCGAAGACATAATTTTAAAATGGTTTGATTTATTAATAATTTTATTCGGTTGCCGAAATCCAGATTTTTTAAACAATTTTTCAAAGTAGTTTGGAGAATCTGATATACTTTCAGTCCGGCGTGTATTGGTGAAACGTGTTGTATGAAAATGACACCTCAGCAACCGCCTTAAAAAGGAACTGAATCCAAAACTCAAAACCGAAATAATTTTTGAAAACAATTGAGGAATAAAAAAGTTACAAGCTAAGTTTCAATAGAGGGGGAACGAAAAAGAGATGCACTTACTGGCACGTGACGTCACCGCCGTTTGTTTGCGTAGGTAAAAACGAGATACTCGTAGCTAGCTCTCCCCAAAAAACGAGATAGCTAGTCCTTACGTTAATATAAATGCTAATAACTTTTTCATTTATAAACCAATTTTAATGCTGTTTGCGGATATTAATATATTTCTAGCATTATTTTTTGTTTCAGATACAATAATTCATAAAATCAAATACTGTCAACATCCCTACAGTCACTATCTGTCACTGTCGGTACAAGACAGAGATCTGCTAACATCCGACACTCCGAAATATCGCTCGCAGGAGAACAGCGTAGATCGCGTATCCGATGAACTTTCAATAATCGATCCTTACATTTGCTGTACAACTGTAAAAAAATGTCGTACCACATTCGATTGCTTGTAACAGCTGAAAACAATTTTGATCAACCATCTCGATTACGTCAGCTTTCAAACGACAAAAATCGCATCGCAATCGGGGAGCTTACGATGCTACAGACACACAGATACATAGAAATACAGATACACAGAAATACAACAGACACACCAAAACACGCGTCAAACCCTCTTCTTTTCGAGAGTTAAAAAATCACATCGCAATCGGGGAGCTTACGATGCTACAGACACACAGATACATAGAAATACAGATACACAGAAATAAAACAGACACACCAAAACACGCGTCAAACCCTCTTCTTTTCGAGAGTTAAACAGTGGTAATTCCCACAACCTTACAAAAGCGATATAGCATTCTCCGTCCAGAATTGTGCCAGTTTCACGGGTCGGCAACTAAGAATGAAGTTCTGACGTGCACCCCACCCCAGTTGAGGGTGAGGCTGAGTTCGACGGCTGTTGTCATTTCGTCAATTAACAGCCTCCGTCGTGATTGCGGGAATTTGTCCCGTTCTGTGTTTATAAATAAGGTACAAGGTTACTTGATTTGGGTCTTCGAAGTTTGCTTGGCTGTGCTTGTTTGTCTGCAACTCAAATGTTTGAAGAAAAGTGTATTTTTTAATGTGGCATTTTGAATTGCGCTCTGTCGTTTTCCGCCAAAAGTCTTTACAATCTTATGGGTACAAACTTGATTTGAGTTTTCGAAGTTTGCTACAATTCAATTGAGGCAAAGTGTATTTTTTAATGTGACATTTTAAATTGCGCTCTGTCATTTTCCGCCAAAATTCTTTTGCAATCTTATGTGTAAAAAAGAATCTGCACTGCAGGTATTTTGCAAATTTTGATGTCTAACTCCACTTTCTCTTGCATGACCAGGGCGTTGCCTTGAGGTGGCAATACTTAAGGTGTTTCAAGAATACTTAAGATATTTTAGTAGTTCTGAGCCAAACTCTTTCAGAAATAGCAAAATCTAGATATCTTTATGTCAGAAAAGTCTTGAAAATAAGGAATGTTCTTGAGATAAGACCTATGCCTTTTTCATCCATTTTCCAATATTTTTAATAGTTATTCTGCTATTCGGGATGGAGATAAATGTAACAAATCAAAAACCATGAAAATCGATCCAGCCGTTCTCGAGTTATAAGTTATAAGTGTTAGAACAAATCCGATTTTGTTTTTGATTTTTGAGGTCTCCTATGAGGCTGTCATGAACGTAATAAGATGTAATTAGACTCTTTTAATAATGCAACTTAGTATCCTCATACCTTCTTACTTCTTTCTAGAACAGACTTCCTTTCTGTCTCCCTAATCCGCTTAAAAGAATAACAGACTTAAAAGTATTGCACTTAAATCGAGTGATTTTTAATTGGTTGAAGAAAATTAATGATGAGGATCAGCTCAAAGACTAACTCTCTTTCCCGAAGGAACATTGGCGGAAGAATAGATTAATAAACGTTCTTTAGCCTCTGCGACCATTTTTTTACGCAATAAACTCAGCGCCTATTTTAAAATTTCAAAAAAAAACAATAATTCAATAAATAGTTCGACTATTATGAAATGCTTTTATGAAAAATTAAAGATTTAATAAGCACACTGCGAGACTTTAAATTAGTTATGTTAGTGAAATAATGAAGTTTGTGATACATCATTTATTTCTGTCTATTAACAGTCATCTAGCTTTCCGCCCGAGACTTCGTTCCCGTGAGGATTGGGGAAAATTATGTAGCCTATGTGTTGATTCAGGGTGTCAGCTACCTCAACACCAAATTTAATCAAAAATTGGTCTAGCCGTTTGAGCGTGAAAGAGTAACAAACAATACATCCTCACAAACTTTCGTATTTATAATTTTCCATCAGCTTCATTGTTTTCCAAATTGCATATAAACAAACAAACAAGCAATAAAAAGCTGCGGCGGCCTTTTTATAACTCGCCCTATTTCCCAGTGATAAATTACTGCAATTCAAACTGACAGACAGATAGATTAAGTTCTCTGTAAATATAGTCACCGCTCAGGCCACAGAAATTGTTTTTTTTTTGTTCTTCATGCATTCGTCTATGTGAACTTTTACCAAACATCTGCAAAATCCGCGCTTTAGTTTTTACTTTTTCAACTCGATGATGATGATGATAAGGGCGTAGCTTTGCCAAATATCGGCATGGTGAACAGCATCTAGGCGCTTCCAGAGTCTGGTTTCCCCAAGGTGCTTAACTGTTTACATAAAAACTATTTAAAAGATTGATATTTATCTATATGTTTAGGTTATGTTTCCTTTACGAGTCATGATGAGGGCGGCATTCCGTAAAACCTTGAATAATTAAATTATGAATAAAGAAATAAAAATAAACAAGATGATAGACAGACATAGACATAGACATATACTTTATTGCACACCGTGACACAAAAACATTACAATAACAGACAAGGACAGAAAACAGAAATGTACAAAAAGGCGGCCTTATTGCTAAGGTAACAATCTCTTCCAGGCAACCTTTGGGTAGGAAAATAATGAAAAAAATATAAAGCAGAGCGGGTGGTGGCTAACAATAAAAAATGAAATAATAATAATAATAAAACATACATAACTATATATATTACATAAACTACAGCTCTAATATTTAAGTACATAATATAACAATATTACATATACTAATACATATAACACAATATTACTATGAAAGAAAGGAACATATGATAACAAAAAGGGTTCATTGGGTAGAGGAAACGGAGTTGAGGAAATGGGCTTTGACTCGTAACTTAAAGGATGCTGTGACTAACGTGAGAAGGAATAAAGAATGGATGTCTTCTTCTTCTTCCTAGCGCTTAATCCCGTTTCTTATTCGGGGTACGCTTCACCATGACGCATGGTCATTACCGAGCGACTGCCATCTGACCTCCGTGTCCCTGCCATCTGACCTCCGAGTCCCTGCCATCTGACCTCCGAGTCCCTGCCATCTGACCTCCGTGCTGGGAAGCTGAGCGAATCAGAACATCGTTACACATTCAGTCGTCTGAATATGCAAGTTTCCTCCCGATGTGTTCCCCCGCCTATGTAACTTACTATGTAACTTAGAAAACTAGTCATTGGTACCGGCGATACTGGGGATCGAACTCGGCACCGCACGGTTATGAGTCCGACTCCGTTGACCACGTTACATACACTCACGCTTGTAATCCCATACGGGGTAGGCAGAGCATCAGTGGATCAAAACCATTTGTAGCCACGTTTCACATAAATTCTGAGGGTTATTAAATGAGACATGATGTATAGTAGTGTATAGACATGATGTATAGCAGTAGTGGTAGCTCAAAGAAAATGGAAGTGGGCAGGTCACATATGCCAGAGATATGACCAGAGATGGGGAAAAAAGTGCTAGAGTGGAGACCTAGAATTGGCCGTAGGTGCGTGGTCAGACAACCGATGACATGGGCTGACGACCTTGCCAGGATTGCAGGGAAGAACTGGATGCGAAAGACTCAAGATCGAAGAGAGTGGAGTACAATAGAAGAGACCCTACATTCAGCATTGGGCGACAATAATAATAATAAATGTCTTTATTTCAAGCAACATAGGCTCATTTGTTAGTAAAATAGTCTAAAAACTTAAAATTATGTTAGGACTTACTAATAATGATGTTTAGATGATTAAATAAGATGCAGCGCATAACATAAATTAAGATCAATAAAGATATTAAAACTGACAAAACATATATGAAAATATTATACAAACACCCTAACCCAAAAACTATTTTAAGATTATATCTAAGTATATATTTTGAAATATTACCTTATTCTACATCGATATATTAACAATTACTTACCGATCAATCATAACACACATGCTGAGGCGCACACACACACACACACACACACACACACACACACACACACACACACACACACACACAAACACACACACACACACAAATTTTGATTTATGTACTTGCTTCATTTTTACTCTATTTATTTTAGTTTTTAAGAGCTATGGAAGAGCGGGTTCTCCTGCTACAGGCAAATTCATTGCCTACTAGGAGTTCCCTATTCCAATTACAATATTTGTAAAATAGTGTTTATGAAAATAAATATTTTTGTATTTTTTTTTTGTTGTATAAATAACATTTAAATTAACTCAATATTAATGGCATCAATACCCATTCCAAGCCCCCTAGTTGTCTCTTGTGTCCTATTTTAATGCTGGTTGTGATGTACCAAAATCTTGATGAAATGTCCCAATAGTGGGGAGTCAGTTTTCTCGCTCAGCACCTTCAAGATGCTATTGGAACTGTTCCGGGTGCGCGTCAGTAGAGATGACGTTCTTTTTCTAATAATTGCGAAGAAATCGTCAGTTCTCGCATTCGCAAACATTTCTGACGCGCTACAAAATCTTGGAAGTCCCAATAGCATCCTGAAGCCATTATTGTACTGCACCCTCAGGGCATTGTAGGCCTTCTGCGTAAAGTTAGTCCACAGGGCGCAGGTGTAGAAAGTTTGGCAGTACGCTTTGAATAGTGTTATTTTGGCCTCTACACTACACCGTGCGAACCTGCGGGCCAACATATTGGTTCTTGCCGCCAATGCCCTGCGTTCACGTACAATAGGTTGAAGAAGAGAAGAGAGAGAGTAAGTAGTGAGAGGTTGTCAGCCTTTCGCCCACAATACAGCAAAACCCTCGCGTCCCTATAAGTGACTTTTTCAGTATGCCTGGCAAGAGTTGGCAGCTGGTACATTCTAAGTTTTTCTTTCACTTACTTGACCACTGAAAAAATCACTATATTCACTCCATTTCACTCCTTTATATTCCTAAAGGTGAAACAATCAAACGTTGGAATCAAAATGTTTTAATACAGGGTTACTTTTTAATCAGTAGGTACACAAATTTTTCTTACGGTGGTGCCAGTAACGTTGATAGAACGTAAATAAGAAAGAAAAAAATTTTTTTTTCCAAATTTTCAGATTTTGATACCCCTTTTTAACGTCTTAGAGGATGAATTTTGTAAAACGCAGAAAAACGGGTGTCACAAATGTGTTGAAGAGTACTATTACCAAGTTTCAAGTCAATTGGACGAAGTGATTTTTTTTCCATACAAAAAAATTGATTTATTTTCATGCTTTAGACGATCTAGCTTGAAATTTTTATATGAAACGATATAAAACAAAAAAATACGGGTCTGTTAAATTTTCATAAAGTTTATGTACAAAAAATATGTGTACTGATTAAAAAATAACCCTGTATAAAAAGGTTTTCATAGTCACTCTAGAACTTGTAACAAAAATAGTAAATATTCTTATCGCTATCTCCCTAGACTTTGTTTATGTTTATCCTACAGAATTCTAGACACAGATCTAATCTAGGTAGGTACGGCGGCACTAGATCCCTAGCCCGGTGACCCGCTAGCCCCGGGAGACTGACGAGGGCGATGCCCTCTGCTAACACTTTACTTACGCTATTCGAATCGAAAGAAAGAAAGAAGAAACACTTATTTCTAAGTGTTTTTTTTTTAAATTTACTTTTTACCCTTAAGGCGACTACAGCACCCGATAAAGGCAGCACACATAGGAATAGTGCCAACTCCGTCTCTCAACAGGACTGGGCCGGCAGAGCGAATAGTGTCGATACACGAAGTTTACGGACTATGAAAGCGTGCGTGCGTAAAAACATGTTCGAAAGTTAGAAAAATGAGATTTATGGAAAGGTAACAGCTTAAATCGAAAAATGCGTTAACTACTTATCGAGAGTGTTCAATCACGAACATTTTCATAGCAAATTCAAGTTCCTGAGTGCATTTTACTATCGTTTTTACAGCTTAAAATATACACAATATTGGTATTTCGAGGTGACTTTGTGAGCTTTTTCTATCTAACCAAAAGTGCTGAATCATGTTTTCAGCAAACTACTTATCTAGGTTATGTCTTGAATATTACCGGTAGTATTTTTTTCTTCGATTTAATGGAGTGCGTCATGCTTATCCACGCATCATAAAATCGTAAGGCTCTGTACTCATGTACGCGGGCTCTGTACTCATGTACGCGGAAACATACCCTCCCCTCCGTGCTGGTCAATTCGACAAAAATAGTAAAATTAAATATTTGTGAACAAAAAGTTATTATTATGGAGGTGGTGATTCAAATCACGAGTGATATCGTTTGTGGCGGTTTTTAAACGCGGATTGTGCGAAAAATTAGTGAAACACGGTCTGAACTAAAATTCAAGATTGTGTCAATATTGGAGCTCTTCACAGCAAAAACATTAAACTGTGAGTAACTACGAACAATATTAAAACATTAAATAAACAATAACTGTTATAAAGAAGTGTTAATTTTGAAGAGTGTAAATAAACAGTTTTACCAACAAGACTTGAACTTTGTACCCGCTCCGATTTGTATTGTATGCAAAACACATAGAGCCTGTAGTAATAACCATAGCAAAATTGAAGTATAGCAGGTTTATCAGAGTTAACTGACAGGCTTTTGGAATGGCACCAGGAGACAAAATTGCTGATCGTAAAGGTACAGGGGCGGGTCGCGTGACTACAATAACATGTGGAAAATGTAAATGTACGAGAAAAAAGAGAGACACTGTACTATGCTCCCAGTGTGGAACGTACTATGACTTTGACTGCGTAGGTTTATCCGAAAAGTTATACAACATAATGGTACCGGAAAAGAAAAATAAATGGAAATGGAAATTTTGTTTGCAAAAACAAAAGGAGATAAAATCACCGTCACGGATCAACAAATATTTAAACATGGAAGCGAATAAAAGAAAAACAAAAACCTCGCCGGTCAAAAGTCCCCCTATACACATAGATACATCTAAAACTCCTATTCAAACACACCACTGCAACGACCCAGAAACTGGAAACATTTCTTCAGAAACTCTTGATGGAAGCATCCCAAAAGTCCCAACACCAAGTATTTCTACGCAACAACTATTCAAAAATATTCTCGACCAATCGCCACCTATTTCAAAATTATGCCAGTCACCTTCATCTGGACATGCAGAACAAGAAGAACGTAATAAATCCGTCCATCCGTCGTCACCAAACATGCAAGTATCAGAATGTAAAGCAGAACCTGATGAAATCTCACCTGATGTTGATTATGTAACGAAAAGAAAGTGCAAAATTATATATAACTTATCTACCAACAACTCTTTTGACTCCTTGCCTACGGACGATGATAACGACCATGACTCGTCTTTATTCCAAACAACACTTCCAAGAAACAGTAGTTGTCCTGATTTAGGTGTTGTAGAAGCTCAAGACCTAAAAATAAAGATCCATACTTTAAAAACGACCTTATTGAGTACAAAATCTGAACTGGAAAACACAATAATTGAAAATAATGACCTAAAAAGAAAGATAGATAAGTTAACTTTGGAAATTAACACTTTAAAAAATATTTGTAACCTTTCAACTCACACAAAAGGAGTTAATTTACATTCTAAAATGAGTTTCACGCCAGAACCACTATCAAAGCGTAAAAAAAAAGTCCCTTCTTCATCATGCTCGGACGGAAATAGTCCAACACATTCATTCCAGGATAGAAAAGAACTATGGATAACCCTAAGGCATATAAAAATGTTGGAAGAAGAAATCTCTACTCTTAATTCAAAATTAAAGTCTGCCCAGGAAGAAATAGAAAAGCTCAACAAACAATCCTCTAACTTCAAAAAGACAGAGATATCTACAAACTACACAAGCTGTGAAAGTAAAAGTAAACCTTACCAATTACTCGGAAGCGTGAAAAAACCAAAATTACTGTTGCTGGCAGATGAGAGCGGAAGAGGACTTAGAAAGATTTTAGATAATATTATTGGAATTGACTATCACATAACTTCTGTACTAAAACCTTATGCACAGTTGGAAGATATCCTCAAAGAGAGTCTTTCACTCTGTTGTAATTTCACAAAATCAGACTATGTCGTATTGTTAGCAGGGAGAAACGACAAGAATATTCTTAGTTTCCAGAATATTTTATGTAACTATTTAAGTAAATTGACTCAGACAAACATATTGATTGGAAAAGTAGAAAAAAATTATAACGTTAGCTTACTTATGCTAAATAGTATCATCAATGAATTATCTTCCAAATTTTTGAATGTTTTACCATTTGATTTACATCTCTATAGAAATAGAAAATTAGACAAACTAAACACATGCAGAGCAATAATTTGTAGTATGATTCGAGTTAACTATGCCCACAAAATCAATAAATCTTTAACTTTCTCGCAAGGGTTGATGCTTGAGAGTGATGGAAGCAATAACACAGCTAATCTTGACGAGAACTCACATTTGAGAGTGGTTGATAGTTCCTCAAACTTAACTGATAAAGTGAATTATAACGCAACGGGTACTACAAACTCTACCGTTCAGTTTTTTCGTCAATAAGCTTGTAATATTTCATCAGAATATTGCGGGAGTTTTAAACAAACTCGACGACCTACACTATTCTTTAAATTACCTTAATCAGACTGAAGATGTGCACCCTGATATAATTTGCTTAAGTGAAACTAACTTGAAAATAGGCACCGAAAACAATCTTCGATATAGTAATTATAAAACGGCTGCATATTTCTCTAGATTGAAGAAAAAAGGGGGCGTGGCAATTCTTATAAAAAAAGATCTTCAATTTAAGAAAATAGAAGGTTTTGGTCATATCGCTGAAAATTTCGTGTTTGAGTGCTGTGGAGTAGATCTATTAGATTACAATATACGAATATTTTGCATTTACAATAATAGAACCCCGACTTCCCCAAGAGCCATATTTTTCCAAAAGTTAGACGAGTTGCTACGTCTAGCCTGCCGGAATAAACGCAAGAGATATATAATATGTGGTGACCTTAATATAGATATATTAGTGGAATCTAGTATTTCAAATGAATTAAAAAGGATATTGGAAAATTATAACTTCAAAACTAAAATATCGGAACCAACGCGTATCACTAAAACTTCAAAAACTTGCATTGACAATTTTATTTCCAACATTGAAGACGGAGTTGCGAAAGTTCACGAACTAGCTTTGTCTGACCATACAGCTCAAACGTACCAGATACCACTAAATAAACCACGCTCTCCGCCGGTCATGTGGTGGTTTGAATATGTAAGAGATTATAGTGTCGACAATAAACGAAAATTTTTGGATAGTGTGTCTTGTTTATCTTTTGAGGATGTTTATTGTGAGGACATATCGGCTGAAGACTCATTTATACGATTTTATGAATTGTTTATTCTTTTCTATAATTTATGTTTTCCACTAATTAAGGTGAAAAAAAAAGCACATTACAGCAATTCGTTATGGCTTACAAAGGGAATAAAGAAGAGTTGTAGCGTTAAGAGACACCTTCATTTGGAACTGCGTCATAAGAGAATAGGCAAATTTATTTATAAAAAATATTCCCAAATTTTGCGTAAGTGTATGACTACATCTCAGCGAAATAGAAACTTAGAATCTATAAATAAAAACAGTAATAAATGCAAGGCTGTCTGGAATGTTATAAAAAGGTATACAACTGATCCAACAAAAAACTCCATCTCAAAAATAATAGTAGACAATAATGAGCAAATTGACCCGTTGCTAATTTCCCAGTCTTTTAATGATCACTTTATAAGCTCTGTCTATAAGGATTCCCCTTCTAACCTAAGTACTCCTAGTTTATATACCTACCCACGTTCCCACTAGTGAAAAATCTATATTTCTAAATCCTATGAGCTATTCAGAACTAATTAAAATAGTAGGAGGGCTCAATAACTCGAAATCAGTTGGTTACGACAACATTTTAACGGAGATCATCAAGTTAAGTATCGATGTGATTGTGTACCCTCTAGCTTATACAATTAATAGATGTCTTTTGGCCGGAGTGTTTCCAAATATTTTAAAAAAATCTATTGTTAAACCTTTGTATCAAAAAGGGATCCGTCAGTCAATGGATAATTATCGTCCAATCACTTTGATACCGATATTTTCAAAGATATTGGAAAAGTGTATGTATAGCAGACTCTTGCATTTTCTCGAATCAAATCATTTGATCTGTGAAGAACAACACGGTTTTCGTAAAAACAAAAATACAACTCTGGCTTCCTTCAAATTGGTTAGGGGGGTTACAGATTGCCTGAATGACGGTAACCAGATTGCAGTAATATTCATGGATTTGACTAGGGCATTCGATTTTGTTTCTCATGATATCCTTTTGTCAAAACTTTACTTATGCGGCATCAGAGGACCGGCTCACGACTGGATCAAAAGTTACCTCAGTTGCAGAGAGCAATGTGTGGAGATCCAAAGATATTGCGAAGAAACCAAGACTGTGGAGATATTTCGATCCTCTTTTACTCCCAACAACTGCGGAGTGCCGCAGGGCAGCATTTTGGGACCACTGCTTTTTCTCGCATATGTCAACGATCTACCGCGGGCAATTCCTCACGAATGTATTTTGTTTGCGGATGACACTACTATTATTATGAGAGGAAATGACCCAGCCTCATTTGAATGTGAGGTTAATAGTGCTCTTGAGTGTGCAATTAACTGGATGACTATTAATAATTTGAAAGTCAACTTGAACAAAACAAAGTACATTCAATTTTCTACCTACCAGGGAATTCCTCCGCAGCTAAATGTTTGCTTTAGCGGCCAATCTCTCTGTTCGGTTCCAAATATTAAATTCCTGGGAATCGACATTGACAGGAACTGTAGCTGGAAAATTCATTTATCTGCACTCTGCGCGAGAATAAATGGTTTTGTGTTTCCTTTGAGACGTATAAGCCAAACCGTTTCAAGAGAGGCTGCCATCACAGCTTATCATGGGTACGTTGATTCTGTCCTGCGATACGGTGTTGTGATCTGGGGTAATTCGTGTGATTTACAGAATCTTTTCAGAGTGCAGAAGAAGTGTATTCGTGCAATGTTTGGCGTAGGGCAGATGGATTCCTGTCGCCCATTATTTAAAAAGTATAGTATTTTAACACTCACAAGTTTGTACATACTCGAAACTTGCATTTTTGTTTATAAGAACAGCATTCTATTTCAACAGAACCAAAGTATGAGCAACAGAGTTCTTCGTTCATATTATAGAGATAAATTGTATTTGCCCCCAAGAAGATTAGCACTAGTCAGCAATAATTCATATCATATGTGCATAAAAATTTATAATGAGCTTCCGGACTCCTTTAAACAATTAAATTTTATTAAATTTAAACAGTCTGTCAGGGATTGGCTAGTCGTGAACTGCTTCTACAATTTACAGGAATATTTTGACTGCAAATAATTGCTCTGGGTTATTTAGTGCTTTAAGTAGGTTAGGTTATAATAATAAATAAATATGATTATATAATATAGCAAACTAGATGACATTCTGTTATTTATAGTGTTACTTAATTATCATTGATTTTGACTGATTTCATTTGTTAACATTGTTATAATTATTTAATTTATGTGTCATTTAATGATAAGAAAATCTGTATAATTTGTCACATTGCCCAATACTTAGTGTACACGCCTGTAAAGGCAGCATTCAATGTGTCTTTTAAGAAGCAACTTCAACCGCAAATGTATAACTTGTTTGTATTACACTAATAAATATTCTATTCTATTCTATTCCGTAATTTAGGTGCTGTAGTCGCCTTAATAGAAACAATAAGATACTTACGTTGTTTCTTAATTTCAATGACATGTTACGTAATTTTTTTTAAACGTTTCTTTATACCTAATGTTTAATGGAAATTAAATTAGATTATACTATAATTTTTTTTTATTAATATGTTGATTCTCCTTAGATTCATCTATTTGCCGTGCCCTAACAGGGCGTCTATTCCACTAATCAATGACGTCTCAGTTTTGGTGAAATAATCATGGTAACCACTTTATCCGTTCAGGTGGCGAAATTTAGAACAATTGAAACCTCATACACTACCTTCGCGTGCTTTTTGAACACATGGTGTATGATATTTGTATCGCACGCGGCGTAAACAAGCACGCGACGGGTTAATGACAACCACCCGCAGGCAATGACAACTACGATGGAGCAGACAGGTTCTCGAATGGAGACCACGTCTTGGCAAACGTAGTGTAGGACGCCCCCCAGCCAGATGGTCAGATGACCTAAAGAAGATAGCGGGTAGTGGCTGGATGAAAACAGCGGAGGATCGTGCAAAGTGGCGCACCTTGGGGGAGGCCTATGTTCAGCTGTGGACTGCACTGGGCTGATATGATGATATGATGACCCCCCCCAATTGTACGTTAAGTTGCTATTTCAGTTAGCAATGGCGCCCCCAGCCGAAGTAGCTGTCACCAAATGTATGGGGTATTCGTTTACCCCATGGGGTACGCTCATTAAAATTAATCTTCTTTAAATGTAATGCCGTCTTTGTTTACGTCAGCAAATCTAAAAGTGACAGCATGCATTTAAAGTGCCATTAACTTTAATGGACGTTTCTGCAACTGGGCGTTAGATAGTTCTAAATTTCGCCACCTGGACGGATAAGGTGGTCACCACTATAATTCCAATGCTATTAAGACGCCATTGCACCTTTTTATACTTAACTAGCTGATGCCCGCAACTTCGTTTGCGTGTTATTTTGTTTTTGTACAGAGTACACATACGAAAGTTTTTTCCCGCTAACTCCCGTAATTTTGCAATATTCAATATGCAATATTCTGTTGCAACTACGCTTTAAGTTTACTAAGGTACCTGCATGCCAAATTTCAAGCGTCTAACTTAAGCGGTTTAGATTTTTCATACAAAAGGATTTTCCCGCTAATTCCCGTTCCCGTGGGAATTTCGGGAATTCCTTTCTTAGTGCACCTCTACGGTACCTAAACTACGTCCCTTCCAAATTTCAAGTGCCTACGTTTAGCCGTTTAGGCTGTGCGTTGATATGTCAGTCAGTCAGTCAGTTTCTCCTTTTTATATATTTAGATTCTTAATAAATAAAAAGAAAGATCCGTTAGTTAGTGGAATAGACGTCATTTTTCCTAAAGCCCTCTACAATTAGAACAATCATTAGTGTAACTCTGCTACGGAAAATATACCAAATACTTTGTATGCAAGAAACGTTTACCCGCAATTATCAGTTAATTCGTAATTTAAATGCAAAGACTGGCATGAGATCACCCAACGACTATGACGTCATCCGATGAAAGCCGACAATACCTACCCGTGTTATTGTCTATCATCTAACTATTGCCAAGTCTTGTTAACTGGGCCCCGATTCTGTAACTTCAGTTGTGTGTCGATGGAATGGAGGCCATTTTATCTGTTCAAGTGGCGAAATTGAGAACTATTTAATTTTCATATATTTACCTATGAAATTGCCGATTTTTTCTCAATCTTTATTTTATTCATAATTTATTTGATTGAACAGCTATTACTAAAATTCTTTTTTATTTAAAACCTTGGCCATATAACGGAGATAATGAGTCAAATTAATACATATTTACTTTAGATTTATTTCCTGAAAAAGAAGCTCAAATTCATATCATGAATTTATTTCATCCGTTGCCCGTTTCATTGCATATTTTTGGTGTACCTTTGTTACAGTTACAACTTTCAATAAAGTAAGTATGATGAAAATTAACTTAATTGTCCAAACCTTCCCACAAAATATTGCTAAATTTGGATTTCGCATTCCCGAGAAAAATCCAAAAACGTTAGTATGGAAAATTCAGTTTTCCAAAAATATTGTATGAAAAACGGCAATTTCATAGGTAAAGACCTATTACTTGCTGACAACTACCCCGACCAGCAGCGGTGGCCAACCGAACGTAAAGTTGCAAACTACCTGGTAACTGAACATTCAGTTGGCGGTGGCGCCACCAGTCAAAGCAGTTGTCATTAGATGTAAGGAATTTGGATAGTTCTCAATTTCACCACCTGAACGGATAAAATGGCGACCATTCCATCGACACACAACTGAAGTTACAGAATCGGGGCCCTGGTGGAAAAACAGTGAAAACTTAGGTTAGCTTATGCGGACAAGCTTGCAAATAATTCTAGGGAAATAAAAATATTCGGGGCGAATAAAACCCACTGTGTGTGTGTGTGTGTGTGTGTGTGTGATTATCGTGCTTTCAAGAGTAAGAAAGAAATTTGTTACTCCCTTACTAAGCACATAACGTCGTGCATGTAAAAATTTCTCCGCTTGACTTGAAGGCATGATACTCGTAGCTCAGTTTGTTAAGGCGACTACAGCACCCGATAAAGGCAGCACACATAGGAATAGTGCCATCTCCGTCTCTCAACAGGTCTGGGCCGGCAGTGCGAACAGTGTCGATACACGAAGTTTACGGACTATGAAAGCGTGCGTGCGTAAAAACATGTTCGAAAGTTAGAAAAATGAGATTTATGGAAAGGTAACAGCTTAAATCGAAAAATGCGTTAACTACTTATCGAGAGTGTTCAATCACGAACATTTTGATAGCAAATTCAAGTTCCTGTGTGCATTTTACTATCGTTTTTACAGTTTAAAAGATACACAATATTGGGTATTTAGAGGTAACTTTGTGAGCTTTTCCTATCGAATCAAAAGTGCTGAATCATGTTTTCAGCAAACTACTTATCTAGTTTATGTCCTGAATATTACCGTAGTATTTTTTTGTTCGATTTAATGCAGTGCGTCATGCTTATCTACGCATCATAAAATCGTAATTTAGGTGCTGTAGTCGCCTTAAAGCAATAGGAGATCTAACCCAGGGGCCGTGGGTTCAAGTCCCATTCGCGCTGCACATTTGTCTTTCCCTTTATTTGTGAATATCCCTCACGTGTTATAAAAATACTATAACAGTTTGAATTGTAAAACCCGGTTGTGATCGAGGCCAGAGGCCATACTAAGTAGGTATCCATTAGTCTCTCTGTTTTCCGATACGTGAAGGTTACCAATAGGTTACGTGAGTAAAACCTTTTACAATAGGGATGTTGACAATTTTTTTTATTGTTTATCTTAAAAAGGAACTGAATCCAAAACTCAAAACCGAAATAATTTTTGAAAACTATTGAGAAATAAAAAAGTTATAAGCTATTAAATTTCAATAGAGGGGGAAATTGTCAAACAACGAAAAAGAGATGCACTTACAGGCATGTGACGTCACCGCCATTTGTTTGCGTAGATAAAAACGAGATAGCTAGCTCTCCCAACAAAACGAGATAGCTAGTCCTTACGATAATATAAATGCTAATAACTTGTTCATTTATAAACCAATTTTAATGCTGTTTTCGGATATTAATATATTTGTAGCATTTTTTTGTTCCACATACAATAATTCATAAAATCGAACACTGTCAACATCCCTATTTATAAATTACAAGAAGAACATTGCATCCCACAAACCAGGCGGTAAGTCCTATTTTGGTCGACTATTTTAGGCTATAATAAAAAAAATTAAACAAATGTTGTACTGTCAAACTCAAAAACTGAAACAATTTAATGCATACCAAGCCTTTCTCTACAAAAAATTCTCTACAACTCATCTCGCACTATATCAGTAGTTCTTTCCCTCTTATTTTCAAAATATTCTTCTCTAAGATTTTCCCAAAACTTCATTCTCTTCTCTTCTGGCAGGATCCTCATTTTCAAAGGTTCTTTTAGGCTAAGGCCTTCTAATCTTCCATTGGGGGACAAAGGTTTCCATTGAAGGGCCCCGAGTAAATCGTCTTTTGTTTTTGGTGTTGGGTTTCTGAAAAAAAAATATATAGGCGAAATTAAAATGGGTAAAATATCTATGTACAGGGTATAAGCACATCATGCTATCCAAAACTGTCAAATTTCGACAATCGATTTTCAACTTTATCTCCAAACTTTAGAGTTTACTATCCATTGGGGAAATTTGCCAGTTTATGGTAACCTGATGTACCGTTTACCGTACTTCTACGTAGCGATAAGGAAAAACTCAGTTCATCACCGAATCTTTACTTACGAATACATAAATTTTAATAAACGTAATTTCTTTCAAATTACTTTTTACGACTGGTTATTTCTGGATTGCTTTTGATGAGTAAAATAATATCTTTTTGTCAGAATTCTATTACAATCTACAAGCCTCCACGGAAAACGTATTCAAAAGCGTCGAATATGAAATTTTGCTTTTCATATTATTATATTAGCTTCTACACAAAAACGTCGTCTAATAAAAGTAATGATAAAGCCAATTAGACGCTCAAAATGAAGCAAATTGACAAAGATTTCATGAGTCAAATCTTGTGCAAATTGTATTCATTAATTCACAAAGAAAAACCTCAGTAACCGAAAATTACAAAGCTATTTTAAACTTATTCAAGATAATATTCGACCGACTTGAAAGGGACTAAGAGTCAAGGTGGCTATTCCACTAAATCAATGACGTCTCAGTGGCAGTTAAATGACAATGGTGACCATTTTATCTGAACAGGTGGTGAAATTGAGATCCATCGAAACACTTCATGACAGCCACCCCGACCAGCGGCGCCACCGCCAACCGAACGTTAAGTAGGAAACTACCTACCTAACAGCTTAACTTAACATTTAGTTGGCGGTGGCGCCGTCAGTCAAAGCTTTGAAATATAGATAGTTCTTAATTTCGCCACCTGAACGAATAAAACAGCGACTATTGTCAACTACTATTGAGATTAGTGGAATAGCGGCCCTGAATGTTTGATTGCCTTACCCGCACTTAGCGAAATTCGCCCATAACCTCGCAATTTTCTTAATGAACTGTCTTTCAGTTGTCGCTTCAACGCTTCTATAGATGTCGTTTACTGATTTACATTTGAATAGGTAGCAGATTTCGTCACCGGCAGTAGCATCCTGATAATTCAAATCTATTTCTTCCCAACCAATGTTTAAAAGTCCATTAAACGAAAAGCGATATAGATAAACATTACTACCAGATGATTCAGCATGCAATCTTGCCTGTCGTACTATAGGATAGATGACTTGATCAGAAACGTACTTAGCATATCTCTTTAAACTCCGTTCACTAAGAGTTCCATTAGAAAAATAAAAATCTAATACTCGTTTTGCTATACTTTTATATCGATCCGAACCGAACTCATCTGATCGCCCCTCAAAAGGCAGTAAGTATTGAAAATTATAATTAAGAAACTTCAAAAGCTTTTTACTTTTAACAAAGCCTTTTAATTTGTAAATGGACTCGAGACTTGTAAAGCCGATCATTACGTCGACGTTGTTGTTCGCCATTTTCCTTTGATACACGTCCGATGGGTGTTTGTTTATAAAAGCTTTGTCAGTATTGGCCTCCAGTGTTGGCCCGAATGAGTTCATCAGTCGCTGTCTATCTCTTACTTCAGAGCTATCAAACAGTTCTCTCGACAAAAGCTTCAATTCTTTTACCGTTGCATTGTTCAGTACTTTATACAACATTTCTCTTGAAAAGTCAAACGATCTTTCTAGTCTCAAATAAAGTTTGGTTAGAACATCAAAGCTGTAATTTCTGTAATCAGCTGGTGATAAAGCGCTGCCGCTTTGTATTATAGCTCTATTAAACAAGTCTACTGCAGCAGTTGAGACTAAACAAGACGCTACTATTGCAGCTGCCTCACCTGATCCAGCAATCGTCACTTTGTTCACATCTCCATTAAATAATGCTACGTTATCTTTCACCCATTTTAATGCCATCAGTACATCTTTAGCACCCATGTTACCTTCAGCGAATTCATCGCCAGTGTTTAAGAATCCAAGTATATTAGTTCTATAAGACACAGTAATGACTAAAACTTCTTCATCAATGAGAAAATCAGGTTCATGGGAGTTTGAATGTTCGTGTATCCACACAAGAACTGAGAAATTAGTGTGGAGAGTTTCTGTGAGAGGCATGTAAAGCGACAAATATAAGCAGTCTTCAGTCAGGCCATTTGCGCAGGTATTATTATAAGGTTTACTGTAATCGTAAGTTATTCCTTCCTTCCAGCCTTCGTGTTTCTTCGGAGGCTGAAAGCAATTAAAAATATGCTGATTAGTAACCCAGTTTAAAAATGTTTTTCTCTTGAAGCATATCTCATAGAAATTGCTTATTTCTCCCATGACTTTTACTAGAACTGTCATTAACCAACATGTAACTACGTAGTTACATTTTACGTAAAAGTAAGTAGTAACAAAAAATAATACCTAAAATCAAGTTCAAGTAAAATTGTCTTTGTAAACTGTATCATTGAAAAAGCTTGTTACATCTAAATGCACTGTCCAAGTCTATCCCTTCACGAAATTTAAACATAGATAATACCTTAAATCTTAAGTCTTTAACGGGAGGCTCAGCATATGGTATTTTCCAAAATACAGCGTATGGCTTATCTTCTATAATAGTATACAATTTATGTCCAACCACAAAACTCTCCTTCGATTTCAGTATAACTATGCCTTCATCACAATTAGAACATACTACTAATACACACGAGAATGTAAAACACGATTTTATAAAAGACATTTTCTAATAAAAGAAGTCTGAATATAAAAAATCTCAAACCATTTAAATCACAGTTTAATGTTCTACTGAATATTGGTTAACCTTTCTTTTGAACACGTCTGTGTAAACTATGCTAAAATGCGTGGAAATGTTTCTCAAAATAAAAGCCGTAAGGTGAGTGGGGCAAAGTGCGCCATACTTTTTTCAACTTTGACTTTGATGAAGTGTAACTTTTGTTTAGATTCTCCGATGACAATTATCGACTTTATTTTAGAATCTGTGATATTTGGGAACAACAACGAATGTAGTGTCAAAGAAATCTGTAAGTAAAACACCGGCTTTTTTCGCAAAATGCGGAAACATGTACACTGGGCGCACTTTGCCTCCAAAGCGGCTAAGTGCGCCAGGTAGTCATAAAACGCAACAATGAAGCATTACAATAAAAGCAACCTCATTTTATGCAAGAAAACACGCTACCGAACACATTCCTTGTAGTTTTTTTTTGCTATCCAAATTCTAGAAGATTCTGCGGTGTCAAAACCAAATTTCGGATAAGTGCGCCATATGTCTGTAAATCAGGGGTTGACAACTGTTTTTGTTTTGAATAATGGATACCTACTGGTTATAACCAAATAATGTATATTAGTGTTTTAAAGGATTCCTCAAAACTAAAATGATAGTTAAAGAGGTAGTTAAGTACCTAATGGATATTTATTTATAAAAAAATCTTCCATGTAGCAATTCATGGATACCTGTAGTGTCGAGATATACATATGAAAGAAAAGGGTCCTATTGTGACGCCTATTGGCCTGTGAGTAGTAAAATTAAAGACCAAAAATATTGCAATCAGTATTTTTTTATTCAGTACTGCTTATTTAAAAATTGTTAAAAAACCTTGAAGGTTATAAAACTTTCTGTATAAACATTTTTCTTGGTATGTTAAACCTTGACGCCGCTGCGTATCCTGATAGCCTGCCTGACTGCTTCAACGGCTATATTTAGAGCTGTTTTTGTATATGAAGGCCCGTCTTTTTTCAGCACATAGCGCCCCATCTTAAACAAAAATCATAAATAGCAAAACGTTTTAGAGAATTTAAACACACTAACTGACTGACTTATTGATATAGGTATCAACGCAAATTGATATATCACTGATTTATATATCATTCAGGGTAGAATTTTTGAACCTCACTCGGAGGTGAAGTACTCAAAATACCGGAGACAGGAAACACTCCTTTATCGTCAATAATATTGTCAACTAACTTTCCGCGCGGGACTTTGTTCCTGTGGGAATTTGGGAAAACTATGTAGCCTATGGTACTCCCCAAGTTCTAATCTATCTCTGTACCAAATTTCACCAAAATCGGTTCAGTAGTTTTTACGTTTATTCGTAACATACAAAAATACAAATCTTTCCTCTTTATAAAATTATTATATAGTGTTTAGTGTAAAAAGTGTAGAAAACTGCATTGAAAGATTTAAAAAGAAATTGTTGCTACACAGGAAAATCTAACCAGTCTTTTGTCATTTGAAATGGGGTTTACTTAGTTAGATAATTATAATTTTGCTTTTGTTTTTAATAAAGATTAATAAATTAAAAAAAACGCGCCGTTAAAAGCCTACCTATCGATATGCATATATAAGTCAAACACACAAATGTTAAGACAACCGCGTATTAAATAATATCAGGTTTTAAAATGTTTGCTACCTCTGGATTGCGGCGAAGTGCGCCATATATGGCGCACTTAGCCAACTTGAAAAATTTGATGTAAGAATATTTGATTTCCAAAAAATATATCAAATAAACACGATAGAAGTGAAATAAAGTCAAAATCCTAAAATAAAACAATTAAATTGGGTACTTACCTCAATTACTTCTTGTTCCAAACTTTTTTTCTTGGTATTCAGGAGGATTACTATTTCGACGTCATGTCTGCTAACAACTTTGAATCACAGTGAAAGAAAAATGGCGGATATCTATTACCTGTGCTACTAGAGGCATCTATGACAATTACAAAGAAGTATATTTTAGTACATTCTATCATGGAAAGATGTCGTTCCTAGTATCCTATTAGCAGTTTTTGAAATATTACTAGCAGGTGCACTTACCCGCTAGGCGCACTTTGCCCCACTCACCTTACTTACAGTTAAGTTAATCATTGAGATTTTTGAAGAAATTATTAGCTGGGAGCATTTAGTTAGTAACAAGAAAATCTCTCTAGGATTTATTTGTAACTAGCTTTCGGCCCGGAACTTCGTTTCTTTGGGAATTTGGGAAAATTATGTAACCTATGTGTTAATCCAGGCAGTCAGCTACCTCTATAGCAAAGATGATCAAAATTGGTCTAGCCGTTTGAGCGTGAAAGAGTAACAAACATCCATACATCCTCACAAACTTACACATTTATAATATTAGTAGGATTCTTCGTCTCTGCTCCGGCCACATTCCTTTGAATAGTTAAGGGGGCGTCCATTAATTACTTGAGGCGTTTTGGGGGGAAGGGGGTCGGGTCGGATCTCACTCAATCTCACGTGGGAGAGAGGGGGGGTCTCTACAAATATCACGTAATATTTTCCACCAAAAGAAATAGTGTTAAATTGCGGGAAACCTAAGTTAGACCAACTAAACCATGTTGTTCCGGTAGCCACTCTTAAGAGTACTCATGAGTTCCCGTGGACTGAATTAGAACAATCTTTTTTTTTTCAAATTTAAGTTGGTAAATCATAGCTGTTTTTTATTGTTCGATTGTTAAAAGTTTAAAAATAATTAGGCAAATTATGTAAGTATTCTAAATAATTACCAATTAACATATTTAGACTAAAACTATGCATTTTTATAAAACTTACGGCAAATAAAGGAGGAGGGGGGGTGTCAAGCCAAATCTCACGACATCTCACCAGAGGGGGTGGGGGGGTCGAAAAATCGCCAAAAACACCTCACGTAATTAAAGGACGCCCCCTTAAGGACCGTATTACAGAAGGAGACTCAAGTCTTGGTCTATATATACTTAAGTATTGATTGTCTCTTTCTCTCACTATCAAAATGTTTTATAATATTAATATTTTATTTGTAGCAGAGTTTACTGAAATAATTACACTGATTAACTTGGATTTTATTTATTTGGATAAGCTTTAAACCTTCTACATAAAGAGACACAGTCAGACAACTTTCTTCCTTCATTTTAGAGATGGCACAGGCTGTTCACATTATAATGCCTAATAATAAGTCCTAACACCCCCCTTCAATCTGAAATTGTAAATGAAAGATTGCCAAAAACTGAAAATGTACTAACATCTCAAATAATAAAACTTAAACATTACTCTGTGTTTTAATTTAACATTACCCTATCTCTACTTATTTTAACTACTCTATATTCAATTACAATATCTAATAAGTATGCAAACATGACATGACTTATATCTATTTATAAACTACTCTTTAATCTTTAACTATTTATGTGCTAGCATGTATTTCTTTTAGTTTTATGAAACTTAACTTTTATAAATTTGACATTTTGTTATACAAAAAAAAACTTAATACTATAAAGACCTATTGACTAACTTGTTAATTAGTAAATTTGGAGTTTATTAATTAGATAATTGTGTTTGACAACATTAAGAGGCTTTGTCAGTAAATCAGCAACATTTTCGTTAGTAGGTACATATGAAATACTGAATACATTTTTAAATAAACAATCCTTAATGAAATGATATTTTATATCTATGTGTTTTGTGCGTTTGCTGTTTTCGTTGCATTCTATTATTTTTATTGCACTTTGATTATCTATTAGTAAGTATGCGACATTGTTGCATTGAAAGTCATTGAGAATACCTTTTAAGTAAATGAGTTCTTGAGCTGCCATTGCTGCGGCTACATATTCAGCTTCAGCTGTAGACAGTGAAACTGAGCCTTGCTTCTTAGAAAACCAAGAAATTAAGTTTGTCTTATGATAGACCACACACCCACTTACGCTTTTTCTGTCCTCTTTATCGCCAGACCAATCTGCATCGGAATAAGCTATAAGGTTAAGTATAGATCAGAAACCGATTCGCGTTCTCTAATACGGACCTCAGTTACGTGATGCCTCTCTAAATTGCAAATCTTCATCGAAACGTATTCTCTAGCGAAAACTATGCCATGTTTTTGGCATCAATACAATTTTTTATTTTATATGTTGTATATTATAAATCCTTCGTAATTATAAAATACTTTTTTACCATTGCCCCTCGAAAAAGGGTCCGTTATTCTTCAAAAACAGTGAATAAAACGCTGTTTATTTCACTGAGTGAATAAAACATTTTGAATTTGGAACATGCGCGAATATACGGATTTTAGTAAGAAAACAAAAGAAAATGTGCAAGGACTTTGCACACTCTCGCTATAAAAACGTACTAAAACTTGGCTGTATGTAATAACTGGCTGTATGGAATATGGCTCGGTTAATTTTTTTAAATTTAGAATAAGGAATTCAGCCACTTTTCTGTTCAATTTTCATGCAATAAAAGTTTCTTTTAAAAGTTTTTGTCTCAAAATCTTAAAATGAGTTCGACATCCAGTGATGAAAGTGAACCTCTCGTTCCAGAGTCATTTCCCGTTAAAGCAGCAGCTATTGTTGATAATTTACTGTCATCATTTTATTTTTCTCGTAGTCAATGGTAAAAAGTAGAGTACCTAACACGTGAAAAAAAAATTCATCTCGGCTCTTGTATCTCTCGATCCGCTCAGGATTCTAATCTAGAATCCTTTGCTCCTCTCGGGATACAACTCAATGCCTCGAAAAGAATTCACCTTTTTTTCACTTGTTGGGTAATCTACTATTATAAGCTTATTTTTTGAACATCACCAAATATTCGTATATATTCGATCTTCCATCTCCATCGACTGGACTGGGAGTGAACGAGAAACTGGGACTATACACTCAAGAGCACGTCAAGCTTGACACTTTGGACTTTGGACCGGCCCTGCATTGTATGGCGCGCAGTATAAATCAGAGCTCAGCTTATAGATAGATAATAATATAATAATAATAATATAATAAAAATCGTTTATTTCTCCAGATTACAGTTTGCGCATTTAAAATTATTACAGGTAGAAAGGGAGGAGACTGGAGCCTGCGCTAGGTCAAAACCTGTATTGCAGGTCTCCAGGGACCCCCGCGTAGCTTAAATTAACTAGATAACTACTGAAGTTGGGAAAAATAATCCTTACCTAAAATAAGAATTAGGAAGGATATAAAATTTAAATTGTCGTAACAACACTTTTAAACCCACAACTAAAATAATTTTAAGTGTGTGTGTGTGTGAGTGAATGTGTGAGATTTGAGAATGGTATGTGATGTGTGTGTGTGTGTGTGTGTGTGTGTGTGTGTAGTGTGTGTGTGGGTGTGTGTGTTTGAGACCTGTTAAACTCAGGACAGGAGTGAGTGAGTATGCGGTTGCAATTTAGAACACAAAACTAGTTCAGCTGTTCCTTTTGATTATTTTACAGGCTTCAGAAGGTTCTCGGTCTCGTGATAGTTACATTTTTGCAGCCAGTCGGTAACTTTTTTCTTACATTCGAATTTACTTAACAGGGATATATTGGTTTCATTATTAATTTTATTGTATAAAAATATACCAAGAAAGACGAAAAATCTTTGGGCAAAACATGTGGATACGGCTTTAACGGGACATACATTTCTACGTTTTGAGATATTAACAACAGCATCATAAGGCAGGTAGGAGTGTTGCCAGTGTTGCCAACGAAGTATCACGCTACCCACCAGAATAGACCTCTAAAACCACCAGAAATCCACTAACAAAAATCGCACCAGCTTAAAAAATCGCTAAATTTTCCACCAACTTTATTTTTAGCAAATTTTTATTAAGTTTTAAGAAAACTATATTTTATATGAATGAATGAATGAATAAAACTTTATTTGGGAGACACAGGAATTTTTCTTAAATCTAACTTACAATTAAACCCAACAATCGTAACAGTGCCACCCAAAAAGGCGCTGACTCAGCATTTGCTACAGCGGCGAGGCTGTAGCGCTGATATTCTGCCAGTACCAGAAATAAAAAATAATAAAATAAAATAAAATAAACAAAACAAAAAGAGATAAACTTCTAAAAAAAAAAAATCCAAGCAATTCTGTGCTTCCAATTAAATTCATCAGAAACATAATTAGGTAAAAAATTGTAACCGTGACGTGTGACCGGTGTACACACCTACGTGCTTGTATGTGTATTGCGTAATTGTATAGTGTGTCTAAGTTTGTATGTGTTGTGTCTGTGTATGTGTGTGTTGTGTGTATACGTTTGTGTTCGTGCGTATCCAGTGATTTTATAGAGCAAATGTTTATAGATATATTTTAAGAACAGCATAATTTTATTATTATAAATGAATATACATATATATGGGTAATAATTGCAAAAAAATGAAACTTCAATTTTCGAAGCAAACAGAAACAAACAGAAGTAGAGCATCACTTTTTAATGAAAAAGATCCGAACCGCCATCCAATTGGGTCTGCAAAATGTATGTTCTGATTTTTGATCTGAAATATATACATTTATTTATAGATACATTTATTGGAGAAATAACATTAAAATTACACAATTGTAACAAAAATAATGAAATTATATTAATAAATCATCTTCAGACGATACGTTTCCGTCCGTATCGTCATCGTTAGCCTCTGATTGGTACGACTCTTTGGTACCAATTAATTTCACAATATTGTTTGGGATTTCATAGTCGTTGCAGCATTTTCCCACTATCTTCATTCCGCAGCGTACTCTTAATATAGCAGTTAAAAGATTAAACCGCATCCTGTTTCTCTGCTTGTTTTTTATTATATTCATACTGCTAAACAGTCTTTCCACATCGGCGTTGGAATGCGGCAATATTAAAAGAGTGATCGCTAAAGTCGCCAATTCGTGAAATCTTGACACCCCTTGTGCATCTTTATAATGAAGAACTTCATACCAAAATATTTTTGTATTTTTGGTTTCCTGCCATTTCAATAAATGAATTTGTCGCCATTGATCGTCCACTTTCGCAATGAATTCAGAACTCTTATTTAATTGAGCCATAATGTCGATTAGATCTTTTTTGTTATGACTGAGTGCTTTTTCGACACTTATCCGCGAAATTTTTTTCATTAATTCCACATTTTCTGGTAGCCTATTTTTTATTTCTTCAATTAAACTCACTATAAATTGCATACACCGGGTTCGCATCATTTCTTCTTCTTCCCTTGGTAATCCCTTTTCTCGCATTTCGAGTATTTGTTTTTCAAAGCGGTATCCCAGATAGCATTTTGGATCTAAAAAGTCGCGGACATTTTGGGTAAAAATATTAATTTTCTGTGTAGGTAAAGTAATCTTGCTGACAAGTGTATCAATCAGATTGGTCAACTCGCCACACAATAATGTGTGGTCTGTATTTTTTGACTCGAACATTTTATTAACTCTGTTTATCTCAATCAATATTGGATATAAGAAGGATATATACGCATAATTCATCTCGTTCGCGTACATAGAGTGCAGTAACTCTGCCGTATGACATCTTTCATGCAACTTAGCTATAGAAAAATGAGTTTTCAACTCTAGCCATTGCGTGTATATTCTCGACACAGCAGACTCTATAGACAACCACCTTGTTTGGCATGCTTGAACAATTTTATGCGGTTTTTGTCCGTCGTTGATGGATTTATATAGCTCTTTATATGCAGTTTGTCTAGAAGATGACCGTGAAAACCAGTCATAGGTCTCTCTGATCAAAAACTCTAAATTCCTGGGCAAAAATTGTTTGGCGGCAGCTGAAACAGCCAGTTGCAAGGAATGACACAAACAACGTACTAATACTAAGTGTGGGACTTCTTCTTTCAATTTAGTAAAGACCCCATTATTTACGCCAACCATTACAGAAGCATTGTCTGTACCAATTCCCATTAAATTTTCAAGTCTCAAATCAAATCGTTTTAGTGTCTTTTTGATAGCAGACACAATACCTTCAGCATTGCACTCAGTTAGTTCAGCAAGATCTAGATAGGTAGATACAATTTGTTGGTATCTTAAACTGTAATAAATTATAATGACACCAAGGTATTTTTGTATTGCAATATCTGTAGACTCATCGACCAATATACTGTAGGGTTGATCTTTAATATCTTCTTTTAGGATTTGAGAAAAATGCAACGCCAATACATTTTTAATAACCGCAGTGCACTTGGTTCGGTGTAGTTGCACTTTATCGATATCTTTTTCATGACTGTGATTAATTACTTCACCCAAGTGGTCAACTACACGGATGCTGGTATGCATGGCTGTGAACAATGCAAGTCTGGCTTCTTCCTTTTTCTTTTTTCCTACAGGCTCTTGTTTGAACGGTAGCTTAGGCTGCGTAACGATAACCTGTAAAAATGTAAATAAAAATTTACAAAATTTCCTTTAAAATTATGTAAGGTAAGCTCGCGCTAATTCATGTCACACTATTTGCTCAAAACATATCTATTCTTCTGGACAGTTCTTTAAAATAAAAATATTTCCATGACTACCGAACGAAATAACTATGAAACATCCGGTTACCTTCACGTTTTGTTGATGCTTTTTCGACATCCCATGTGTTTTTAAATCTCCATAATGACTGCGTAAAATCGTTCCACAAAACTTGCATTTCGGTACTTGACCAGCAGTACTTTCAATTACTTGAAGCCAATCTTTTAAATGTGGGTCTTGAAGCCAAGAATTCCGAAACTTTTGTGAATATTGTGGTTTTGGCATAGTGACAAAACATGAAAACAAACTAAACAAAACTACCGACCGACTACCGAGTACCGACGACACAAGCTCACTGACTGATTAAGCTCGAACGAAAATCGAGATTTGAGCGAGAACAGGGATTTCCCCCACGACGAGGAAACCCCAACAATTGATAAACTGCCATTTTTTAAAGAGTGTATGGCCTGGATACATGTGTTTTTGGCTGTTTTACCCACTAGATGAAAGAGTGTTTCATGCACGATGAAATTAAATTACGAGTGGACTTTTAGTTGTCGTTCCTATGTTTAAGAAAAAAACTTTTAAATTCTTAAATTCCCCTAGACAAATCCACTAGCCACTAAAATCAATATTAGTCCGCTAAAAGGCAAGCCAAAACCACCAGATTTAGTGGAAAATCCACTAAGTTGGCAACACTGAGTGTTGCTTGATTATCGTAAACAATACAAAAAGTTGTCTTACTGTCAAGACCTTGCAATTTTCAAAAACTGAGACAGTGGGAGTTCTAAAGGGTAGGAAGAGGATTACTTTAAGGATCGCTCTCTGAGCTCGTTCCAATTTGATCAGATTAGTTTTGTGCGCGCCACCCCAGGAGGTTATACAATATATTATAAGAGATTGGCAAAGAGAAATATATATTGATTTCAGAACTTTGAGATCAGTAATTATATAACGAAGAGTTTTGAAAACAAAGATTAGTTTGCGAATTCTTCCAGAAAGAAGATCAATGTAGGGTAGAAAGGTGAGCTTTGAATCTATAAGAATTCTAAGGTATTTATATGTAAGAGTCCTTTCAAGTTTGGGACAGGAACAATTATTTAAATGGGGGTACAAACAGTTATGGGCAATTATAGAGTTGGAAGTAGTCAATTTATTTGAATTTTTTAATGTGAATGCAATATATTTAGATTTGGTAGGGCTGAGGGAAAGTTTATTTTGAGATATCCATTCTGTGATAGTGTTTAGACCGATTTGAGCATTATAATATACATTGTGCCAGGATTTTGCACTAAAAAGAAGGGCGGTGTCGTCTGCGAATGCTATTATTCTACCATTTAATAGTTGGAGTTGACAAAGGCTATTGACGTAAATGAGAAATAGAGTGGGACCCAGAATGCTTCCCTGTGGCACTCCGTAACAGATAGGGAGATCATTACTGATTTTGTCATTTATTTTGACACATTGGGTGCGCTCCGTCAAGTATTCGCGAAAAAGTTTAAGTTGTAACCCTCTAATGCCCAGGTTTTCCAATTTGTCTAAGAGCAAGGGTACAGACACGGTGTCAAAGGCTTTGGTAAGGTCTAAAAATATGGCTATTGTTTTATTTTTATTGTCTAGGTTGTGGACTATGTAGTTTGTGAGCTCATGGACTGCATCGGATGTGGATATACCAACTTGAAAACCATATTGATTTGGAGAAAGAAGATTGTTCTTTTGTAAGTAGTTAGTTAGTCTAGTGTTAATAAGCCGTTCAAGAATTTTCGATAAAGCAGGTAATACAACTATGGGTCTATAGTTATTTACATTAGATTTATCGCCACTTTTAAAAATAGGATGAATTATTGACTTTTTGAGAAGCTTAGGAAAGGTACCATTGATAAATGATAGATTACATATATGGGTAATGGGAGGAACTAAAACATTTATATTATCTACAATCAGGTTGGATGAAATATTGTCCCAGCCGATAGCACAGTCACGTTTGAGGTTAAAGATTAACATTTCAGTCTCTTTATGGTCGGTAGAAGTCATGACCATTGACTTACTAACAGACGTGGAAGGAACAGGAGAGGGATCTATAGTATGACTCCCAATGATTTTTTCTGCCAAGGATCTTCCAATATTTGCAAAGAAATGGTTAACATCATTTATAGATTGGGTAGGACTAATGAGTTCTATTGCAGAATTTTTAGGTTTGCATCGATTAGTAACACGGTTTATTACCTGCCACATTTTCTTATTGTTGGAACCCGCTTTCCTAAATTCATTTTTTTCATATTCCTGCTTTATACTTCTGAGTAACTGGTTACAATAATTCCTATATCTGGTATAGGTAGTTTTTAGAGTGAGGTTTTCCGGTGACTGTTTGGTTTTCTTGTGCAGATTGTCCCTATTTTTCATGCATCGTAAGAGACCTGGAGTGATCCAGGGCTTTATTATTCTTTTGCGCTTGGAAGTGATTAAGATTAAGGTATTAGACTCAATTGTATATTGCAGTAGTTGAACCAATTTCAGAGTAGCTACGTTAACATCAGTATCATTAAGAATTGAGCTAAAATCAGTGTTTTGAATATCTTTGTTTAGTTTTTCTACATTAGTTCGAATAAAAGTACAATTTATTTGTTTATTACAATGGCCGTTGGATAAATGGAGTAAAACAGTGTAATGATCTGTGAGGGTGGTTTGAGCAACAAGAACTTTGGCTGAAAATTTGGTTTTTATTATGTAATGATCTAAACAGGAATTACCATGAGTGGGGAAAGAATGAGCAGATAGGAGACCATGAAATGCTAAGAGGTCGAGGTATTGTGCCGAATTACGATCAGTATTGTTCAATTTAATATCAATATTTATATCTCCACACAATATTATGTTTCTGTAATTAGAAATAGAGGTAAGCAAGTCGTTTAAGGAATTAAAGAAATTAGTTAAATTGTGATGAGATGGTGGCCGATAGATAGCAATTATAATAGAGTTGGTATCTAACTTTATGGTAAGACAATTTGCATCCAGAAAAGTTGGTTATTCGACTAGAGCACATATGGATTTTTTTAAGTATAGTGTTACACCTTCGTTTTGTGTGAAGTTATTTTTAGTTGCATAAGAACTGTATCCGTCTAGGACTGGCGAATTAGTAACATAAGACAGCCAGCATTCTGTCATAACTACAACATCCCAGTCTGTCCTCGTTCGGTGCAAGAGCGTCATAAATCCGGTGATGTTGCGATTTAAACTTCTAATATTTTGACTTAAAATTTTTAGGGTTTTGTTGGGATTTGTGAAAAAGTTCCTAAGTCTTCTAAGTCACCCTCAATTGAGTCAGATACCGATAGTGAGTCTATATCATTAATTATGGAATCAAAAACGAGGCCTTAAGAGCGCAGGGGCAGAAAAAATATTCAAAGGACTTCAAGCGCAATTGTAAAATTTGTATATAGGAACAATGTTTGGAGGTGAAAGAAACATGTTTGAAGAAATGTTGTGATGGATTTCTCTTAATTAAATTGGTGAGAGATTGGTATATGTATACGTTATGTTTCAAAGTGAATTTGTGTGTGTTTGATGTGTGAGTAGATTTGATATATGTATGTAGTGCCGCTAATGAATGAATAAAGTTAACAAATTTATAAGTTTTTAGAACAGTAATATTTTTCCTTTCGCATCGAACTGAGATCATCCTCGCTACTCATACGCCGTGGGGGGGCTCCTTCTTTCTTGCGCAGATAAACTTGTCCATTTAATGTCCAGCAGTGAGCGTAGTTATATTCTTTGGCCAGCTGTCTAGCCATGAAATAAAGTCTACTAGCTTTATAGGTGAGGTGCTCGGCAATATATAAGGTCCTAATTTATTAGTCACTTACCTTCTAAGGCGTTATTGTATAGGTTAATATTATTCCAAAAAACAACATAAAAATTAATTATCTGAAAATTAAATTTTGTAAAAAAAATATAAAAAAAATTTTCCATTTAAAGATAAAGGAATGGTTCTCTTTCGATTATAGCCGTCCACTCCCCGCTCGTCCGCTCTACTACTGCCATTATTATTTACGTTTGAATGGATGGGTTTATTCAACATAATAATGAAAAAATATCATAACAAAATTTTTCAAGACCTTTTAAATTTAATATTATGCTTTTGTTTTTTGACTCAAATGATATATTTTGACCTACACAATAACGTGTTAAAAGGAAAGTGACTAATAAATTAGGACCTTATATATAGGCTTTGTCGGTCCCTGGATTTCAAGGTGAGACGTATTGAATTTATCCTGAGGATTACTCTTGTTAAAGTCTCTTACAGCTTTAATTATAGCGTCTTTTGAGTAGGAGGTTGTGAATTCGATGACAATAGGGCTCTGAGAGTCATTTTTTGTCTTCATTCGGAAGATTGAGCGAATGTTTGTTTCTTGAATGGGAGCTTTCAGTTTTTCACCTGCTTTTTTAACGACATCCAAGAGTGTGTATTTGGTTTCCAGCGGGATTTTCGGAATATTTCTCATTTCGATAGAATTTATTCGTGAGTTTTTTTTCCAATAGTTCGATCTTATTTTCGAGGATTTTTGTGTAGGCTTTATTGATTTCAAAATCTTGACTAAGAACATTCACTTTTTTTACAATCTCTTCGTATTTTTGGGACATGAATTCGATAGACTTTTGAATTTCGTAGTTTTGATTCTTTATTTCAGTTACAGATTTGTTCAGTGAAATGAACTTCAGTTCTTGTTCATGTTTTAAATCACGGAACATTTTCTTTATTTCTTCCATAAATGAGGTTTGTTGACTGGGGTCAACGTTCCTAGTATCTTTTTTACGCCGAGATGAATGGTCTCCAGAAGGTAGGTTGATTGAGTTGTATGGTAATGCTGGCGAACTTGGTGGTGTTCTTCTCATCATAACAACTTAGCCAAAGCGATGATTGCAACAAAAGGGTTAATATTGGTTAGTAGTTATAGCGCCCTCTATTTTTATTAGTAGTGAATTAAATGGTGTAGGTGACTGGCATGCTTCATGCACTATATCGTGGGGCGTAGTAGTACGTTGGTCATTACACAGATGTCGCCACTTTCGGTCCTCTGCTGGATGATATTGATAAATGCAAAGAGGACTTTGGAGGTTATGAAAAAATTCCTATGGAATTTTGATTCAAGAAAACATTCAAAAATCTTACTGTTGTTTATACTATGATAAAATTCCTTAGACGCACTCACTTGTTAACTAAACAATTTGCAAAAGCAACTCACAGCGGCGATAATTTGTTTTATTTGAATTATTTAGAACGGAGCAGCAAAAATTGCGTGTTGTCAGAATGAGCGCCGCGCGGGGGGGGGATAGATAGATAATACGTTTATTCAATGACCAGCAACTTACATAAAACAAACAACTTCACACAATACACAAATATAAACAAAGAAAAAACATCAAGGGGAAACATCCTCACTCAGCATAGTGTTGTGGTTGGAGCCACAACGCTGATATTCTGTCAGTGCCTTTAAAACTATACGCGCACTTCGTAGAACAAACAAAGAAAAACAGGATTAAGAGTAGGAATATTAGTAAGAAAAGGAAAAGAGATAGATAGTAATAGTTAAACAATATAGGTAATAATTATAGAAAATAAGTAGGTAGTAGAAATAATGAACGAAATAATTATGTTAATAAAACAACAAAATAAAATTCAAAAAAATTACTTAAAATTAAATTGATGAGTTTGTTCCAAGTGCTGGTGATTTAGTAAATATGTTTTATAATTTTTTTTTAATGTAAATTTATTTCGACAATCGTACAGAGGTGGTGGTAAGTCATTCCAGCACTTGGAAGAGAAAAATCGATAGCTGCCGCGAAAAGTAGCAGTTCGATGACGAGGAGGAATCAATCGGGGCGGGCGGGGACGCAATCTATGACGAGTTGGTTCCCAGTGAAGTTTGTCATACAGATAGGCAGGACGACGAGTCCCAGCAACTCCAAACAGTAACGTAGCGTAGTACAGCTTTAGTCTGTTTTGCATCTTTAAAACATTATTGGCATTTAGGAACGGTGTGACATGTGTGCGAGGAGGAATTGAGAAACAAAAACGGGCACACGCATTTTGTACTCTTTGAACCAAGACCTGGGTCTTACTAAACAAACAAGGGCCATAAACAGTAAGACAATAGCTTAACTTCGAGAGAATGAGCGAGTCACAAAGTTTAGTCCGAAGCTCCACGCTAATAAACGGTCGAATTTTATATAAAACCTTAAGTCTATAGAAACAATTACGAGCCAAATTCGTCACGTGGTTCTCGAATCGTAGGTGATTGTCCATTTGTAGGCCCAGGTTACGCGCGTCGTTCACTTGCTCTAAATTGCTTCCATTAATTGTAATATTGACGCCATGTTTATTTATTGTTTGTACCTGGTGTTTAGTGCCAACAATTAGAAATTTTGACTTAGAGGTGTTAAGTAAAAGACTATTATTATGTGACCATAAATGAATTCTATGTAGGTCGGCGTTAATTCCTGAAACGGCCTCATCGATTCTGGACAAATTGAAAGGTACATATATCTGAGTGTCGTCGGCATACAAGTGGTAATTACTATTTTTAATGCACTTCACTATATCAACAGTATAAATAGCAAATAACAAGGGGCCAAGTATAGATCCCTGCGGTACTCCACGTTCAACCGGCAAAGACTTCGATGTAAGTGTAGAGCCATTGCACTTGTGTATGATTACCTGCTGAAAACGTCCAGCAAGGTAACTGCGAAACCACTGGACCGCTGAATCATCAAACCCGTAGTACGCCAATTTAGTCAGCAGTATATCAGTATCAATGGAGTCGAATGCCCTAGAAAAATCAAGGAGAACAAGAATAGAACCACAACCCTCATCCAGCGAATGCAACAGATTATCAACCACGTCCATCAAAGCTGTAGATGTACCACGGTCCTTCCGAAATCCTGATTGAAGTTCAGGAAGAATGCTGTTAGCCTCACAGTATCTAACCATCTGATCATAAACGACCTTCTCTAATATCTTCGACATATATGGCAAGATACTAATAGGACGTAAATCCTTAATGTCTTCAGGATTAGGTATCTTCGGCAAAGGGTTAACTTTTGCAAACTTCCACAGAGGGGGAAAAGAAGATTCTACAATAGATCTATTAACAATTTCAGTTATAGTCTCAAATATTTGCGGAAGAGTCAACAAAACCATATCCCTAGAAATATGATCCAGCCCCAGTGCATTCGACTTAAGACCTAAAATGACTTTGGCTACCACATTTACATGCACTGGATGAAGTTTAAAAACATTATCCCTACTTTTGTAGTTCCTATTGGTAAAAGAAGCCAAATAAAGATCCTTTTCCCGATGCGATTGAGAAGAAGGTACATTAAGAAAATGCTGATTTATTGAATCCGGACTGTCGAAAATTTCAGGTAAGTCAGAATTCCCTTTAAAGTCAGGTATTACAGTAGATTTCAACTTTGTCCATAGACGTCTGCTATTTCTAATATTGGCGTTAATGTGATTTTTGAAATAGACCTGTTTTTCTGCAAACATGCAGGTCGTTACGAGGTGTTTTAGTGACTTGTAGTGAGCCCTATCCGAATCCAGGCGTGTTTCTTTGTACCTATTATGAGACTCGTCCCGGATTTGCATCATATAACGGACATTATCAGTAAGCCAAGGTGTCCTCTAACTTTTATTGTTTTCAATGGCGCATGTGTGTCATATAAAATTATTAAGTTTTTGTTAAAATGTGAGACCATATCATTTACATTTGGCAAATTAATTATTATGTCCCAATCCGAATTCTCCAGGTCCTTATTAAAGCTACTGATAGATATATTTTTTATGGGCCTATAAGTTATTATGCGAATCGGTGGTTTAGGCTTTTTTATTTTAAATTCGGCAAGAACTATCGCATGGCCCCCAGGTTCAGGTATTCTCACCACTTTTTTACCAGACACAGGCAAATCGGTCAATACTAGGTCGATCAGAGTAGCAGTATGTCTAGTAAAATGAGTGGGTTCTGTTATGCAGTTACTGATTGAAATACAGTTAACGAATTGATTAAACTTTTTAACATTCGAATCTACGCCTCCAAGCAAATCAATATTAAAGTTACCTAAAAGAACTATATTGTCATAATTATTAAAAGAAGTTATTGAACCCATCAATGAGTCAAAAAAGTTATCGATATTAACCCAGTGAGGACGATATGCTGTTCCGATTAGTAATCTAAGTGAATTCAAATTCAATATAATCCACTGTTGCTCAATCTCGGGATGTGTGATCGGGTGAGGACAGGCACGCGGACGTAGCCCACGACGTATATAAAACCCGACACCACCACCAGTCGACTTCTTTAAGCCTGACGGGCGCGGTGTGTGCATTAGACGGTATCCCGGAACCTTTGGAGCTCGAGCCTCCTCACCCC
Source organism: Aproaerema taeniolella (assembly GCA_949987775.1). NCBI lineage: Eukaryota > Metazoa > Arthropoda > Insecta > Lepidoptera > Gelechiidae > Aproaerema > Aproaerema taeniolella. The sequence goes on along the minus strand of OX465261.1, from coordinate 4,800,036 downwards.
CCCTCAACCAAGTCTCATTTATTGCCAAAACATCAGGTGACTCCCTCTGGACAGCTACCACAAACTCGTCGCCCTTACTACCCAAGGAACCGGCGTTATAAAGTCCAAGTGATAAATTTTTGGCCTTAATCATTTTTAATGGTGAAATTATGTAGTGTGATAAAAATCATAATATTATAATATAATATGAATATTAGTAAAGGGGAGTTAGGTTTGTAGACAACCGGTACGGTAAAGTAATTTAAAAGATTTTTAATTAAAATATTCAGAAATAGACTTTGTCGTATTAATAAAACCAGCGAATTCACATCACAACCCCACAATATAAAGGAGAAATCAGTATAAACAGTATTTTTAAGATTTAGGTAAAACATAAAATTCTTAACATTTTTAGTAAAAATTGTAGTAACTTGCATATTTATAAAAATGTTTATTGAAATTAACAAAAACAATGCAACCTGGCAAATAAAACAATGCATTAGCCAGTAAGTTAACAGTAAAATAAGGTATTTGAAAAGCGCAATGTACGTATCCTACCTAGTTTAGAAGTTACCAAAAAATAATGAGAAATCAACCATCCACTCAAAGAATAAGAAAGACAGTCGATAGTTGTCAAACAGTTTAAGTCAAAATTATGAACAAAATTAATAATATATTTATTTAGGATTAATAACGCTATCCACACCAAAAATACTTTCTAAAACTTTTTCATTTCTAATCAGCTTGGGAGGTGATAATGAATCGGGATGTTTAGTGTAGATACGACCTTGACGCGTCCACACTTTCCAACCACGGGCCAGAGCCGCTTCACGCGTTTTACCAAATAACACGCGATTGTTTTTAGTGAGCCTTTCATTTAGATAAATAGTGGCTGGAGTATGCTGTGGAAGGTTCATCAGCTGTGGTAATAGTGCGGCGCACGCGCGCAGCCTGCAGGAGCTGGTCCCTCCGTATATATATAAGTTACTCTATGGCTGGTCCCGGAGAGTGCGGCGGGTCAGGCGCACTGCAATAAGGCGCGGGCGCTCTGCCGGGAGGCTGCCCCCGGCCCCCGCACCGCCGCTGCCAGCCGCTTCACGTCGTCGCCTCGATCCAACTCTCTCCGCAAACACAATGTCGCACTCGTTCAGAGTGACACCCAACTTAGCCGCACTAGCGGTTACTATATGCATGATTGGATCACCAGGGAGTTCAGGGACGCCAGATATTTGGATGTCTGCCGACAGCGACTGCTGGTCCCTCTCTTCAATTTGTGCTTTCAGTTCGTTAATAGTGTCGTGAAAAACAGTTACGTCTGGTGCAGTTTTTTTTTCTGATTTTATTTGACTAATTTGACTCGTAAGTATTTCGTTGTCGCATTCCAATGACTGTACTCGTTCACGAAGGTGTTGAATGTCGCTCTTAGCGTCTTGCATTTCGGTACACAATAATTCCAGAGTTTGTTTAAAATCGACCTGCAATTTATTTATGGCCTCGTGGAATTCTTGCTTAATTTCTTTAGTTAAAGATGAACGGATGTTTTCAAGTTTGAGATCAAGTCGTGTATTCTGTTGCTATATTAGTGTTGCTATCTGATCAAGAGAGATATGTGAAGCTGTGGAATTTGATAACAAAGCAGTCTGAGATTGATTTGTAGGCTAGTAAAATTAGGTTACCCTGGACTTAATTCATAAACTCGCTTTTTTTAATACTTTGTTGGTTTTTGTTATTAAGTATCAAATATGAATTAGATATATGAAGTAAACAATTCGCAGTGGTAACTGTTTCTTATAAAAATTAAGTAATTAATAGTACGAGAGAACTTTTTTCTAAAAGTAAAATAGGTAACCAAATACCTTGTTAGTATAATTTTGAGAGGTATTCGAATGCTATCACCCAATAGCAAAATTAAACAGAAATCAAATTCACATGCATATTTTTTTTCCAGAAACCATCTGATCTCAATATCTAAATAACCCAAAATGGTAACTATGGTGTTTGCATCTAGTTAAGCTATTTTGCGTCTTCTTAGACATCTGAGACAAAAATTAAATATTAGTTTTTAACGTTTTTAGAATAATGTATTTTTCAGGTAGTTAAAAAATGTAACTGTAATTTTTTTATTTAATAATAGGTTTTAGTGTACTAAAATCATGTTTTCATCATAATTAAACATGTAAATATCACGATTAAGAAGTTGAAAATATAAATAATAACACGCGTGAGCAAGTAGTGAAGCGGGATGTAGCGGTGGGTGCGGGGCGCGGTGGGGGGAGGGCGCGGCGAGCGAAAAGAACGAGTTTATTTCAATTGCGCGCTTTGTTTGTATTGTACATTGTACAGTCAACAGCACATCAGGTTACCACAAACTGTCAAATTTCCCCAATGAATAGTAAACTCTAAGACTTGGACATAAAATTGAAAATCGATTGAAGAAACTTGACAGTTTTGGATAGCATGATGTGCTGTTGACCCTGTACACTAAAGAGCACGTCAAGCTTGACACTTTGGACTTTGGACCGGCCCTGCATTGTATGGCGCGCAGTATAAATCAGAGCTCAGCTTAAACTGGTAGTGTAAAGCGTGATCTGCTCTTGACTGTACAAATGCGTTAAAAATTGAATTTCCTAATTGCAGGATATGTAATTGTGCATTTTTTGATGTGGTGACTGTAGGTCAAAAGCAGAGGTTCCCAAACTTATTTCGTCTAACGCCCACTTTGAAAATCAGTTATTTTGTAGCACACCCAATTTTTTTTCACCTTAAAACCTCAATAACATATTAGTCTAGCCTGGAGTTTAATTAATGTGTCCGGTGTCAGAATTCGGATTTAAAACAAAATTGAAAGATAATTTTTTGTTAAATAATATTTATAAAGACAAGAAATGCGGGTTATAATTCTTAAAAAATATTTCATCCAAAGGTCGTCCATCACGTTGAACACACTCTTCAAACCTGGCCTCAGTATTCCGTGCCACTCGCTGAAGCAAAGGTGCTAGGATGGCATTAATCTCGCGAGCGATATTTTGAAGCATCACGTAATCCTGGAATATTTTATCTTGAAAAAATGTCTACAATACAATATACTTTATTTGCACACAAAGACATACAATACAATTAACAGAACATAAAACATAGTGTACAACAAGGCGGCCTTATTGCTAGATAGCACTTTCTTCCAGGCAACCTTAGGGTAGGACAGCAGTAAGGTAAGAAGTAGTTGGTGGTGCATAAAATTAAATATATATAAATAATACAAATAAACAAATATATAAGTATACATATTGTTAAGAGAAAATCGATCAACGAGACAATTGGTACAACACTACTAGTCCACGCAGTGTGGCGCAACACTACACGGCACTTTTGACAGATCGTTTTCGCGCGTAGATCGGTGTTTATGTGTTCTCGCATTATAATTTGTAAAATATCGAATTAAAAGGAATGTTTAAGAAGTAAAAAGGTGTTTTAGTTTAACAATATATAAATAAATATATAAAATAAGTATAACATACATCTATATATACAGGGTGTTACGGAATTAATGGATCAACGTTAAGGGGATGATAGCTGAGATAATTTCCAACAACTAATTTGCCTGGTTTTCCAAAATCCCCCCGGGTCAAAAAAAAATCATTTTTTTGTGTTTTTTTTGTCTTTTTTCTACTTTGAGTCAGTCTTTTTGATGTTGTGTCTACAAAAGATAACATTTTCAAGATCTGATTTCTGTATATTAAAGCTGGATAGTTTACCAATGTTATTAAATGCATTATTTGTACCTAGAAACTTTCAGGAATTTTGGAAAAAATAAAGATGTAAAAAAAACGTATGACACTACACTAGACCATTATTTTGAAAAGTTGTACACTTAATCTGCTTTCTAACGAGGTATAAAACGTTTGCCTGGGCATTAATTTCACAAAGTTGTTGCTTTTTTCCGAAAAAACGGCGCTAATTCATCAAACATGAAATTCTAACTAAGATGTTCTTTTACTTACAAAAAATAAGTATAAATTAGTTTGAGGTCATAATTGCATTAATTGGCCTTAACTTACCTACTAAATTGAAAAAAAAATAATTAAATTTTTTTTATTGCAAAAAAATTTATTTAAAAAATACTACTTTTAATAAAATAATAAAAAATATATTTTTTAAATAAAATAAATAAATAAATAAAGATAGACAATGTCTTGTTTCTACTTAAAACATATAAGTGCTAATTACATATAATTACATATAAGTGCTCGCGCACACTACAATATAGATAGACTAATCAGTAGAGAGCGTAAAAGTCAAAGGAAAATATGCTCTACTTCATTTTTATATTTTTTTTATTTTTAGGTTCGGTTACTTACTAAACTATTATATTAGTATTTTTATAATAGGGTGTAATTATAGTATTTAATGAAATACCTACGTGGAAAAGTTATACAGAACTTATTTAGAAATCACAATATTTTAAATTGTCATCAATCACTCGTTTCAGAAATATCTGATTCGGAGTCTGATGTATGACCATGACCAACATTTTAAAACTGAAATAAAGATCACAGTATCCCATGTATTTGTCTTCAATTTTTTCCACATCCTGACAGGTAATGGACCAGACATCTTTACATGTATATTCGATCAAAAGCTTGATTTAAAATGGGCATAATTTAAGTATCATTTTATATGATATTGCGGCTAGCAACGTCATTTTTTAAAACACCCAAAATGTTTTCAATCGGGTAAAATAACCGCACCGTGAATTCATTTTCTTTTAATAAATCGTCAACTTTGTGCTAGCGGAAGTTTCGTTTATATTATTACATTATACTTTCACATGTACAGTGGACAGTACATCAAGTTTCACATTTTAGTTGAAAACTAGACGTTATTACTAACGCGCAAGATACCCCTGTGTATAGCTTAACCTGCTGTCCAATGTACAGATATTTTTTTTCTTATAATATGAGAAACATAATTTGGGAAGGTAGTGTTCTTTCTTTGATTATATTTGCTTGTAAGCTCTCAGTTTTCTGTATGGAATTATAAAAATAAAAATATTATTATGTTAATTGTGATAAGCAGACAATATATAAGGTTTGTAGGTCTTAAAAGCAAAGTGATTGATGTTCATAAGATTACAAACGTTTTTGTTATGCAATTTTTTCTTACTATTTACGTTATATCAACGTTACTAATCACTATCAACGTAAGATATATTTGGATAGTGATAAAAAATTACCCTGTATAAGAATTATTAACAATTACTAGTATGTTTTTATGCAATCAACTGTCTTAATGTTTCATTTTGAGAATTGAACACGTTGTTTCACTACAACATTTAGACTTTTGGACATTGATATTATCCGTAAAGCATATAAAAACTTATATAATGTCCATTTATCATATAACAACAACTAATAATCGTTTCACCGGTTCCTTGTTTTGATACTCTGCAAATCACAATCCTATCTTCTTGGTGCTTTTTAATCTGGTTTCGAATAAAATCCTCCGAAGCATCTTCCTTGCACAACAGACACTCTTTTTGGTAATCAAATGTAGCTACCATTTGAACAGAACTCAGCTTCGTCGTCGGTTTGTTTTTTTCCGCACTTTTGATACATCGTACATTGGTGTAGACAGCTCTGCACCTGCTGTGGTGTTGTAGCTTATCTTCAGAAACTGATAAAAACTTTTCATCCTCACGCCTTTTACTAGATGCTATTAACTTATTTTGTCATTTTAGACAAGTGTTTCCCAAAGTGGGCGATAACGCCCCCTAGTGGGAACTGGAGGCCTGGAGGGGGGCAATAAGGGGCCCAGAAAAAATTAGGGGGCGCAGATGTTGTTAAATGCGATGAGCTGAACGATTATTTTCTGCCGATATTAGGATACCATCTAGTCTTTACTGCGCACCAACCCGACGACCATCATAGCGCTTAAAGAAAATATCGTTCGCGAGATTAATGCCATCCTAGCACCTTTGCTTCAGCGAGTGGCACAGAATACTGAGGCCAGATTTGAAGTGTGTCCAATGTGATGGACAATATTTTATTTTACGTTTAACGTCAATGACCTTACATATCGTTCAGTGTAAAAAGTCTGCCTGAAATAAAACCCGCATTTTTTGGCTTTATAAATATATTTTTTTAATTATCTTTCAATGTTGTTTTAAATCCAATTTCGTTAAATGAGTCTAATTTGTTAATGAGGTTTTATGGTGAAAAAAAATGGGGGGCGCTACAAAATAACAGATTTTCAAAGTGGGCGTTAGACGAAATAAGTTTGGGAACCTCTGCTCTAAATCATAGGTGTTTAAATAATTACCAACATAATGCTAAGCTTGTATTGGTAGGCAATCACTTTACTGGTAGGTCTTTTTACACTGAACGATATCTAAGGTCATTGACATTATACATAAAATACATCTGTAACGGCGAAACACCGGTCAGGTCTCATCTACGAATATAATTAACTATCTAACTAGATCTGCCGACAAATAAATAGGTAATAATAAATATTCTTCAATATCAAGAATATTTAATATTCTTTATATCTTTCAATATTCTTGGGAAGCAAAAAGAACAAAACGTTTTCATTTTGACTACTTTACTGTATATATATAAGCACCCAAATGCTAAACAATATTTTTCTCTTTACGTTTAGTAGCCATCCATACATTAGAAACAAATTTTATAAAACAGCGCGCGTCTCGTGACCGTGACAGTAGACGTACGGTTGGGAGTTGGGACACAATGAAATTACGACCTTATTCTGCATAGGATACCGTTTATATTGAAACAAAACTAAGAAAAAATATCAATTGATGAATAATCGTAGACATTTTTTGCTTAATTTGTCTCTTATAGTACTAATTATATTTTTAAGGCATAAATTAAAAACTTTTAGAGTAGTTATGAATTTTGGTTTTCTTAAAACTACAAATATTCGTAACTGTTGAATTCTGCAAAGAGAATCTGCTTAATTTTTATTAGTTTATTAACATACACAATATACTATTCAGAATAAACTGTTGAAATGTAGTTATCTATAATTTCTGATCAGATAAGTCAAAAAATCCGTAACTTACTGAACATTCTTTATAAATGATAATTCTGAATGATTAATTAGTTTAATTTTAATTTCTTAGACTGGAATGCAAGCATTATATTATAATAGAGGCACTTTTACGAAGTTAAATATTATGCCGCTTTACTGAAATCAAAATGAGTAGAAAATTAAATTTTTCAGTTTTTTTATAATGATGCGGAAATTTAATTTGCTTAATTTTGTTTATTTTAGTTATAACTAACAATATTTTATGTCATCGAGAAAGAAGTTTACAGTTATCGAAATATTTCCATGTTTAGCTAATTTTCCTAGCCCATTGACAATTGCTGCGTCGGCTCCGCTTCCAATTCACCCGCTGTAGTAACATTGCCCTCGTAGTTTATGTCGTCGCAGGACATATCAGCGTTTGAAGAAATAGTGCTATCAAGCCCTTTAATAGGTGTATTATGGTCTTTGCGGCGCCTAATGGAGACATAGTTACATTTAGGACATCTCCAAGTTTTAGTAAGCTCTTTACTGCAAGCCATGAAGTGGGCTGATGTCATATTTAGACACCTATAGTGATATAGATCATTGCATTGAATACACTTAAGTTGTTCGCCCATCATAATAGGAGTAGGATAAGCTGAGCACTTCATTTTAATAATATCAGATGTGTCGAAATATCCTCAATTACTCAGATAACAGTAGAAAACGGGTAGATCTTAGGGCAAAACAGTGCAGTGCGCAAGCGCAGTGAGTGTTCTCAAACGCCGCAAAACAGCTGATTGGTTGGCTGTCAAAACGTCAGCTGTGCGTTAACTGGACACCCTCGCACAAATAACGATTTCATAGAATCCACTTTTCTAATCAAAGATTAAAGTACAACAACAAATGATTTCAGCACAATAATAACACAGCAACACAGTTCGCACTTTGTAGTAACTATTGGTATATAGGTATTAACCGATTATTCAACTTTTACCACTATAAGTTAAAATAATAATGCCAAGTAACACGAACGATGTTTACTCCACGAAGCGCCTATACAATTCACACCTACTACACCTACTATACTGGTAGTGTAAAACGTGACCTGCTCTTGACTGTACCAGCTGCCAACTCTTCCCCGGTATACTGTAAAATCCAGTAAATGGGACGCGAGGGCTTTGTTGTATTGTAGGTGAAAGGCTGACTTTTCACCACTATACGAGGAGTGATCAAAAAGTAGTGATAATGAAACAGAAAATAATATATTTTTTAAATAACAAAAATTTGTTGTTCAACATAGTCTCCTTCTCTATCTACACGCCGAGTCCAGCGTTTCTCCAACATTTTTAACCCTTTAAAAAAAATGATTTCTCTTGGCCTTCCAAAAACCCTTCCACGGCTTTTATCACTTCATTATCATCGGCATATCTATTACCACGCAAGTATTCTATTAGTTTTGGAAAGAGATAAAAATCACTGGGGGCCAGGTCCAGCGAATAAGGTGGGTGATCCACTAATTCGAACCCAGCTTGTTGAATGGCATCCAGTGCAACAGCAGAAGTGTGAGCCGGCGCGTTGTCCTGATGAAACAAAATGCCTTTTCTGAGTTTGACATGTCTTTTCTCTTTTATAGCCTCTCTCAATTTAGCTATTGAAAATGCATAGCAAACGCCTGTTATTGTGTGTCCCTTCTCAAGATAATTAATTAATAATATTCCTTCGGATCCCAAAAAATTGAGGCCATGACTTTGCCTGCCCAAGCTGTGGTTCTAAATTTCCTTGAAGTTGGTGACGACGGTCTTTTCCACTGTAAAGATTGTTGTTTTGTTTCTGGATAAAAATGGTGAACCCATGTTTTATCCATAGTGACAAATCGAGCCAAAAAATGTTAGGATCCACATGAAATCTGTCCAACCAGCACCTTGAAAGATTAAGTCTGGTTTTCTTCCGTTCTTCTGTTAACATTCTGGGTACCCAACGCGCCGAGGCTTTTCTCATACTCAGATGGTCTTTTAATTTTGATTGAACACTGCCATATAAAATGCCAGTTTCTTGGACTAAATAACGCACTGTAACACGACGATCGTCTAGAACAATCTTTTCGACTTTTTCAATTTTATCCTGCGTAACGGACGTCGATGGCCGGCCCGAGCGGTGCTCATCTTCTGTCGATGTTCTTCCAGTCTTGAATTGAGGTGACCATCTTGCCACAATAGAATATGGTGGAGCAGACTCACCTAAAGTCTCCACTAAATCACGATGGATCTCTTGCGTCGTTAACTTTTAAAACTGAGGTATTTAATAACGGCTCGCACTTTGTTTTTCTCCATAATGATATTTTACGTCGGAATTCGTCAAACAACTAGACACGGTTTCTATGTTTCTTAAAATTAAGACCAAATTTTTTGTATCTAACCTCGTAATTAAATGATCTTTAATTATTGGTATGAATGAGTAAATTATGAATTGTACAAGTGGGTCATTATCACTACTTTTTGATCACTCCTCGTACATCGTGTTCCATCTAATAACCCTCAGAATTTATTTTAAACTTGTCATCAAGTGGTTCTAGAAACACTGATGCTCTGCCTACCCCGATAGGGATTAATGGCGTGAGTATACGTGTGTATGTGTAATTTGGGTATTTAAATGTCAGAATGTAGATTACAAAAACAACCCACAGATGTCGCTAGTTGCCTTCGTAAAACGAAGTCATTAAATGTTGATTTGTATAGTTAGTGAAAATGATAAGAACCGATAAAGATATTTTACTATATTCTGGGTCAGTCATGCATTTTGCATGAGTACGGTTGGATTTAGCGGTTTAAATTTACTTCAAAAAACAAGAAAAATATGTAACACTGTTTTCATTCAGTTTTGTGTGTTCAGATGTTAGATATACATATACATATATGAGATATACGTGATACATTAACCTCAATCTGTGTAAATTAACCTAAAATTCAAATATGATTAATAAAATAAGTGTTTTTGTTATTATTTTGATATTAAATCTAAATGTAAGTTTTGGTGAAGACTACGTGGAAACCACTCACGGAAAAGTGTCAGGGAAAGTATCAAAAACTTTACTGGAAGGAGTCAAATACTATTCGTTTATGGGAATACCTTACGCTGATCCACCAATCTATAAAAAGAGATTTTTAGTAAGTAAAAATTATATTTTTAGTATATTTTTCTTTCCCTAAAAATTATTTCTGAATATCCCCCTAAACTCACACTTTAATTTTAAAATAGGATAGGTAGAGCTACAAATAATGACGTTTACTGGTTATAAGTTAAACGAATTGACTTTGTTTACAATCCTAGAGGATGCCTGGGACTTCGCTCCCGTGAAAATTTCGTAAAATCCTTCCTTGTTTCTTGCCTACGTTATAGAAGGAACCTTTGTGAAAATTTTCAGCTTTGTAAGGATTTGGGCTGGGCGTTGATGGGTCAGTGAACTGAACACCTTTCTCCACGGAAGATAGGTTGAAATATGAAAAAATGTTTTCCCCTCCCCATACAACATTTAATATGGTACTCGTAAGTCGAAAAATAAATTTGAAAATTTTATGCAGGGCTTTAGGTATCTCTCTTTCAACCTCTCGGGTGGTTAATCAGTCCATGAAACTGAACAACTTTTCCAAGGATAATAGGTCAAAATTCAAAAAAAAAATTATAGTTCCTATACAAACTTCATCAGCATATAGCGCATTTTGTATGGGAGATCAAAATATTTATTTTTCGTGTTTTGACCTATGTTCCTTGAGGAAGTTGTTCAGTTTCGTGGACTGATTAACCACCCGAGAGGTTGAAAGAGAGATACCTAAAACCCGGGTAGGTTCTTTGGGAAAAGTTGTTCAGTTTTATGTTCTCTAGCTAATTAAAGCTACCTCATAGATTACTGTAATACACCAAAAAATAAAGTCATCCTTTATCTATGACACTACCTAAAATAATACAGCATGTCTTATATTTAAAAGTAACAAAAAAAATGTTTTAAACGATAAATCCTAATGGAAACATTTATTTTATCCCGTGTAAGTAACATTGTAATCCACTCGCCGAGCCGACGCTCAAACAAAACAATTCCATCCCTACTAAAGGTTTGAAAAATTGTAAAAATGTTGCTTAGTATTTGCTCAAAGCCCAACACAGACATTCTTGACGGAAATATTGCAATTTTCCTCGTCTCGGTCTATTACGTCTCGCCCTTGAATTTAATTCGTGTTTGTTGGCAGGCCCCGCAACCCCTCTCTCCGTGGACTACGCCTTTATCAGCTACAAAGGAAACACTGCCATGCTTTCAATACAATGCTAACGTCAAAAAAGGTCACTCGTTCGGACGCCTCGGCTCTGAAGACTGTCTCTATCTCGACATCTTCACCCCCCGCCCCGACACCAACCGCCGCCCCGTCATCGTTTTCCTACTCAGCGAAAATCTCCAATACTCCTACAATAAAACCAAAGATTACGCCCCCGACTTTTTCATCGAAGAAAACGTCGTAGTAGTAACAATAAGTCATCGCCTGTCGGTATTTGGATTCCTTTCCTTCGAAGATGAAGTTTTACCAGGAAATTCCGGCCTAAAGGATATCGTTGCGGGCTTACAATGGATCCAGAATAACGTGTATCGCTTCGGAGGCGACCCTAATAGAATTACCCTGATGGGATCTCAAGGAGGTGCGGTCGCTGTCGATCTTCTTATACACTCCAACGAGATGAAATTATTTGATTCTGCGATTTTACAAGGGGGTACGTCTTGGTCATCGTTGTTTTTGCAAGAAGGCGCTCGAGAGCGAGCTTTCAAACTCGCAGAGTTAGATATTAGAGTGAATAGTGAAAGAGCGTTGAAACAGCTGAGAGTGAAAACAGGGAAACTTTTGCTAAAAGGGCAAATTGTCACAGTACCAGATGATTACAATAAGGATTATCAAATGGGCTTGCTTCCTTTCGGGCCAATTGTCGAGGGCACGGGCGGACTCGTCACCGATTATCCAGAGCGATCAACAAAAATTGATATTCCCATTATGGTCGGATTCAACTCACGGGAGGGATTAGAAAAGTGTTTGGAATTCCTTATCGATCCCAAATATCTGAAATACGTTGAAAAGGACTTTGTTTTGTTAATGCCTAGCCGCACGGATTTCCGATTCGATCCTCAAGATGAGACGTATTACGACGCAGTGAAAGATATAAAAAAGTTTTACTTTCCTAAGGGTAAAGTAACCATAAAGCACACTTCTGAATACATCACTTATATGGGAGATGTTTTCGCGGTGCCTATAAATGATATGACGGAACATTATGCGAATATTTCTTCGAAGTCAGTTTTCTATTACTATTTCGACTATTTCAGTGAGTTGAATGAAAATAAAAATGACATAATGAAGTTGTCGTCGATTCAAGATGGCACTTGGGGCGCCGCGGCCGGGGACGAGCTGTGCTACTTGTTCAAGTGCCCTGGGATGAGCGACAAGTACTTGAAACATAGTGAAGAAAAGTCCGAGGAAATTTTATTATTAAGAAAGTTAGTCAGGATGTGGATCAATTTTGCTAAATACGGGTAAGTGTTTTACGTATTTTTTAACCCCCAATGTGTGATATGTGTGTCTGTCTGTGGCATCACAGCTCCTAAACAAATTGATGGGGTTTTCTTAATGTTGACGTAATTGGCGTGGTTCTTAGTTATATTTCATCAAAATTTTAATTTTAGAGTTACAGTGATTTCATTTTTTACATAAATACTTTCTTGATATTCGGCGTTAAATAACGGCACATTCCTTTAATTTTTCATTTTCTAATATGTTCTATAACATAGATCTAATTAAGTCAAATAAATTAGGTATAAAACCACATTCTTCTAGACATAAACAGCTATCCGGACCAGCTTCAAACCTTAATTGCATGAACAAAACTACGCAGTAGATAATTGATGTTTTCTAAATTAGTAGCATGTGAATGACAGACTTGCTTTGGAACAGATTTAGTTTATAATTTTAATATGTGTAATTTATTACACATTATATAAAATTATTTTAAATACTTTCATTCTCCCGCGACTTTTTAATGAAAAATTTTTACATTCACAGAGTTTTATTAGGTACAGAAAATAAGTAACATAATTTTCAATAAAATAAATAAATAAATCCATTTATTTGCAAGAATACAGTTGGAATGATCTTAAGCTAAATGGTGATCTATGCATTCAACCGGCGAGGTGTACAAATATAAACTTCAAAAACATAATAAACAATTGGAAATAAATTACTTAACAACATGTCAAAAATTTCAAAAATAACCAGCTAACAATCCATAATATGTCAAAATTAACCAATAAATATAAATCCCTGCTAATACCGTAACCCAAAAAAGATTCCAAGTGACACTATTTTATTAATAAAAATAAATTTATTTCAGATTCCCAACACCGACTGGTGGAGATGGCCTGTTAAATCAACGCTGGCCAGCATATACTTTGGAAAAAAAAGAATACCTACACATTGGAAAACAAATTGCTGTAAAACAAAACTTACTACAGGACAGATTTGGATTCTGGTCGAAATTCATTAAAAAATGGAAGAAAAGAGCGATCAAAGGCATTGTTTCGAAATCGGGAAATAAAAAAGACGAGTTTTAAACAAATAAATGTGACTTTGTTTAGTAAAAGGTACAACTTTCATGGTAGTCAATAAGAGCTATTTAAAAAAGCTCATCACACTAATTGTGAACCTTAACGACTATCACGAAACTTGTACCTTTCAGTCACAAATGCTCTCAGGCGTGCATCAAAATGGCGGAAAGTTTGTGCGAAGGATATAATGGCTAATATTACGATAAAAACTTTTACTAAACATAAGACAATGATTAAATGTAGAAATATTTATTAGAATTCTACATACAATTTTACGTAATTGCTACGAGTAGGTAATTGTGTGCCTATGTGAAATTGTTGTAATCATTATTTTTTAACTTTAATTTATTATTTGTTTGTTCAACGTAGCGTGTTCAAAGTTTGTTCAACTTTCCACGCTGGACTGGGAGTTAACGAAATACTTAGAATGTACCAGCTGCCAACTCTTCCCAGGCAATTTGTAAAAGTCAATAATAGGGACTGACTTTTACAATTTAGCAGTATTGTGGGCGGAAGACTGACAACCTCTCACCACTACACATTATTTTTCTTCTAATAACCCTCAGAATTTATGTCAAACGTGGCATCAAGTGGTTTTGAACCACTGATGATCTGCCTACCCTGTAAAGGATTACAGGCGTGAGCGTATGTAATGTAATATATGTAACGTAGCGTGGTGATTAAATCCTCCCACTAGGAGAGATCCGAGCCCAGCAGTTGGGTTAGTATTGGGTGACGAGGAAGAATTCATTGCTTTTTTAATTTATTTTCAATCATTTTGATTTTTTTTTATCCATAAGTCAGTTTCACGTTGGCAAAATTACCAGAAAAAAAAACTATAACATAAAATGTAAAGACAGCAGCACGTGAGGTTACAAAACCCACCGCTATTACTAACGAGATAGGGGCGACGTCAAGGCCAACGTGCAATGGCTCAATCGAAGGGCTGAGTGCGGAAAACGCCATACAAGCGTTACATAACACAAATGTATAGCCTGCCTGATGTGCTGCCGTGTGTACTTTCACACATTATGAATTTCTCTGCGTCATCCGACGCGGGGTGTGAATAAAATATGACAATGTTAGGTAATTGGGTCCCTTTCCTTACGCCCACGTGCGACTTGAAGAAGCCAGAAAAGAGAAAATAAATTCTCTTTTCCGGCTTCATAATTCACACGCTTTGTAATTTAATTTAACTGACTTCAACTAGGAAGAGGAGCTCAATTCCACTTAATCAGTATGTTCCATTTTTTATAAAGTGATCCGAAATTAATATTAAAAAATATTTATTCATTCATTTTTTTTATATACAAGGGGTGCGCTCTAGCATAAGCATAAGTAAGTAAATTCCGTCCTTATTTATTTACGTCCCCACCGAGGGGCACGGGCCTCCCTTCGAAACAAGGGTATTTAGGCCATAGTCCACCACGCTGGCCCAATGCGGGGTGGTGGACCGCTCGTCTTTTGAAAATGAATTTTCTTGGACGGGCGGGTTTCATCACGATATTTTCCTTCACCGTTGAGCAAGTGATAATTAGAAATCCGTACATAAATCCGAAAAGACGAATTTAGTGGTAGGTACAGGCTCGCACCAGGATTTGAACCCACGACCTTATCGGATTACAAGTCTGGCTCATTACCAACTGGGTTCTGAAACTAAGTTGTGTGTCGATGGAATGGTCGCCATTTTATCTGTTCAGGTGGCGAAATTGAGAACTATTTAATTAATTCATCTACTTGCTGACAGCCACCCCGACCAGCAGCGCCACCACCAACCGAACGTAAAGTCGCAAACTACCTAGCAACTGAAAGTTCAGTTGGCGGGGGCGCCACCAGTCAAAGTAGCCGTCATTAGATGTATGAAATTTGGATAGTTCTCAATTTTGTCACCTGAACAGATAAAATGGCGACCATTCCATCGACACACAACTTAAGTTACAGAATCGGGGCCTTCGAGACCTGCTATACAATAATAATAATAATAATAATATAATTTATTTACGTAAAACTTAAGACTAAATACAGTAAAATGTAAAATAAACAGTATGTGTACTAGGTATTTAAAAGTAATACAAATTATGCTAACACTAAATAAAAATTTACGGATTACAAAATGGTTAGTAGGTCAATATGCTATTGTGATACCTAAACTAAGTATATGTATACTTGTATCTTAGGTATCGTGAGTTAGTAATAAATCTTTGCCTATTTCTACAATATTTCCATAACAACAATAAATAAGAACAACTTAACAATTTACCTAGTGCAAGCTCCAGTCTCCCACTTTTCTACGTGCTCAATTTTTGATGTACTATTTATTCAACAATAAACAAACATTATTATGTTTCATGTATGCTTCTAACAAACAAGGACGAAACAAACAAGAACTCAACAAAAAGTCCCAAAGATCGGCATCCTAATTATCGGCAAAATTTACGAAACTCCAAGAATTTGTTCACAATTTTAAGCATCTTCAATGTTTCAGTAACAACGGGAGAGTTATTTTCTCAAATACTATACATTATATATATATTTTCTCAAAGTTGACATATATCTGCAGCTCTAGCACGATAACGACAAACTCGCGCTCGGCTCACGCTGAAACTTCACTTTGATTGCGCGAGGGTCCCGCGCAAAGGCTTTCTCGCCCTATGGCGTTATCAATGTTGACATTTTGACATAGGACCGCGGTGTTGTCGCGGCGCTGTCACTATCGTACTCGGCCTACTGGAAGTACCTTGCTTCATATGTTCATATGGAGTGACTTTAATCGGCGTATCTTTAGGGGATGGTCTCACCATGAAACTGAACAACTTTCCCCAAAGTAACCTATATGAAATTCTCAAAAAAAAAATCGGCTCGCACACATTTTGTATGAGCATTTCTTAAGAAAACTTTTTCGAAACTTTTTGACGAATATTTTGGAAAGCATTATTAAAATATTATGTAATTAATTGGAATTTATTGATTACTAGCTTTCCGCCCGGGACTTCGTTCCCGTGGCACTTTTTTAGTTTTTTCTTTCATAAGAACCTTTTCCTGACAATAAGGAACACAACAAAAAAAGAATCATCCAAATCAGTCCAGCCGTTCCGTGACAACGAAAATCGGGTTCCATTTTTATATATATATATATATAGATGCGCATTTTAAAGTTGACATAATGAAATTTTAAAATTTGAATGTAATTATTTGCTCTTTTAATTGATGTGACTTTTATGAAAACTATATCGTAGTACTTATTTAAATAATATATATTTTGCTCTATTTGCATGTCACCTTTATGACTAAATGTGTTGAACGTAAAAAAAAAATTCTATATGAAACATCTGTAAAACCACATTTACTGCAATAAAGATCATTCATTCATTCAGTTTTGTGGGCGAATTCATGTCCTTAATATTCGCTAACTAATTTAAGTCCTAAATACACTCAACGGGGTGGATAGTGGTAGATAAGCTAGTAGTGATAGGTTTTCATAACAACCTTTCGTTTCCTTACATTAAGCTAATAATTACAAAAATTAATTTTAATATAAAATATGAATTTTAATATAAAATATTCAACAATATAAATAAAATAACGAGGTCTAAGAACATTTTTATTGACATAAAACGATTTCTACTTTCGACAGAAATTCAAATCACCATTTTTTCCAATTGGCTTAAGATAACTCAGTAAGTAACGCGGTTCAAATTAAGCAGTAATAAATTATCTTACACTTAAAGATAACTGAATAAAACCCAATTGAAAATCCACCTAGATAAGCATTTAGTTATAATTATCATTAGGACACGTCAGTTTACCGATAGATAATGATACCAAGCAATACTGTAAACAAATCGCTGAAATAACATCGTGAAAATGACCTGTAGTTTCACAAGTACTATTTTATTTCTGGCTATATATTTAGTAGTAAATATCAAAGGAAATGTGATAGTAAAAACGAGTTCAGGCCCGGTGCGAGGCGTAGAAGTGGCATCAATAATCCCAAACGAGAAGTACTATTCGTTTATGGGCATACCTTTCGCGGAGCCCCCAGTTGGTGCCCTCAGATTTATGGTAAGTTATTGTAATAGGTCCATGTTTCGCCCCATTTTCCTCTTAGCGAATTTCCTTGACAATATGGAACAGGCACTAAAACTTATGTAAGTACACTTCTGTTTAAATTGTCTCCTTGTGCTGCTTGAGTTATGTCGTTACTCTTATTACCTACACGCTACACGTTTTTGACGTATGTATCTGTTTATTTGCAATGTAATTAGAAAAGTATTGTATTTAAAATAAATAATTAAACCCAATGCCCCAAGTTAAAGGGCCAAGATTATTCTAATTGATCGTTGTCACCGACAGACAAGAACCTTGAGGGAACAGAATTTACCATTAGTAACATTCACATTAAAAATAAGCTCATTAATTAATTAAGTCAATATAGTATCTGCCTTAACTCACACATTATGATAAAAATTCATAACACTCGTTTCTGACCCTGACTGATAGATTGTTCTGTCTGATAGATTCATCGAGATCCCTATTAGTTGGTAAAATTCAAGTTTATTAATTTTATGTGTGGTTGCATTATCTTTATAGTCTATATCAGTACCAACTCAAACATTCTGAAACATTTATTTCAGCCCCCAAAACCACACAAAGGTTGGACGGACACGCTAGACGCCACGAAAGAGAAACAACCATGCGCCCAGTTCAATTGGCCGGTCAGAAAAATAAGGAAGCCCGGCCCCTGCGGTGTCGAAGACTGCTTACACTTGAGCATCCACACTCCCAATCCCGAAGAGAAATCAAGTTTTCCTGTCATTGTATTCCTTTACAACGAGAACTTCAAAGTGTCATACAATAACTCCAAAGACTACGGCCCTGACTTTTTTATGAAAGAAGATGTCATTGTTGTTATGGTCAATCATCGGCTTGGTGCACTTGGATTCCTTTCTTTTGAAGATGATCTCCTCCCTGGTAACAACGGCATAAGAGACATTATCTTGGCTCTAAAATGGATTAAAGAAAACATACACAATTTTGGTGGTGACCCTAACAGAATTACCTTAATGGGGAATGAGGATGGAGCAACTTTAGTTGATATTATACTTCACTCACCAAAAGCAAAGGGTCTTTTCAACAATGCGATCCTACAAGATGGAACTTCTTGGTCTTCTTTACACTTCACTGGAAAAGCTAGACATAGAGCGATCCAATTTTCTAAAGAACTTAATGAAGAGGCAACTACGAGCTCTTATTTACTTAAACGTTTCTTAGACTTAGACGCACTGCATATAGCAGAATCTGAGCACTTGTCAGTCCATGCTGATGAAGCTAGAGCACTACAACGCGGTATATTAGCCTTTGGGCCTGTTATTGAACATGAACACGAAGATGCCATCATCACCCGGCTCCCAGAAGACAGCCAACTAGACATTGACGTATCAATAATGATCGGTTATAATTCCAGAGCCGCTTTGGAGTCTCTAAAGCGTTATATGGTTCAGCCTCAATATCTGACCTTTGCAGATAGAGATTTTCTTATGATGTTCCCTATAAGAAGTGGTTACAGTTTTCATATCCAAGACAATATCTACTACCATGCTGTTGAAGAGATTAAAGAGTTTTACTTTGATGAAGCATACGTAAAGATTAGCAAACCAGGCGAATATATCAGTTACATAAATGATGTAATGATTTTCTATCCAATAGATTACACTGTGAGGAAATATACGAATGCATCTAAGTCTGACGTGTTTTATTATACATTTGACTATAGCGGAGAGTTAAATATGAGGAAAAAAAATGTGATTGCCGAAGCGAAAACTATTGATGGTACTTGGGGAGCAACTATGGGAGATGATTTATGTTATTTGTTTGTTTGTAAACCTATAAAGAAAACATATAAGAATGTTTTGCAGGAAGAGGATTCTGAAGACTTAAATGTTTTGAGGAATATGGTCCGTATGTGGACTAATTTTGCCAAAACCAGGTAAAGATCAGTTTTTTTAATGTAATAAATAAGCTTATGCCTAACAATCTCTCAAATGCTACAGAGCCAAATATAATAACAACTAACCTATAGTACCACATAAAAGGATTCAAAATGAAAATATCATAATGTTTTTGAAATGCCATCATAAGGAAGACAAGGTGGATGTGGATATTTCAGAAATTACCCCTTCATCTTATGGCACCCATGATCTTAGTAATTCTCCTACTTCTACTTATTCAACCATTTCTAACGGTAAAAGACGGTGATACCCGCTGATCTCAACCGGTCAGTGGGGTTAGGCGACATACTCAGAGACAGGGAAACTGATGGGTGGCCAAAAGTGGCAATTAATCACGAGCGTTTCCGTGCTTCGGAGGGCACGTCAAGCTGTCGGTCCCAGCTGTTGTCGATTGATTACAAGTCAGAGGCCATTTGGCGGTTTGAAAACTCTGACGCCAGGGTTAGATAAGTTCGCCACACACTTGACTATACCTACACGATAAGAAGAAGAAGAAGTAAAATACGTATTTTCTTTGTTTTGCAGCAATCCAACTCCACCAGGAAAAGACTTCATTTGGAAGCCAGCCACCAAAGAGAATAAGGAATGTCTGGTCATCAGCGAGGACCTGCAGATGAAGACCAGACTACACGACGACGTGGTCTCTTTCTGGGATCAATTCCTGGAGAAGTACAGGCAAATGGCGACAGATGGCGTTGTTAAAGATATTAAAGATGAGCTTTAACGTAATTTTAGATTAAACTTATAAGAACAAAATTGAATAAAAATTAAAAATATGTTTGCTTCTTTTTTTTTCCTTTGAACGTCTTTCTCTTTACAGACAGCTGCAGAGATACCTGACCACACCCCTGCCGGATAAAGATGAAATTGTCTATGACAAAACATACAATTTTAAAATCGTGATTAAGCGTAATTGTTTAGTTGACAAAACTTTATTAATATACAAAATATCAGTGAAATATCTAAAATATTTCGTAAAATAACTTCACCCTTATTTCATAGGGGTGGTCAGGTCTCTGCAGCTGTCTGTACTACGTACCTACTCCCGAACTAAATAATCAGAAGATTAAAATTATGTTTAATTTAATCAAAAGTCTCTTTTTTATTCATTATATTTTAGTACTCCTGTAAAACCCTAACATTAATTGCAAAATCCAATAGTAACGATTCTCCAATAGTAAATAAATCAATCGACATGTTCGCCAATTACACAACGATATTGGATTCATTCGTGCATAGTGTTGTTACACCTAAAATATTGTCACTCGACAATCTAAGTAATTAATTTCTCGATATCCAAATACTCAATTGTATCGTTATAAATTATCATTAGATAGAGATAAGTCCTACTTTTTTATCACGCAGGTAAACTAACCGGTGAAGCGTAAGACTTTAATCTAAGCCATAACTCATGTCAGGAAAAACATGATTATTATACTCATATTATGAATTAGTGCGTACTTTTGGAAATTTCCGCCAAAATGGTGCCTTTTACTTTAATTTTACTAATACTTTTAATTAATACAGCAATAAGTGATGACAGAACAATAGAAGTGCAACTAAAACAAGGAACGTTGAAAGGGAAAGTAGAGAAAACTTTTTGGAATGAAAAAGAGTACTACTCTTTCAAAGGAATACCGTATGCTGAGCCACCTGTTGGAGAATTACGGTTTCAGGTAAGGGTGTTAAGTAAATCGAAATGAAGTCTCTAAAGATAATCAGTATTGTCAGAGCACATTCTGAAAATTCCTCTCGAATCAATATTTAATTTCATTTGCGTAAAATTTTGTTCTTTTTACTATTTATGTTCCTACTTGTAACTTCAAAAAAAACATAAAGAATTTTTAGAATATACATAAACATGTAGATATAAACTTACTTAATTCATAACATTTGCATGCAGGTTGGATACATGAGACGAGATATTGTTAACTTACATCTAGATCTTGAAATAATTTACTGTAAGTATTCATGCTAATTAATTATTCTTATTTGTTTTGTGTTTATTTTCAGCCACCGAAACGTCACATAAAATGGGACGGTGTACTAGAGGTGTTTGAAAACAAACCAACATGCATGCAATTTAGCTCCAAAATGCGAAACAGGGAGCCGTTTGGTCTATCAGGTTCTGAAGACTGTCTTTACATAAATGTACACACTCCAGAACTGTCAGGAAATTATCCTGTTGTCGTATTCGACTTCCACGATAACTATAAAACTGGATTCAACGGTACCAAGACATACTCACCCAACTTTTTCATTGAAGAAAATGTCATAGTTGTAACAATAACATATAGATTGGGACTTCTAGGATACTTATCTACTCAAGATGACGCCATACCTGCTAACAATGGAATCAGAGATTTCCTTCTTGGCCTACAGTGGGTAAAAGATAATATAGAACAATTTGGAGGAGATCCAAACAAGGTCACTTTGATGGGTAACAAAGGTGGTGCTGCTATGCTACATATATTACTTCTCTCTAAAAAAGCAATAGGCTTATTCTCTAGTGTAATAATGCAAAGTGGAACAGCACTGGAGCCTATTTATTTTTACAATAATCTGAGAGAAAAAGCATTCGAATTAGGAGAGAAACTTGATATCAAAACTGATGATAGCCAGGAACTGCTAGAAAAGTTACAGAAAATTGACGTTGAAACGTTGATATTGAAAGAATTTTCTGTCATTGATTCAATAGGAATAGAAGCTAATCAGTTGAACGTTTATCCTTTCTCGCCAATCGTGGAAAAAGAACACGAAGATGCTATTATAACTACGTTACCCGAAAATGGAGAGATAGTGAACGATGTACCGGTGATTATAGGACTAACTTCAAGAGAAGGTTTAGATTTGTCATCGCATTTTATTAGTCACCCTAGAATATTCCAAGAAGTCTTGAATGAGATATCTTTCTTATTCCCAATTAGAGCTGGTTTCAGTTTTGACAGAAACAGTACTATATTCCAAAAGGATGCGGCTTTGGATATTAACGAATTTTATTACAGAGATGGATATTTACATATTGAAAATTTGCTGGAATTTACTGTTTACCTTGGGGACATATCTCTTAATTATGCCATCGATAAAGCGGCTAAACAACTTTCTTCCAAGCTGAAATCTCCAACTTATTACTACATGTTTGACTTCAGAGGGTTGTTAAATGAAAATTTAGAAAATATGGCAAGATCAGCAATTTTTGGAGTGCAAAATTGGGGAGCAACAACTACTGATGAACTGTGCTATTTGCATCTTTGTTCACGACTCATAAAAACATATAAGCAGTTAAATAAACTCGTAACTGAGCAACCAGAAATTAAGGTTTTGAAGAGGATGGTGCGAATGTGGACAAATTTTATCAAAAACAAGTAAGTAATGTTTGATCTTTAGGTGCAGGTTTTTCATAACTAACCCAAATTCACATTCAAAAGACTGAAAGACTGATAAATAAGAATTCTATACGTCAATTGGAAACGGTTTTCTAGGGCTAACTGATGTGTTGAGGAACTGTTATTTTAACTTTTTCAGGAACCCAACTCCAGTCAAAGAGAATTTGCTCAAAGGCGTAATCTGGCTGCCAATCGACAGAGAAAATAAAGACGTAAACTACCTCCACATCGCGAAGAATCTAAAAATGAAGAAGAATCCTTTAGGAAACCGCTCTAAGTTCTGGGATGCATTTTTGGAAAAATATTCAAAGTTGGCCATAGACGGTATCGTGTCAGACCAAAGTAATTTACAATCTAATGAAAGATTAGCAGCTAGGTTTAAAGAAGATGAAGAAGAGGAAGGAAACTATCCGGAAATTGATATAGAAGAAGAGATAAGAAATACATATAGACGCAATGTCGTTCCTGAAACAGTGGAAGAATCAATCGCAAACTATGTAGAAGTTCCAAATGAAACAAATGAATATGTGGAGAAAGTTGTGGTGGTTAATCATGATGAATTTTAGGTATTTAAAAAAAAGTCCTATTACCAATGCTGACTTAACATTTATATAATTAAATAAGTTGTATATGTCACAGTAACATTGTCATACCCGTAATATTGTAATTTAACATAATAAGATTATAATCGCTCGGTACTTTGTAAACTGCCTTAATTTTTTTAACATTGAAAGACTTTTTCAAGCGGTGATAGTCCAGTTGGTAATGAGCTAGACTTGTAATCCGAAGGTCGTGGGTTCAAATCCTGGTGTGGGCCTGTACCACTAAATTCGTCTTTTCGGATTTATGTACGGACTCCTAATTATCACGTGCTCCACGTTGAAGGAAAACATCGTGATGAAACCCGCCCTGTCCAAGAAAATTCATTTTCGAAAGATGAGCGGTCCACCAACCCGCATTAGGCCAGCGTGGTGGACTATGGCCTAATCCCCTTCGTGTTTCGAAGGGAGGCCCGTGGCCCTCGGTGGGGACGTATATGGGTTGGTAAGAAGTAAGGAGAGACTTTTTCATAATATTCATGCTGCCTAACCTAACTTAACCGAAACTAACATATAACTTAAAAAACAGCAAAAAATAATCACCCAGTTATGAGCTTAAATGAGAGGAGAGAACTCACGATACAACAAAGTTAGTTAGCGTTTCAAGCTGTTTACACATGGTAGCTTTGTCTCATAAATTAGGGTTAAGTTTGGAAGTCAACAGGTTTATTAACATAGTTTGGATGCCAAATAATTAACCCGCTTTGTTGAAGTTCGCGAAGGTATTTCTGTAAAGATGTTCGCAAAGTTCACATGCCTACTTTTCGGGATATTGCTTAGAAACTGGAACATTTTTAGAAGTACGGGTTTCTTATTAAAAGTTGAACATGTTATAGTATATTAGTTACTCTATATTAGAAAAACAATTTTTTAATAAGTATAAAAGGGGTACATACGAGTTACAATTTATATAAAAGGGACGTAGAATCTCAGTAATCCGGCACTATTAAAAACCAAAGGGTGTCGGATTATTGGAATGTTCGGATTACTGGATTGTATAGAAAAACTCATAGTAAATAGCATTTTCATGAAGGGAATACAATGTAATGTATTTGTGTTCATGTTCTAGGTACAGGTTTTTTTATAACTGTAACATATCTCATAATTAACTAATTAAGTACGGTCTTAAAATCATCATTAATTGAGATCTGACGTAGGGAGAGGTGAGGATGGCGCAGGCGGAGGGTGCCGGATTATTGGATGTGTCGGTCTATTGAAGTGCCGGATTAGTGATTTTCTGTAATTACATTCACTAAACTTTGTAAAAGCTTTGTAAAAAGGGCTGATACAGAATTTCTGATTATCTATCAGACAAGCAACCATGAGAATAAACCGCTCAGCTCGAAGAGTTATTTTAAAAAGTTAGTTGAAATAAAAAAATAATGAAAGGACCAAGAGTTTTAAAGAGCAACAACCCTTGGAGTTTCTTGTCTGTTCTGTTCTTATCGGGGGAAGACTCCCCTTTGCGATCGTATTTCAAGTGACTTTAAGTCTTACACAACAAATAGTGAAAATAATAAAAAAGATTTCCTGCATCTCTACTTATTATCAATTCTGTTTTATTACCTAGTTTTGTATTTTATCTCGAAACCTTTCTTTTCTGGCAAATTTTCTAGAAATCTTATTTAGCGACCTCTAGTGCTAGACTCACAAACTACTTACAATCAGCTGAACCACAGAGCGAGCATTGTTGTTTCTCTTGTAGTGAAACGTCATCGTAGTTTCTGCTATGAAGTGTAGATGGCATTAGAGTATCGTTCTTTTTCTAGGACCAAGAATTCTTTTTGCTCTTTTATTGTTTTCTGCTTTGTTTTTGAGTTTTAAATCTCAGACAAAAAAAATAAAAAAAATTAGTTCTGAGGTGAGAATATTGTTTGCATACCAAAAGCAATGAAACTGTATCCTGTTTGACCGTTCGATTGAGTGGTAAACACCTCGTAAGGCTCTGTGTTCAATTCCAACACTAGCGAAAAAAAATAAAAAAAATTAGTTCTGAGGTGAGAATATTGTTTGCATACCAAAAGCAATGAAACTGTATCCTGTTTGACCGTTCGATTGAGTGGTAAACAGCTCGTAAGGCTCTGTGTTCAATTCCAACACTAGCGAAAAAATTATTTTCAATACAGTAGCTCGAAAAATAAACATTGTATGGCTATAAACATGAACAGAAAGTAGTTTATTGTAGCACTAGTGCTTTTTACTTTGTAGTTTTTTCTTAACTTTCACTAGGTCAAATTAAAAAGTTTAGCAGCAAAGGAGGTGTGTATACTGAGAATAAAATCATGTCGACTTCATGTGTAATATAATAATCAAATAAATAAAAATAAGCAAATAATTTTCAAATTTGAAATAAAAATATTATTTTGCGTATATTTAATTTCATTTAATTTGAAATATTTTAATATTTTATTTACCGAGAAAAACAAGAAGGCTGAATATTTGATTTCTTTGCCCGATATTTTTGATACACAAAAAACATAATCTACGCATGCGCACAAATTACAACAAAAACTTACAAAAAGGCGCCATTTTCGAAATTGTGCATTATTTATTTTGTGAAACAGATTAATATAACTTGGCACCACCCGACATTTTAAACACGGCGAAAACCACGCAAGAATTGTCATCTTCCTGAAAATTCCCGTGAAAAATAGGTATATGGTTGCTTACATTTGTTTTTTTATTTATGAATTTTCTCACAAAAGGTTATTCTAAACTTGTGAAGGACACGTGTCTGTCACGTGTCCCTGATCGAAAATCCGTATGGCGGAGGGGTGTTTAATAAATATAGGAAACTAGCTTTCCGCCAGCGGCTCCGCCCGCGTGGACTTTAGGTTATATCGTTCCCAGCTATGTCCTTTCTCAAGGTCTAATCTATCTCTGTACCAAATTTCATCAAAATCGGTTCAGTAGTTTAGGCGTGAAAGACGGACAGACAGAGAGTAAGGAGTAAGGATAGTAAGGATTAAAACTGCAAAAATTAAGATGTCATCCAGTGTCAGCATAGCTTTTTATATCTAACCTGTCCCGAGACTAACTTTAGTACGGGCACAGATAATTGGGTCTTAGCAAGGTCTTAGCCTTCTTTTAATTTTCAGGAAGTTTCGAAGTTTTCTCACGGGAATGGGACCTTAAACGGGTAAAATCGCGAAAAGCAATTATGTAGAATTTAATACGTTAATTTGCTACACGTAACTTCAAGTTTTGGTAATCACCAAACTGGTGCAAGTTGGATTCGTTAACCAATCGGAAAGGTACTTATTATGCAACTTGTGAATTAATAAAGCCCTTTGAAAGCAAATAACCTTCGAAGAATCTGGAAGCAGGGCCAGTAGAACCAAAGGCGAACTCCTTTCGTTACGTTACGTCATTCTATCTGTAGGTAGTTTACCCAGAACATACATCTTCTTAATATACAGGTTGAAAAAGAACCTCCTAGCTTTATTGAAAATTCTGAACCAGTATCACTTACAGAACACTTTTTTTATTGGTGGGAATTTTTAGGGTTCCGTAGTAATCTACGAACCCTTATAGTTTCGCCATGTCCGTCTGTCCGTCTGTCCGTCTGTCCGCGGGTTTCCTAAGAAACCCTTGGTACTACAGAGCTAAAATTTGGCATGGTCATAAATATTAACTACGCCGTCAGAACTGTAGAGTGAAATCTTAGAAAAAAACATTTTTTCGGGTGTCTCCCTTAGACGTGAAAGGGCGATGAATTTTTTTTTTCTAGCCAATATCATTAAATGGGGTGTCATAGGACAGCTTTTTAAAAGACAGAAGGGGTTTACTAAGAACGTTTTTCGATTCAGCACTTTGTTTGCCTAATATAAATTTTTAAAGTGAAAATTTTTGTCAAACACAAGTGTCCCCCCCCTCTACCAGCTAAACGGTTGATACTAAAAATGTGAAAAAATTCATGGTGGTACTGTATACAATTAAATTATAAGGAAAACTATCACACATAAGATGGCTCTTCAAGTTTGCGAGTAATAGTCGACCAAGTGCCAAACTTAGTTGAGATTAATAAGAATATATTTACTAATATTAGATCCTTGGTACTACAGAGCTGAAATTTGGCATGGTCATACATATTGATTGCGTCAACAGATTGAAAAAATAAAATTTTGGAAAAAACAATTTTTTGGATGTTTCCCATACACGTGAAAGGGCAATGTTTTTTTTTCTCGCCGATATCATCGAATGAGATGTCATAGAATAGCTTTTTAAAAGATAGAAGGGGTTTACTAAGAACGTTTTTCGATTCAGCATTCCCTTTGCGAAAAATTAATTTTTAAAGTGAAAATTTTTATTAAAAACAAGTGTCCCCCACTACAAGCAAAACGATTGTTTTTAAAATGTGGAAAAATTCACGGTGATAGAATATACAACAAAATTAAAAGGACAACTATCACACATAAGTTGGCCCTTCAAGCTTGTGAGTAATAGTCGACCAAGTGCTAAACGTTGTTGGGATTAATAAGAATATATTCACTAATATTAGACCCTTGGTACTACAGAGCTAAGATTTGGCATGGTCATACATATTGATTGCCCTGACAGATCTACAAAATAAAATAGTGGAAAAAAAAATTTTTTTTCGGGTATTTCCCATACACGTGAAAGGGCGATGGATTTTTTTTTCTCGCCGATATCATCTAGTAGGTTATCATAGGATAGCTTTTTAAAAGATAGAAGGGGTTTACTATGAACGTTTTTCGATTCAGCAATCCGTTTGAGAAACATTAATTTTTATAATGAAAAAAATGTGGAATAATTCACGAGGGTAGCATTTACGACGAAGTGTACCCGAATCCAAAATGGCTGCCATACAAGGTTCTACGCTAAAAGTGAGGCGAGCCGAAAGCCAAGCTGTAACATATTGACATTTCAGGTGTCGTTTAATAGGTTTTTGGGGGTGCTAATTACGAAAATGACATCAAAATTATACACGATCACCACGCGACCTGCTTCAGCAGCAGCTCGATATTATTATATTATGCCTAACAATAATATTATCGCAAAAAAAAAATACAAAAACCAAAAAAAAAAAAAAAAATTCGCGCTCGCTTCGCTCGCGCATTAAATGCTTCCATTTCAATATATTTATTTCATTTTTTTTTCTCGCCGATATCATCGAATGAGATGATAGGATAAGTAGTTTTTTAAAAGATAGAAGGGGTTTACTAAGAACGTCTTTCGATTCAGCAGTCCCTTTGCGAAAAAATATTTTTTAAAGTAAATTTTTTTATTAAAAACAAGTGTCCCCCACTATAAGCAAAACGATTGTTTCTAAAAATGTGGAAAAATTCACGGTGATAGAATATACAACAAAATTAAAAGGAAAACTATCACACATAAGTTGGCCCTTCAAGCTTGTTAGTAATAGTCGACCAAGTGCCAAACGTTGTTGGGATTAATAAGAATATAATTACTAATATTAGATCCTTGGTACTACAGAGCTAAAATTTGGCATGGTTGTAATATTGATTGCGCCGACAGATATAAAAAATAAAATGGTGGAAAAAAATTGTTTTTCGGGTGTTTTCCATACACGTGAAAGATAGATAGATAGATAGATAACAGCTTTATTCACTCCAATAACACACATCAAAACACATAAACAAAGCAATAAGAAAAAGTTAAAAAATAAAAACAAAATTAAAAATAGTAAGAATCAGTCGACACTGAGTGTCACAGGAGTGAAGAGGCGCTGACTCAGCATTATGCTGCAGACAAAGACTACAGCGCTGATCTTCCGTCAGGACCTAGAAAGCGCGAGGGATTTTTTTTCTCGCCGATATCATCGAGTGGGTTATCATAGGATAGGTTTTTTCAAGATAGATGGGGTTTACTACGAACGTTTTTCGATTCAGCAATCCGTTTGGGAAACATTAATTTTTATAATGAAAAAAATGTGGAATAATTCACGAGGGTAGCATTCACGACGAAGTGTACACTAATCCAAAATGGCCGCCATACAAGGTTCCACGCTTAAAGTGAGGCGAGCCGAAAGCCAAGCTGTAACATGTTGACATTTCAGGTGTCGTTTAATAGGTTTTTGGGGGTGCTAAGTACGAAAATGATATCAAATTTATACAAGACCACCACGCGACCTGCTTTAGCAGCAGCTCGATATTATTATATTATACCTAACAATAATATTATCGCAAAAAAATAAAAAAAAAACAAAAACCAAAAAAAAAAAAAATTAAAAAAAAAAATTCGCGCTCGCTTCGCTCGCGCATTAAATACTTCCATTCTGTTATATTTAGACCAAAACTACAATTATTTCTGAAACTACAAACTTTTTAGTACATTTCTATTTGATAATATAGTATTTGGGGATTTTAACATCGACTATGACAATATGCTCGTAGAATTAAGAAACCAGCTGCATATTTGAACCATGCTGCTACGGAACCCTACAATGCGCGTGGCCCGACACGCTCTTGGCCGGTTTTTTTTTCCTAAACGTAGACACTACTCGGAAGCAACCCCCGGGCGCTTCCCGCACCCCTCGCGTGCCTGGTGTAGGAGTAATGTCTACGTTTCTTTGAGTGATACTGGTTCAGGATTTTCATTAAAGCTAGGAGATTCTTTTTCAACCTGTATAAATTTCTTCTGTGCGTGTGTATGTCACTGAACTCCTCCTAAACGGCTGCTGGACCAATTTTAATTAAATTTTTTGTGTGTGTTCAAAAGATGGTTTAGATTCACACAAAAAAGAAAATCCACCGAGAACGAAGTCGCAGGCGGACAGCTAGTTTTATATACATTTGTTTTGTAATAAAATGTAGGTAAAGGTATGTTATAAAAATGAAGGTCGTTGAAGTAAATAAATGAGATTAAAACTTAGTCCCATTAAGATATTTTCAAAAAAAAAATATTGTGTCCTTGTCAATCCGCTTCATAGGATTAAAAAAAGGTCAAGTTGGAAATAATATAATAACATTTTAATACTTAGCAAATCCTCACACAATTTTAAATAGTTATCTTTTTGTAATGATTATCTAACTCTAAATATTGGGAGTAAAAGATGTACCAGCTGCCAACTCTTACCAGGAATACTGTAGAAGCCAGTAAGACGGGCGCGCGCGAGTAGGGTTTTGCGGTGCCACTTTTTTTTATTAGTTTGTCCAATTCATATTCTAGTAAGACAGGTTTTTAAAACGTTTATGTTACGATATATTTAACCCTATTGCCCCTAAAGAGGAATAGTAATCTTGTAGACCTTGAATAAAGTCCACAGGGCCAGAGGTAGGCTACCTACGTTACATAACTGCATCTAGGCTATCGAGCGAGTACTAAGTTATCCAAGACCGGTCTCAAGTTACTATAAAACGCACAAGTTTATTATGTAAGGTGACTGATGTCAATAAAGCTAATAATTACGCCAAGTTAATTAACTAGCTATACTTGTATACTATATACAGACAACAATACTTCAGGCGGGAATTTTAGGTACAATGGTACTGAAACAGCCACTATCCTTTTTTTTTTGGTTTTTATGAGCCCATAATATGTTTAAAACTAGTGAAACTAACGCGAGAATCTTCAACAATAAAATCCTACTGATACACTTTTTTTTACCAGCCCATACACGTCCCCACCGAGGGGCACGGGCCTCCCTTCGAAACACGAAGGGGATTTAGGCCATAATCCACCACGCTGGCCTAATGCGGGTTGGTGGACCGCTCGTCTTTCGAAAATAAATTTTCTTGGACGGACGGGTTTCATCACGATGTTTTACTCACCGTTGAGCAAGTGATAATTAGAAATCCGTACATAAATCCGAAAAGACCAGTTTAATGGTACAGGCCCGCACCAGGATTTGAACCCACGACCTTCGGATTTCAAGTCTGGCTCATTACCAACTGGGCTATCACCGCTATACACCTTTTACGTGACTTTAAATTAAATTTATTAGTGACAATTATGGATGTAAATCAGCACGAAACTGAACAACTTTCCCAAACGAACAATTTTTTCTTACGGTGTCAATAACGTTGATAGACCGTAAATAAGAAGGAAAAAAATATTTTTTTCCAACATTTACTGACTTTGATACCCCTTTTTAACGTCTTAGAGTTTAAAGGATGAATTTAGTAAAACGCAGAAACACGGGTGTCACAAATTGTGTTGTAGAGTACTATTACAAAGTTTCAAGTCAATTGGACGATGTAATTTTTTTTTCCTTACAAAAATTTTGATCTATTTCATGCTTCAGACGATCTAGCTTGAAATATTTATATGAAAAGTAGAAACAAAAAAATACGGGTCTGTTAAATTTTCATAAAGTTTACGTACGAAAAATTTGGATGGTGATAAAAAAATCTTCCTGTAGGTCGAAATATCGAAAAAAAACCTTGCTTTAAACAACTTGAACTGATTTCCTTAGTTTGGAAAGTATTTTCTTTTTTGTTAAATTCTTAATATTGTGTGGCTTTAAATAAGTTAGCGAAAATTGCGGACGTTAATCAAATCAACACACGAAACTGAACAACTTTACCTAAGGAACATGAGTTGAAATTTTTATAAAAACCTACATACAAAAAAAAAACCTCTTCTCCATAATTAGTTACACCTGTGCAACCACGAGGAACACACTATTCCAACCAACCGATCTCCATATATGTACTGTCTTATATCTTTACAAACTCTTCAAAGGAAGCAGGTGCAATGTTCTAACGCATACCTACGTTGTTACGTTGATATATTGTAAACTAAGTAGGTACTCGGAATCAAACAATACTTCGAACGAGGAATGCATAAAATGTCTGACGTGAGTACTTTCGAAGAAGTAAAAATTCCTATTCTGTAACTCAAAAGTTGAAGTAACTTCTTAATCATGTTATTATGTTATCATGCCCAGCAGTGGAACGAAGAAGGCTAGCGAATACATGTTTTATTTCATTTAAAACTGTGTATCGCTTTGTCCTTCGCTTAGCATTTGGTAGAGCCACTGCATTTTGACATTGGAAACTATCATTGGAAACGTCTTTTTGTTCGCTCCAGTATACATACCGATTTCACGAAAAAGTGCGATCTGCCCCCATATATAACATACTCTATGGGACGATCCCCCTTTTAACTCGGAGAGTTGTGAAGATATGATATTGAAAAAAGGCTCACAAAACGCGTATTTATGAGAGCTGAGGTGCCAAAAGAATTGTTTGAAAAAGTCAAAAACGAAAAAAAATTATGGCCGAAATAGTGAAATAATTTTTTTTTCCGAATTTTTGATTTTGGTGCTCGATATTTTGGAAATGAAGAATGATATCAAAAATTTGTGAAACACTCCTCTGGACAATTTAGTCAGCTACAGTTTGAGCTTAAAACAATGACGATCGGGTTAAGGGTTTGCCCTGTAGCGTAACCTTTTTGAAAAAAGTCAATTTTTTTTCGAATTCCGTAGATTCATCCAATGTGCTCGATAGTCGTGTGAGGCACGAAATGTTTGTTTTTTTATTTTATTTTGTATCTTTTAGGATTTGTTCGGGACTGACGAAGCATGTTGCTGATTACTTTTGTTTTAATTTTTAGTTATGACGAAGCCTGTTGCGGATGCGTTTTTGTACCTTTTTTTTTAATACTACTGCAATAATAAAATTTTATTCCTTTTCATGACGACTTACACCTCAAGTCTCACAATAGTTACCTACCTATTCCAAAAACAATTAGAATTTATTCAACCTAGGCGATCAAGACTTTTAGATAATTTTCTATACCTAATAGCCTAAAAAACTCGAAACTAACGCTAATTACCACGTGACTACCTAGATTCTTGTGAATCCGGTTATTTCATTTACAAAAACAACAAGTTGCTGTCAATTTTCGATTAACGGCTAATCATTGTAAAATGTAAGACAAATTAACTTACCAACCGCAGAATTAACAGAATAGAATGAATATTGCTTGAATTAGTGAGATTTATGATCACAGCTAGGGCTGCCATCCGTCCGGGTTTCCCCGGATTTGTCCTAGTTTGGAAGACGTCCGGGGAGCGTCCGGGCGGGGTTTAAATTGTAGTCCGGTGGGTTTTCGATCAGATCCCGTTCCCATAATTTATGTAAAGCCTACATACCTACCTAAGAAGGTTAAAAAATAAAGCAAAATTACTCACATGTCGTCACAAGAACGATTAAACACACTATTTTGAGCAACAAAAGAGGCTTAAAATTAAAGTAAAATATATTTTAATCAAGATGTATATGTTAATGAAAAAAGTATTGAAATGTCCGGGATGCAAGCTCAAAAATCCGGGGAACTTACGCTTCCGGTCCTGGGGGCCATTTAGAGATGGCAGCCCTAATCACAGCTATATGGACTTTTTTTTACCAGCCCATATAAGTACGTTCCCACCGAGGGACACGGGCTACCCTTCAAAACAGGAAGGTGATTTATTAAGCCATAGTCCACCACTCTTGCCCAATGCGGGTTGGTGAACCGTCTTTCGAAAATGAATTTTCTTGGATGGGCGGGTTTCATCACGATGTTTTCCTTCACCGTTGAGCAAGTGATAATTAGAAATCCGTACGTAAATCCGAAAAGACGAATTTAGTGGTACAGCAGGCCGAGTACGATAGTGACAGTGCCGCGACAACGCCGTGGTCCTATGTCGAAATGTCAACATTGACAACGCCATGGGGCGAGCAAGCCTTTGCGCAGGATCCTCGCGCAATCAAAGTGAAGTTTCAGAGTGAGCCGAGCGCGAGTTTGTCGTTATCTTCCTAGAGCTGCAGGCCCGCACCAGGATTCAAACCCGCAACCTTCCGATTACAATTCTGGCTCATTATTACCATAGGGACATTATGGGGGAAATATTGGGTGACTTGCCAAGGGGCGAAGATGTGGTTTAGGATGTAGCAAGCTTACCCAAAAGATGCCTATTCACTCGAACTTTAAAGAGATTCGGGTAATAATGAGCCCGGAAACAGATGCAAGCAGACAATGCTATTCCTTTGCGGTGCGCAATATAATAGACGAAGAGAAGCGCCCAGTTCGGATCCGAGAAATCTCGACAAGATAAGGGTGCTACCAAGCAGTGCGTCTGGACGTCCGGTAAAAAAAGGGCAGATGGTATGAGCTCATGCTGCTCGTTTTCGTATGATTCAAGAATTCATATTGCGCAGTGGCAGTTGATTTAAAACTGATTAACGTTTGAAGTAACACAAGTCACTTGACCAGTGTCCAATAAGATCGATCACGGATGTAATACCAAAAGCATGAATTGAGATAAGCAGGTTATAAATCATTTTATGCATTAAAATGTAGGTTTTCTTCAGTGTTTCCAAGTCAGAGGCCGTTCCGAGGATTGAAAAGTCACGGGTTGTTTGCCACATACTTGAGTACACCTTCACGATAAGAAGAAGTAGCTATGACGTAGCTCTATTTCTGACGATTTGCAAATCTGATTAAATGAAAGTCTGACGTTTTGAAAATCTGACCAACTGAAAACAAAGGTTATACAGGGCTCTCGGTATCTCTCTTTCAACCTCTCGGGTGGTTAATCAGTCCATGAAACTGAACAACTTCCCCAAGGAACATAGGTCAAAATACGAAAAATGCTTAGAATAATTATATTATATTCTATGCTTAGAATAATTATATTCTATGTTAGCTGTATTTGATGCGCCAGGCAAAGCCCTCGGCAGAGTTACAAAATTATTTTTATCAGACCTCTGATGTTATCATCAGAGGTCTGATTTTTGAAACAATAGAATTCCAATTCGCATACGAATTGACAATATTTGTATGAGATTCTGACGCTGATCTTGTCAATTCGTATGCGAATTGGAATTCTATCGTTTCAAAAATATGTCTCCTGGGCATTCACCGTACCTTTTGAAAAAAGAATACGTAGAGATTTAGGTAGGTTGCAAGATTCTTACTTTACCTACCGACTCGACTTTGAATATGTTAAACAAATTAAGTACCTAAGTTGGTGTATTTTTAGGTTTTTTAAGGTTATATTATAAAGAGGAAAGATTTGTATTTTTGTAGGTATGTAACGAATAGGCTCCAACCTACTGAACCGATTTCAAAAATTCTTTCACCATTAGGATGCTAAGTACATTATCCCTGAGTAACATAGGCTACATAATTTTCCCGAATTCCCACGGGAACGAAGTCCCGCGCGGGAAGCTAGTAATAAATAAATAATAACAACATAAGTGTATATTGTTTAAGATTCTCACGGTTATTTTAAAAATCGTGGTAAGTACCCGTCATATTTTTTTATTATTATTTGACCGTTAACAATTGTTACACTAACACATTTGTTTAAAAGTCATGCTACTTACTTACTAAGTGCACAATTTATTACAGACTGGTTCCACATGCACTAATATAAAGAGTAAAAAAAAAGAAAAGAAATATTAAACCGTAAAAAAATTTAGAAGTATAGTGCCGAAATGGTTAATTGCTTAGTTTAAAATAACATAATATATTTAAAAATAACATAAGTGTAGTTACATATACAAATAACTTTAAATTATTTTCCGTACTTATTTAATAGAAAACTGACTACAAATAAAAAAAAGTTTATATATAAATCTCGCGGAAAGAAGCGGAAAGAAGTGGACAGCATCTGACAAGTATGGCCAGATCTAATTCCTCATCAAGTGACACTTTAGAAATCACTCTCCAACTGTCCAGTGTACGAAGGTGGAACGGCTGAAAGTTATATCATCAACTTATCACTTACAATAGAAATAAAACGTTTTGTCTGTCTAGGCATTCAGTACAGCCCAGCCCAGGCATTACTCCATGTCAAACATTCAATTTCATCCCAATTTGAACCTTACTCCTCAAACATAAGGAGAAAAGATTGGCAACTAGAATGGGGCGTGGACTAGGAATTCCGTAATTAAGTGAGACCGTAACATGCCGTAATAGAACGTAACTAACGTAATATCCACGTACCTTGACGGAACTCACGTAAGGATATAATTTACAAGATCAGGAAACCATACTTGGAATTAAACTATACAGGGCTTTAAGTATCTCTCTTTCAACCTCTCGGGTGGTTAATCAGTCCAGGAACTGAACAACTTCCCCAAGGAACATAGATCAAAATAGGAAAAAATATTTTGAGTTCCCATACAAACTTCATCAGCATATAGCGCATTTTGTATGGGAGATCAAAGTTTTTTTTTCGTATTTCGGCGTATGTTCCTTGGGGAAGTTGTTCAGTTTCATGGACTGATGAACCACCCGAGAGGTTAAAAGAGAGATACCTAAAGCCCTGTATATTAAATCATATTGACAGTGAGCGAACATTTAGGTTGTGAATCAGTCCACATAACTGAACAACTTTCCCCAAGGAACATAGGTCAAATACGAAAAAAAAATGTTGATCTCCCGTACAAAATATGAAAAAAATGTTCGCCTCTCCGTACAATTTGTGCGATCAGTTGATATTCCAGTGTATGCAGGAAGACAATTATATTTTTTGAAAATTTCTTTTGTGCTTATGGGGAGAACCCCTATGCTTTTATAGCTTCTCAAACAGACCTTTTTAATGTATAAAAAAATTCAATATCCCAATGTTAATGAATGGATTAGGTGCTTTTACATTATGACGTTTTACTACTGAGTTATGCATTGGTAATAAGTTACAATTTATTAAGATTAAACACTCATTATATATTTAATCATCTACTTTTGGCGATATTTAGATTAGATAAGCTAGAAAATAAATACCGTGTATGAGGTTTATCATTGCGAATAAGTACAGTATAGCTGTTCTTGAATTTTAAATTTCAAAATTCTACTCGAAAATAAAAAAGAATTTTAAATGTCCAGTTTTGAGGCATAACTTTTATTGCATAATCCTTATCCTTAAGGCGACTACAGCACCTAAATTACGATTTTATGATGCGTAGATAAGCATGACGCACTGCATTAAATCGAAAAAAAAAATACTACGGTAATATTCAGGACATAAACTAGATAAGTAGTTTGCTGAAAGATAAGTAGTTGCACTTTTGGTTCGATAGAAAAAGCTCACAAAGTCACCTCTAAATACCAATATTGTGTAACTTTTAAGCTGTAAAAACGATAGTAAAATGCACACAGGAACTTGAATTTGCTATCAAAACGTTCGTGATTGAACACTCTCGATAAGTAGTTAACGCATTTTTCGATTTAGGCTGTTACCTTTCCATAAATATCAGTTTTCTAACTTTCGACATGTTTTTACGCACGCACGCTTTCATAGTCCGTAAACTTCGTGTATCGACACTGTTCGCACTGCCGGCCCAGGCCTGTTGAGAGACGGAGATGGCACTATTCCTATGTGTGCTGCCTTTATCGGGTGCTGCAGTCGCCTTAATAATATTAAAAATGTGAAAGTATGTGAGGTCGTATGTATGGATGTTTGTTACTCTTTCACGCTCAAACGGCTGGACCAATTTTGATAAAATTTGGTATGGAGGTAGCTGACACCCTGAATTAACACATAGGTTACATACTTTTTCCAAATTCCCACCGGAAGCAAGTCCCAGGCGGAAATCTAGTTAAAAGTAAAAAAATAAAAAGGTTAAGAATAAATGTTTCATCATATTTTTACAAGATTATAAAAATCCTTTGGGTACGTATCTAGCAACCTGTTATACTCAAGTACTAACTACTAACCTATCTAAAATATATTTATGTTATTTGTTTTTGTAAACCGCAAAATCAACCAAATATTTTGTTTGTTTTCATAATTGTAAACGGATTTACTTTTAATAACTTACGTAAACAATGGAGACGATAATAGAAATTTAATTGTTTGTTTATCTCGAACAGTTTTTAACTAATTTTATGAAGTGAAACATCCTGGTTCATATTTCCTGTATGCTTTTACTCTTCTATTACCAAATATTTTAAACTTTACCATTGATAACGAAATATAAGACTGTCCTGAGAGACCCACCGTCCAAGGGTTTTAGTGTGGGTCTTTAAGTGTATGACTTTATTCATATTTATTTATTTAAAACGAGCTTTCCGCTCGGGACTTCGTTCTCGTGAAAATTTGAGAAAATTATGTAGCTATATGTTAATCCAGGGTGTCAGCTACCTCCATACCAAATTGTATCCTAATTGGTCCAGCCGTTTGAGCGTGAAAGAGTAACAAACATCTACACATCCATCCATACATACAAATTTTCGCTTTTATAATATTGGTAAGAGGGAATTATTTTATTTTTAGAATCTCTGATCCAAGTTTCGAAAAAAAAATGACGTACCGTGATGTCGATGTAAGTATCAACATCTCTACATCGATGTTGTAAAGTAGCAACATGTACAGTGTAGTGTATGTAAGTACAGTGTATAGATTGCAATTGTACAAACTGTCTAAACCGTGCGGTTGTCTAATTTAAACAAACAACTCTCCGGATGTATCATGATGATGTTAGTACTACTAATACTGGCTCGGACAGCGGTTAAACGTGCGTTCAGTGCCAAACATTAACCAGTAGCCGGTAGTACTTAACGCGACACAGCCTATGGAAAAATTAAATGTGAGCGCCGGCATTTTTTCAATCGACTCCCGCCATGCTGGCTGTACGGCCAACGCCTTATGCCTTCTGAAATTTTCTTTTGAAAAATACAAAGTTTGAAATGCGTTCATTCTTTCCAGTGCATTCCAAATTCGAAAAAGTTTGTGTGACTTTTCTTGTTTTTTAAAACTAAAGGAACTTGATAATTTGAATTCAGAACTGAAATAAAACAATGCTCTACGAAATCTGGAATTGACCAGAATTTGATGTAATAAAGACTTCAAGTAAAAACAATTTAATCGTTTTCGAGCTGAGCCAATACACGTGTTTAGTAGCGATGCCATCGCCGAACGACGCGAACGCGGACAAAGTGCACATCATCGATATAGAGCGCGATATCGACTGTGTAGTGGATGTCGCTAAGATTGACGTACCAGTGATACACGTGAGAAGTGATAAAAGCCAAAACATGAACGGAAATAATGAGCATGGTGAGTTTTATTTTTTGTAAGCACATTACAGGCGCGAGAGAGAATTATTATTTCTATATACAAAAATTACCTACACACATGAAAAGTGTCTAGAGTTCCCGCATGATAATGATCAGTTGTTCTATACAAGATATTTTGTTTGAGAAGCTATAACAATTCCTTTAAACACTGAGGGGTAAAATTTTCAAAAAGAGCAAGTGTTCCTGTATAACATAAAGATAAAGTAAGACGACATAAATGTAGTAAGTACACTGAGTTTATGATGCACTAAAAAGTATGTCCGGAACATTATTCCTGTGGGAATTGAACAATGTTTTTCTGTTTTGGTACTGTAGACACTGAGTGTAAACATAAATGCGAGGTAGCTCGATTTAAGGATCCGTATTCTAAAAATGTTTTGATCGAGGGTAGTGGCGCTGCCTATTACTCAACGGGTCCTGCGTTCGATTCCCAGTAGAGGCAAATGTTTACTTAAAAAGCAGATGTTTGTTCTCAGGTCATGGGTGTTCGTTATTTGTATTATTTTAACCGTGTGGTGATCGATTGAGAATAACACCACCCCATCTCTTTCCGTGGGTGTCGTAAGAGGCGACTAAGGAAACACAAATGAGACCTGCCTCCTAGTAATCCATCCCAGGCAACGACACTTCATTTTTTTCTGAATCTGAGGTGTGTCGTCCTATGCGGTGTGATAGGCTCTGTAAAGGGCCGTCTGGTTCGCGACCACCCTCCTACCGAAGTCCGACGCCAAACAGCTTGCTGTGTTCCGTCGGTGCGTGGGAGTACCAGTGCCTTTATAGGCATTTTCTGGGTTAACTCGCTCCGTCGTCGACCTCATCTTTGACCTTATTGTCAAGATTGATGTTAAGAGTTAACCCATCTTATAATAAAAATAATAAAAAAATAAAAATTATGTTCCAAGGGACCCACGAAATGAGGTAAAACCTTAGTGTGGGCCTTTTGAGTGTGTCCATAAATTAAACAAAGTAAAGCATACAAACTCGTAGTCGATGCTGATGCGGATAATATATCACTATCGAAGATTTTGAATATACAACTATTTCTTAATATAATATTAGGTACAGATTTGTAATCTTCCTTCGGAAGCATGAAACAAGTAGGTATGTACTTACACACGTCATCCATCCATCATAACATAGTGTTCAAGTAATCTTGACGCAAATTGTATAATACATTGGCACTTACCTTAATTACGTAACGACAGTAACCTATTCATTAATGTGGCCAACTAATGAATGAGATATGACTGACGGAAGAATCAAAAACATTTTTACTTAGACCTAAATAAATAACAAACAAATCAATAAAAAGTATTCAGTTGAATGAATATGGGTATGTATATTATATCGCGTGGAGTGCTCAATTTTGTTAGAAAATAATTACTTTAATAATAGTTTTCAACCTTATCACTAGATATGAATCCATGGCCATATGTCGTCGTCGATTACATTTTATACGGATGCAATGTATGTGTCAGTTCCAGTAAATCCTAGGTAGATCTATG
Organism: Aproaerema taeniolella; assembly: GCA_949987775.1. NCBI lineage: Eukaryota > Metazoa > Arthropoda > Insecta > Lepidoptera > Gelechiidae > Aproaerema > Aproaerema taeniolella. The sequence continues at coordinate 4,758,897 of OX465261.1, read as the reverse complement.
GTTCTCACCCAATTTCCCAATTTAGCTGTCAAAAGTTTACTGTCCTGGGGCGGCTACTATGGAGCGTAAAACGCGTCGACATCGATGTCAACTTCATACATTGTGCTTCCGCACAATGTTTGAACTGAAGGTGTTAATCAAATGCAGCAATGTTTTACATCGTTCAGTTGAAATCGACTATCATCGGTGGTGGCTGGTAGCCCCCCTGACCTTTAGTGTCAGTAGAACGATAGGCTGGTGACCTTCCCCTGAAACATGAATATTTTTCAAGGTATACAAAATTGACCAATTTAGCAGTCTAGGTGACTTCCAATTAGCTAATGAAACTTAGGGGTTGATGGAGAATCAAATGGAAAAACTTTCTCTAATGAACCCAAATTAAATTCTTCAAAAAAAAATCGACTTCCCATTCACTGGCAAATGAAGATGTATGAAGCGGCGAAAATGTTGTTTCATGTTTCGACCTAGGTTTCTTGGTGAAAGTTTCGTGGGCTGATTCTCATTCTTAATTTTCGCTTCGACATTATTATTTTTTGAGAATTTAATTTAGGTTCCTTTGAGGAAGTTGTTCAGTTTCAGAAGAGATTCACCCCGTAAAGTTTCGCTAACTAATTTAAGCAATATATATCGACCGTGAAAAGGCCTTACTAATACTGACTTATAAAAAATTAAACTAAAATTGCTGCTCATTTTAGTGATGGGTCGCAACTACAAAAATTAAACTAAAATTGCTGCTAATTTTAGTGATGGGTCGCAACTACAAAAATTAAACTAATATTGCTGCTAATTTTAGTGATGGGTCGCAACTACAAAAATTAAACTAATATTGCTGCTAATTTTAGTGATGGGTCGCAACTACAAAAATTAAACTAATATTGCTGCTAATTTAAGTGATGGGTCGCAACTACAAAAATTAAACTAAAATTGCTGCTAATTTTAGTGATGGGTCGCAACTACAAAAATTAAACTAAAATTGCTGCTAATTTTAGTGATGGGTTAACATCAAACCTACAATTTTCCACCCTCGATAAGAAAAAATTGCTCTATGATAAAATATCTAATCCTTTTGTGTTCCATACGGTAATTGCGACGACGATACGGAAACAAACTAATTTAACATTAAATATTTTATGTTTGCATATGTTAGCGCAATGAGACTTCGCTCTCATGGAATATAGATTTCCGAATCAACACAAGAAAAATAGATATTTTTTGTATTTAGAGAAGTTATAATTTATCTCACGCTGTGAGAGATAGAAAGAGAGAGAAGAGAATTAGCAGCGTAAGAAGGCCTCCCACAAAGTGGACCGACGGGAAGCCGCTGGGTGCGGGTGGCGCAGAACCGATCGAAGTGGAGATCCCTGGGGGAGGCCTATGTCCAGCAGTAGACGTCTTGCAGCTGAGATGAAAATAGTTTCTCTTGCGTTTGACTGTGGACATGCGTTCTTTTAGCAATTAGAGATCATTTGTCAACGTTTTCGAGATCATTTGTAGTTTGAAACGTTTGGTTGGCGGTGGCAATGCTGGTCGAGGTGGCGGTCATGAAATGTGTGAGCTTTGGATAGTTCTCAATTTAACCACCTTATCGGATAAGCCAGCACATCAGTGGCGTTTCAAAGTATTTTTTCGTTTCTGAAAATGAGTACAAAAGTGACAGGTTTTCGCCCACGATATAGCAAAACCCTTAAATTCTACTAACTCGTTTCTACAGTATCCCTGGGAAGAGTTGGCAGCTGGCACGTTCTAAGTTTTTCTTTCAATGAAGACAAGCTCTGACGCAAATAATAAAGAGATGGACTCAATTGTAATTCAAAGGAGCGCGGATGTTATGATTGGTGAATCACGCGCATGGCAGCTCGCACAATGTCAGTGACTTGACATTGCGCACATAACACAACCAACGTAATCCCATCTTGTGGATATACTCAACCGCAAATGCAAACATTTTCATTGCAATGTCAAAACACACAGCCAGTACTCGCAAATGGTTTATAAATTCGTTAGTTTAAATAAGCCATGTCGTTTTATTGGAGTACTAATTTCCCGCCCGGGACTTCGTTTCCCTAAGAATTTCAAGAATGAATAATACGTATAAACCTTCCTCTTGAATCACTCCATGTTTTGGTAACAACCGCAGGAAAATCGGTTTTGTAGTTTTTGAGTTTCCGCGCGTTCAGACAGGCGGAAATGGCAGGGCACTTTGATTTATAATATACTACTAGTTTCCCGCCCAGGTCTTCGTTTCCGTGGGAATTTAAAGAATTAATTATACGTATAAACCTTCCTCTTGAATCACTCCATGTATATTATTTCATATACATTCAATAACTTCAGGGGGTGATCCTCCCCATGACCATTGGTTATTTTCTAGGGGGGCCGCGGGCCTGGCGAAATTTAAATGTACTCTAGCTTAATACGCTGTGTATTCAAAAGTAACTACAACTGTATTAAAGTATGTATGTAATAATAAGTAAGTATGTAGATTTCTCAGCTGTAGATATTTTTTTTATGATTTTGTGTGAAGTTATCAGTATTTTGGCATCAATTATAGAATTTCGATCCGTGTGGTGATCGGTTGAGAATAACACCACCCCATCTCTTTCCGTGGGTGTCGTAAGAGGCGACTAAGGAAACACAAATGAGACCTGCCTCCTAGTAATCCATCCCAGGCAACGACACTTCATTTTTTTCTGAATCTGAGGTGTCGTCCTATGGTCTCATGCGGTGTGGTAGGCTCTGTAAAGGGCCGTCTGGTTCGCGATCACCCTCCTACCGAAGTCCGACGCCAAACAGCTTGCTGTGTTCCGTCGGTGCGTGGGAGTACCAGTGCCTTTATAGGCATTTTCTGGGTTAACTCGCTCCATCGTCGACCTCATCTTTGACCTTATGGTCAAGATTGAGGTCAAGAGTTAACCCATCTTATAATAAAAATAAAAATAAAATCGAATTGGTAGCCTAATATTCTGGGGTGGGCCCTAGACCATACTGGGGTGGGCACGCCCCCCCCCCTCCCCCCCCCCTATATACGCCTATGCCCGTGACAATAAACAACAACTAATATTAAAATTGTCAAAATTCGACATCCCCTACAAGAGCAATTTAGATGATCGCACAAGTTGTATGGAGAGGCGACATTTTTCATTATATTTCGATCTACTTTCCTCGGGAAAAGTTGTTCAGTTTCGCGAGCTGATTCTCATCTTTAATTTTTGCTTACTAATTTAAAGTCACCCAGTTTATGCTTACTACGTTATTGAGTAGTATCCCGCACAATCTGTTTCTCTTTACCATCTCTAAGGTAGACTGGAAGAGATCCCTTCAGGGATAAGTCCGCCTTTGAATACAGCTATGTTTCCTTTAGATTAGTCTGTAAGAATCTGCAATAAAGAGTTTACATACATGTGGCTCAGCTAAGACGAGGATGATAGAACTAGAGAGAGCTCAGCGGGCCGTACTCAAAGTGATGCTACGAAAACCGTTTTAGATATAGCACTAAGCTCTTGTATTCAGAATGTCAGATCCTCAGAGTACGTGCCCTTTTTATCTTAGAGCTTTCACACAGACTCACAAAACCGCCCTTACATCCTAGGAATACAGTATAATGTCAAAACGTAGAGTCTACAAACTACATATTCCATCGGTTCACACGACTTTCGCTCAACGCCTCCCGCACTATCTTCTGCCTTATATTTATAATGTGGTTTGCCGGAAACTTCCACGAGTCATAAACCTTCCGTGCTCTCAAGCCAAACGAATTGTAATACCTTGGCTGATGACTCTCGATTACGATGAGCTGGAGAACTTAATGCCGACGGCGAGATGACTGGGTTCTTTCTCTCACTCAACCACACAGACACCCACACACACGCACACACGCACACACACACACTCACACACATACACTCACACACGCTCATTTTCCCTATCTACTTATAAATAAAAACATTGTGAATTAAACTATAACTATATTCCCCCACTTTGATCACCTCGATTAAATGCATCGAAGGCAACTCGTTTTTGATCCCTGCGATACAAGCTTGACTTAGTGCAGGGGTCACGAGAATAGCAATTGTATACTTTTTACCTTATTTTCGTCTTTTGTAAATATCTTTTGTAAACTTCATTGTTAGTAATAAATATTATTTTATTTTTATTTATTTTATTATTTACATACACTGTTCTTGGACCAGAGACTTAGGGCTTTAACCATCTATCACACTACCGCTACCATATAAGAAGTTATAGGGTGGTTACATTTATGCCCAAAGCCACCCCACATTTAACTACGACTAATTTACTAATTAGACACGTCCGACGCCGCCAGTGCCACAACTATTTACTTTTCTGATGCGATTAACACGTGGCAAGGCTCAGTGTTTGTTATGAAAATATGAGTAGCCTTCGTATTAGACTCAGAATGCCGAGGTATTAGGTCATATTAGACGTAAGGCGGAAAATCTAGCGTTCTACATGAATATAACATAAAAAATAAGGAAAATATACTACTTACTTAATATTTTTTATAAAGGACAATGGGCAAAAGTGGTCCAAGAAGCTCCACTGATAAGACTTATAAGAAATGAAAGTACATACTTGACATATGATTCTGGTAGAAGATTATCGAAATCCGTCCGAGGATTCATTTTTTATGGCTATGTTAACTTGACAATAAAAAATATGATTTTATGTTTTTTTTAGACGAATTCACATTACATAACGTCTTTTTCGAATGGAAGTATAGTTGTCCGGCTTTTTAGGATAAAATCCAGACATACACTTGCACGTAGGCACTATACCTATATTGCAGTAAAAGATGGTGCATCTGGATTGGATGCATTAGAGCACTATTACTGCTCTTGTAAAGCCAGAAAACGCACTGTAGGGTGTTGTGCGCATATTGTGGTTATAATATTGTCCTTTTCAACATTTTATAATCCCTTTTTAAAGTCTTAGGGGATTAATTTTTAGAAACGCAGAAATGGTCTCGAAGAGCACTTTTACTAAGGCCCGTATTACAGATGGAGACTCAAGTCTTGATCTATACTTAAGTGTTAATTGTGTCTATCTCTCACTATCAAAATGAAAAAAACTACTTCTACTTAAGGCGACTACAGTACCCGATAAAGGCAGCACACATAGGAATAGTGCCATCTCCGTCTCTCAATAGGCCTGGGCCGGCAGTGTGAACAGTGTCGATCCACGAAGTTTACGGACTATGAAAGCGTGCGTGCGTAAAAACATGTTCGAAAGTTAGAAAAATGATATTTATGGAAAGGTAACAGCTTAAATCGAAAAATGCGTTAACTACTTATCGAGAGTGTTCAATCACGAACATTTTGATAGCAAATTCAAGTTCCTGTGTGCATTTTACTATCATTTTTACAGCTTAAAAGATACACAATATTGGTATTTAGAGGTGACTTTGTGAGCTTTTTCTATCGAGCCAAAAGTGCTGAATCATGTTTTCAGCAAACTACTTATCTAGTTTATGTCCTGAATATTACAGTAGTATTTTTTTCTTCGATTTAATGCAGTGCGTCATGCTTATCTACGCATCATAAAATCGTAATTTAGGTGCTGTAGTCGCCTTAAGTATAGATCAGAGTCTGATTCGCGTTCTGTAATACGGACCTTAGTTTCAAGTAGGTAAGTTGGTAGATATACATTTGTGACTGTGTTTAGTAAAAGGTACTACTTTCGTGGTATTCAATAAGTGCTAACCGTGTGGTGATCGGTTGAGAATAACACCACTCCATCTCTTTCCGTGGGTGTCGTAAGAGGCGACAGGAAACACAAATGAGATCTGCCTCCTAGTAATCCATCCCAGGCAACGTCACTTCATTTTTTTCTGAATCTGAGGTGTCGTCCTCTTTAAACTTATGGTCAAGATTGAGGTCAAGAGTTAACCCATCTTATAATAAAAAATAAAAAAGCTATTTACAATAGCTCATCACACTAATTGTGAACTTTAATGACTATCACGAAAGTTGTACCTTTCCATTTTCACAGTCACATTTTTTCCTTTACAAAATTTAATCCGTATTTTCATACTTAGGATGATATAGCTTGAAATTGTTGTGTGAAACGTAAAAAAATCGTGTATGTTTTTTTGTGCACTTGACCTCCATGCCTATACGTATTTAACCAGTGATTAAAAAGTCAGCCTGTATAAAAAATTAGCAGAAGCAAAGCCTAACGTCTCTCTCTTGTATGTTTCTTTTTGTATGTCTATTGTGTACAATAAACAGTAAATAAATAAAATACCGTTCCAATAAAACTGTCCATTTGTGACCCAATTTTAGTAAAACTTTGATCTGGTTTTGTCAACCTTTAAAGTAACCTTAGTTACATGATTATATCTTACAAAATTTTTGGATAAACTTTTATTTTCAACTTGTAACAGTGAAAGGTTGTTTACCGAAACGCGACCATGGCAAATGCATTTTTGTTACTTATATTGCAAGAATGTATTATAGTGCATAATTTAATTTCGCGGAATATATAACGCGATCATTGTTAACTTTCGCTCGCAATTCCTGACCATTTTTTAAAAATTCCATTGAAAAGAAGCATCTGGGTGATGATTAGAGCCTTGTCGGCCGGCTTTTCCACTAATCAATGGTGATTGAATGAAAATGGTCGCCATTTTATCCGTTCAGATGGCGAAATTAGGAACTATCCTACATTTGATGACGAATGCTGGTGGCGCCACCGCTACTGAATTTTCAGTTGCTAGGTTTTACAACTTCACGTTCGGTTGGCTGTTGCGCTGGTCGGGACGGCTGTCAGCAAATTATAATAAAACCGGCCAAGTGCCAGTTGTACTCGCGCACGAAGGGTTCCGTACCATTACCTATAAAACCGGCCAAGTGCGAGTCGGACTCTATAAAAACCATTATCTCTATAAAAGCGGCAAAAAAATCACGTTTGTTATATGGGAGCCCCTTAAATATTTAACTTATTCTACTTTTTAGTATGAGCAAAAAAATCACGTTTTTTGTATGGGAGTTCCCCTTAAATATTTATTTTATTCTGGTTTTCTATTGGCCCAATATTTTATTGGGCCAATAGAAATAAACCATCTGTGATTCAACTGTTCATTTCACAGATAGTTAATAGTTAACATTGAAAATTCAATGTTAACTATCACGGTTCATGAGATACAGCCTGGTGACAGACGGACGGACGGACGGACAGCGGAGCCTTAGTAATAGGGTCCCGTTTTTTCCCTTTGGGTACGGAACCCTAAAAATTAAACAGTTCTCAATATCGCCACCTGAAAAGATAAAATGGCCTCCATTGTCATTCAACCCCCATAGAGAGAGACGCCATTGTCTAGTGGAATAAACCCTCGGATACCCGAAAGTCCGTTTTCGAGCGGTGACGAATTGTAGATTCACGGGACGATTTCGCATAAAAATCGCTACGAAATGTGCCGAAGTCACATGACTTCGAAAATTAATCCCGCATTTATTGTTGATTGTTTAATTTTACCTTTGGTAGCATTTATTGAGTTTAAAGTAATAATTAATGAACATTGACAGTTAAACATGATTTATTATTCATTGTGACCGATTTTTACCCTAAATTAACGTGAAAGTGATGCCGGATAGGATAGTACCTAAGTAACCGGATAGGTATTCGTTGCATCTCAAATCGTGATTTATATCACAACAATAACATCACGGGAGCGGTTGGTAATGAGCCAGACTTGAAATCCGAAGGTCGCGGGTTCAAACCCTGGTGCGGGCCTGTACTACTAAATTCGTCTTTTCGGATTTATGTACGGATTTCTTATTATCACTTGCTCAACGGTGAAGGAAAACATCTTTATGAAACCCGCCCGTCCAAGAAAATTCATTTTCGAAAGACGTGCGGTCTACCAACCCGCATTGGGCCAGCGTGGTGGACTATGGCCTAAATCCCCTTCGTGTTTCGAAGGGAGGCCCGTGCCCCTCGGTGGGGACGTATATGGGCTGGTAAGAAGAAGAAGAATAACATCACACTCAACACAATATTTTCTCAAGTTCCTTGCGCCGAAACATATCGAGTTTACAATCATGCTAATGAAATTGACACCCTGAGTCATATGAATAATTAACTATCAAAATGTATCATAGTGTAATCTTCCATTATTATTTATCAATCAGAATCAAATTTATTCGATACGTATCAATAATAATCGTCCGCAGAGGCGCCACAGGAATCAAAAATAAGAAAATAATATTTGAATAAATTAGGGCATGAATAATTAACAATGTTACTTATTTAATATTCAAATAATGGATTTTTAATACATATTAGGCGTCCATTCACGTGCAGTCGACTCGTTACCTATTCACTCGGTCACCTATTTAGTTAATATCAATGCTATTTGTTCAATTAAGCTAATGAATTTCTTAATTACTAACATTCCGCTCGGGACCTCGTTCCCGTGGAAATTCGGGAAAATTATGTAGCCTATGTTACTCAAGGATATGTAGCATCCTAATGGTGAAAGATTTTTTTTAAATCGGTCCAGTAGTTTTTAAGTTTATTCGTTACATACAAAAATACAAATCTTTCCTCTTTATAAATATTAGTGTAGTTTGATTTTACCAATTGCTTAGTTACATACCATGGAAGAGATCAGAGGAAGAGATCCCTTCAGGGATAAGTGCGCCTTGGCATATGTATCTTTTGTATTAGTCTTTAAGAGTTTGCAATAAAGAGTTTACATACATACATACATACCATCTGTCAGATCTTTAAATTTCTTCAATATAGCTAACTTCTAAACACTGCTGACCCTAAATGGGCGATGATAGCAAATGTGGTGGGCGGTGTGAAAATAGGATCTTGTCAACACTAGATAAGTTAGATAAAGATCAATGACTAAAGAGTAAAAATACTACATACTCAAAGATAAAGATAAGTTAGAGTGACATTGTCAACACTGCCTCGTGTTCCTAGTTTGAATTGTGACATTAGCCAAATAGCTTTTACACTTTTCCCTTTGAGTAGTAGTATTTGTTTATAACTTTTCCATATGGTGTTGTTAGATCTATGATCATTGTTTATAGAAGAAAAACAAAAAGTATTCGTAAAGACAGATCAATGATAGCTGATGTCAAGCATATCATGTGACAAAACGTCAAGATCATGCATCTCTTTCATTGTTACATACTGCTCAACCTTAGCGATATTTTGGCTACAATGGGAAGTGTTGACAAAAGTAGTAAACCAATTGTTTGGCCGACCGTACTTACGTTAACAATTTCGAAGTCTATTTCGATATTATTGCATACCTAAGCCATTGTTCTTGACTGATTACGTTCCTATCTAAATATATAAAAGGAGAAACTGACTGACTGACTGACATATCAACGCACAGCCTAAACGGCTAAACGTAGGCACTTTAAATTTGGAAGGGACGTAGCTTAGGTACCGTAGAGGTGCACTAAGAAAGGAATTCCCGAAATTCCCACGGGAACGGGAATAAGCGGGAAAATCCTTTTGTATGAAAAATCTAAACCGCTTAAGTTAGATGCTTGAAATTTGGCATGCAGGTAGGTACCTTAGTAAACTTAAAGCTTAGTTGCAACAGGATATTGTAAAATTCCCACGGGAACGGGAGTTAGCGGGAAAAAAAAAATTGTATGTAAAAATCTAAATCACGTAATATAGATGTTTTCAATCTGTGTACTCTATACAACAAAAAAAACACGCAAACGAAGTTGCGGGCATCAGCTAGTCCTAACATAAACAATAATGAAGTAGAAGTGGGTACCTAATATAGGTAGGTAGTGTTTTATAATTCTTGTCGAAGGACAAACACCTTAACTCAACATACAGGGTGGTCGTTAACCTTGATTTTAACAGCTTTAGAGTATTGATTGCGTATAGGTAGCAGGTAGATACCTAACCATAACCATTTCATACCATAGTCTTTGTGGCATGTAATAATTTATACAAGGTGTTTCAAAAAAAACCAAAAAAAAATCCAAAATTAAATTTTAAAAGTGAAATTGTTGCAACTCTAGTAATCAGTTGCACGGTTTGACATCTTTCAAAATGAAAGTTTCATATAATTGATATGACATACTTGTCATATTTGTAATAGAGCTGCGCAATAAGCTAAATTTTTATTCATTTTGAAATATCATTTTTTTGGGTTTTTTGAAACACCTTGTATACATATGAAATGATGAGCTTAACCTATAATGGGTCGCTATTCATATAAAATTGTTACATAACTAGTCTATAGATAGTTATATCTCTATCTATACTAATATTATAAAGAGGAAATATTTGATTATTTGATTGTTTAAAAAATTATTTCACCGTTAGAATGCTACATTGCCCCTGAGTAACATAGGCTACATTACTTTCCCAAATTCCCACGGGAATGAAGTCCCGGGCGGAATGTTAGTTTCAACTAAGAAGCAAATGGTCATTACGAGACTGTATGTTTTAAACTCAGTTGCAGAGACGTCCATAGTTAATGCTACGTTAAATATCATAGTAGGTATCACTTTCCATGTTCTCGACGTTTTTTTTTTATGAGACGGGTTAACTCTTGACCTCAATCTTGACCAATGTCATAGATGAGGTCGACGATGGAGTGAGTTAACCCAGAAAATACCCATAAGGCACTGGTACTCCCACGCACCGACGGAACACGCAAGCTGTTTGGCGTCGGACTTCGGTAGGAGGGTAGTCGCGAACCAGACGGCCCTTTACAGAGCCTACCACACCGCATGAAACCATAGGACGACACCTCAGATCTTGTATGGTCTAAGCCTCAGATTCAGAACAAATTGAGGTGTCGTTGCCTGGGGTGGATTAATAGGAGGCAGGTCTCGTTTCTGTTTCCTTAATCGCCTCTTACGACACCCACGGAAAGAAATGGGGTGGTGTTATTCTCAACCGATCACCACACGGTTTAAAAGACGTAAACAAGGATGGCATTATATTAAAGAAGCTTTAACTCTAATGAACATTTCTGCATCTCAGTCATGATGTCAGCCCAGTCATCGTAAAGTGTTAAAAAACTTTAGGTTTTTACATTATTTCTGCTTGCTGACATAATAAATGTAAGTAAACAACATTTTTGAATCAGACTCGCTAATGAAATTAACACAGATTTAAAACTCATATTGACAACAACATGACAATGTTGGTATATTCATCAACAACATTGTATTCAAATTCATACCTACAGTAAGTTTAACTTCTATTCATCAAAGTTAGACCTGATTATGTAAATAGGTTTGTTCAATTCCTTTAAGTTATGCCAAGGCTACGCTTAATACCTATTCCCCTGTTTGGGAAGGCAGTTAATCAAAAGAAGTACACCTACCTACCTAAGTTAAAACAACCCTTGCTGACTTATAATTCTTTTTATTTCATACATTTAAAATTTCTAAGAAAATGAAACACGAAATTGCAATAACGCCGATAACGAATCATTGAGATTCAATGTAATGAACGCTAAAAATGCACGCAAATTCAAGTTATGACCGAAAGGTCAAAGCCAAGGTTCATATGCAGTGCAGTTCATTAGCCTCATCTACATTCGAATTAATTAGGTAGATATTATATCAATTATTGTTTCATTATAGCAACTATTAGGATAGCAACCATAAACAGTAGCGGCGTTAGGGTAGGGCGCGGTTGGGCGACCGCCCGGGGCGCCGGATGAAAGGGGCGCTGCACGTCTACTTATTCGAACAGTTAAATGAGTACTCGAAATCTTGGTCTTTTATGTATAATATTAAAGATTCCGAAAATGATTGAAGATCTGGCATTGCGCCATTCATTGTTTGATCTTTGCGCATTCATTGTGATAAGCTCGCGGAATAAGTGTAATTTCGAGCATAGGCGTGCAATAGCACTTAATAAGCGGTGTCTAGTTTATAGCTGTGGATATGTTACAAAAGTAAATGATTGTATAACGAAGAAAATTCTATTTTGTTAATTATAAGTATATCCGTGATTGAAGAGGAATCTAGCTGTTTTTATTAATCGCCCCCCAAGAGACATCTTGCCATAGCGTATATTATCACCGCACTTCTTCCCTGCTGTCTGGTAGTCGGTTGATAATATCACCCACCACCCCATATCTTTCATGCCATCTGGCGATCGGTTTGAGAATTGTACTACCCCGTATCTTTCTTGCCATCTTGCGACTGGTTATGAATATCACTACCTCATATATTTACGTAGGGTGAAAGTAATTGATCACTATATCGCTCTTTAATCTCGAGTGATTTAGTGCTTTATAATAAACTAGCTTTCCGCCCGCGGCTCCACCCGCGTGGACTAAAGGTTATGTCGTGCCCAACTGTGGGATAAAATATAGCCTATGTCCTTTCCCAGGCTCTAATATATCTCTGTACCAAATTTCATCAAAATCGGTTCAGTAGTTTAGGCGTGAAAGACGGACAGACAGACAGACAGAGTTACTTTCGCATTTATAATATTAGTATGAATCTACGAGGGAGTTATATGAATGATAAATGATAACCTTTAAAAAGAATAAAATAAAATATTTTTAACAAAAAACTTACCCGCAAATTTAAATTTTTGGTCAATTTTTTGTTAAAAATATTTTATATAAATGGTTATTGCATTCCTTTCCCTATTTTCGCATGGGTTTGAATTGCAGTTGGGGGGCGCCGCGCCGTAGACATCTCGCCCAGGGCGCTGGTAGTGTTAAAACCGGCACTGACCATAAAAAATGTTTTAATAAGAATTTAAGTACCTAACTCTTATGTGTTCAAAAACTTTGCAAACTTACAAAACTTTTATCATGAACAGCGCCATCTATTGGAAATATAGGATTCTAGCTTGAATGACATTTCGCGTGAACGTGGTGGCTATACTGGCCATCGGCTTAAAAGACTAGTATCCAAACCGTAATCGTTCAAAAAAACGCATATGTCAATGTCAGTTCATGTTACTCAAATCAAATGTTCAAAAACTCATTCTTTCCTGGGTCGTGGTAATAGAAAGTGTTTATTGTGCATTTTCCTTCCAAATAAACTTTGCGAAATTCTCACAAAATACTTGTTTATGTACAAATACTTGATTTTCAACATCCCGTAATTTCGAGAAGTTCTTTTGGCTTTTCTCTTATCACGATTATAAGTTTTTATCAACTAGTTGACCTCCGGCAAAACTTGGGGTTTATAAAAACTTGTTTTGGAAACTTGGAGGACTTTGATCCTCTCTAAGTTACGTGACCAAAGTATTACGTGTTTAGAGTTTAGAGCTTCGACACAATGGTTTCAGGTGAGTCGTTTTCGATTTAAATAACCACTACATTAAATACTACCTACTCATTACAAATTACCTAAATGACTTGTATGTTCCATACATAATAATTACAAAGATCCTGGGTCGTATCATTTTATGATCGTTTATAATGCGTAATAGCTGTTTAAAATACGATTGCAGGTATGAAATATCTGGTCCCATAAGAGATCAAAACAACAATAAATGTTTAAAAACATTACTTCAGTCTGTGATGAAATCTCTTCAAAAGAAAAACTTCTTGTTGAATAATTGTTTAATTTCAAGGTCTATTTTTATTATGTGTCATAAGGTTACTGTTCATTCAAAACAGAAGTTTATTACACAAAGGATATAGTTTGAAGCTTTTATGGCCATAAGAATATAGTTTGTTATAAACCAATGTCTATTGTATGTTGTGTACTTTTGTGTAATTATTAGACCATTCCATTTTTGAGTACAGGTCATAGAACCTTCAGGCACAAATATTGTAAAATGTACTTTTTCTTAAAAGAAGGTACTTAAGGAAATATATGGAAATAATTTTTACCTTCTGATAAACAAAGTCAAAGTCTAAAATATTTATTTCATAGAAGATATAAAGTGCTGCTTGAAAACGTCATAAAAATACATTAGCAACACCATTACTTGCCTTAGATGTATCTCTCTTAAGTTTTTAAAAATCTATTTTCATTTAGGTTCTTAACTAAGTATATGTATAATATTTCACATACAATGTGACAATTGTTTTTTGAATAATATTATAAAGAGGAAAGATTTGATTGTTTGTTTGTTTGCATTGAATTGGCTCCGAAACTACTGGACCGATTTGAAAAATTTTTTCACCATTAGAAAGCTACATTATCCCCAATGGACATAGGCTACATAATTTTCCTTAATTCCCACGAGAAGGAAGTCCCGGGCGGAATGCTAGTGAATAATAATAACAGAGAAATGGTTGTTTCCTCACTTTTTTTTATTTTTTAGAACAGAAGTACTCTTTATTTAAAAAAATAAATTCCTTCCATGGAAAATTTAAATTTAACACCTTATTGTAAAAACCTATAAATAATAAATAAACGCTACACACTCAAAGGCCCACATTAAGGTTTTCCATGGTGTCATGGATCCCTCGGAACATGCTTAAAGCTAGAGACAGACACCCTTGACCCAAAAACAAACTTCTGTTTTTTTTTTCAGGAATCTGGAGCTAGACCACTTTTCAATATTTTACCAATTATAACAACAACCACATTTCTGAATATCATTATTAATTACATAAACACTTGCAAAAGCAGTTCAGTGAATGCTCTAGTAATAAAATTATTCATGGAATAAGGCTAAATCAGGTTTATTTTCATACTTGTATTTTGTTTTGTGAAATTGTAGTTTCCATCATTTAGAATAGTCAACAAAAATTAGGAGGCTACTCTCTAGTCAGAAAAATGATATCAATTGTCAGAGAATGATTTTGATTCGTGATTGTACGAGTAGGTACGTCCAAATTTTTTTTTGGCCCTGGAAACTCTGGTCCTACTTGTAGTACCCGTCATACGTTATATCCACATGTGTGAATTTTTATACCATCTAATAAGTTTAAAGAAATCAATTTGCATGCTAGGTAATTACGTAATAATAACAGTAAATTTACTGTTATTCTTGAAGTGACTTTGGCGTGTTAAAACCCGTAAAAAGTTTCTTAACTTGATATTGGCGACATCGCCATTCTATACATATTTAAGGCGACTACAGCACCCGATAAAGGCAGCAAACATAGGAATAGTGCCATCTCCGTCTCTCAACAGGCCTGGGCCGGCAGTGCGAACAGTGTCGATACACGAAGTTTACGATTATGAAAGCTGCGTGCGTAAAAACATGTTTGAAAGTTAGAAAAATGTGATTTATGGAAAGGTAACAGCTTAAATCGAAAAATGCGAACTACTTATCGAGAGTGTTCAATCACGAACATTTTGATAGCAAATTCAAGTTCCTGTGTGCATTTTACTATCGTTTTTACAGCTTAAAAGATACACAATATTGGTATTTAGAAGTGACTTTGTGAGCTTTTTCTATCGAACCAATAGTGCTGAATCATGTTTTCAGCAAACTACTTATCTAGTTTATGTCCTGAATATTACCGTAGTATTTTTTTTCTTCGATTTAATGCAGTGCGTCATGCTTATCTACGCATCATAAAATCGTAATTTAGGTGCTGTAGTCGCCTTAAATTATGATTAAATTCGTAGATATTTCCAAAATCACGATTGTAAACGACATTTTTCGGTATGGACTGACAAAGAACCCAACAAATCGAGAACTATTCAACCTACACAGTAAACATATTCGTACTATAAAACTACAATCGCTATAATAACTAGGTATTGATTTTATTGATTACCAGAACAATAGCCGTGAATAACTGCTTACGGACATGCGACTTAAGATGATTTCTAATGCGATTTTGATTCACCTCGGCGTTTTCCTCAATTTCCGTTATTTTCTTTTGAGACTAGGTACACATGGCAGCATATCAAGCTTTACATATTGACCTTGACGTCGCCCTTATTTCGCTCATAATAGTGCCGGCTTTCGTAGTGCTAATGGGTAACCTGATGTGTGCTGCTGTCTGTACATTTCCAAGTATTCTCTCTCACTTATGCGATTTTTCTTCACATCCAGCCGAACTAGCATATGGGTGACTTTAATTATTTTTTTTACCAGCCCATATACGTCTCCACCGAGGGGCACGGGCCTCCCTTCGAAACACAAAGGGGATTTAGGTCATAGTCCACCACGCTGGCCCAATGCGGGTTGGTGGACCGCTCGTCTTTCGAAAATGAATTTTCTTGGACAAGCGGGTTTCATCACGATGTTTTCCTTCACCGTTAAGCAAGTGATAATTATAAATCCGTACATAAATCCGAAAAGACGAATTTAGTGGTACAGGCCCGCACCAGGATTTGAACCCGCGACCTTCCGATCACAAGTCTGGCTCATTACCAACTGGGCTATCACTGCTTTTGGTGACTTTAAATTAGTAACTTTAAGATGACTTTAAATTAGTGAGACAAAATTGTTTTTTTACGTAGAAACGTAAGTTTCTTGGGAAAAGTTGTTCGGTATCGTGGGCTGACTCACACTCTCAATATTCGCTAATTTAAGGCGAATACAGCACACATAGGAATAGTGCCATCTCCGTCTCTCAACAGGCCTGGGCCGGCAGTGCGAACAGTGTCGATACACGAAGTTTACGGACTATGAAAGCGTGCGTGCGTAAAAACATGTTCGAAAGTTAGAAAAATGAGATTTATGGAAAGGTAACAGCTTAAATCGAAAAACGCGTTAACTACTTATCGAGAGTGTTCAATCACGAACATTTTGATAGCAAATTCAAGTTCCTGTGTGCATTTTACTATCGTTTTTACAGCTTAAAAGATACACAATATTGGTATTTAGAGGTGACTCTGTGAGCTTTTTCTATCGAACCAAAAGTGCTGACTCATGTTTTCAGCAAGAATCTTATCTAGTTTATGTCCTGAATAATACCGTAGTATTTTTTTTCTTCGATTTAATGCAGTGCGTCATGCTTATCTACGCATCATAAAATCGTAATTTAGGTGCTGTAGTCGCCTTAAGGCCCGTATTACTGAAGGAGACTCTAGTCTTGATCTATACTTAAATATTAATTGTCTCTTTCTCTCACTATCAAATTGATAAAGACGACTGCTACTCAAGTATAGATCAGAGTTTGAGTCGCGTTCTGTTACTACGGATCTTAATTTCAAATGACATATAAGTTATTTTTAGACTTATCTAAGTGGTGTTGTCATGTTTTGGTCATTGTAATGTAAAACTATGATATCTATTAGTATTTAAATATTGTGTATAGATTTAAATTATCTTATTATTCATATCATAACAAGGTCCCTATTCTATCGACTTTTCGGCTCTTTCTACATATAGATCTTTTCTGTCTTCTTGTCTCTTCCATTACCTGACACTGGCAGTAAAAGGTCGTTCATTTAAGAACGAACCGCTTGCCGTAACCTACCAAGAAGTGTGTGTGCTTATAACTTTTAAACGGCTGAACCATTTTTGATCAAACGTAGCTCTAAGAACCATCTTGATAAAGTCAGCTTTCAAACAAAAAAAACGGCATCAAAATTGTTTTATTCGTGTAGGAGCTGCGATGCTACAGACAGATACATATGTTAAACTTTACCCCTCTTGGGTTAAAAACACATAAGGTACAGTATGACTTTCGGTTGTATGACATAATAATTCGATGTACTTTTGGCTATACAATGAGAATGAATAAATAAAATTTATTTTTTTATACATTTATTCACTCTTCAAGTGTTCCGCAAGTATTTAAATAAAAATGTTCTTGAGTTCAAGCTTAAACGAATATAAATGAATTTGCTGACGTCATTTCACTTTTCGTTTTTAGATTTTCTGCTTGATATTAGTCACTTCAACAAAATGCAAACATTTTGGATAGTTGCATCTTTTAATGCCTTCTTCGATCTAGAACGTATTAACAGGAATCGTAACTCCAAAATTAATAATTTTGTATCATCACCCCCGACATTCAATTGCTTATAACTTTTAAACGGCGGAACCAATTTTGATCAAAAAAAAGACGCTTCACACTCAAAGGCCCACATTAAGGTTTTCCCTTGTGTCGTGGGTCCCTTGGAACACACAAAGACAGACACAAACACCCATGACCCGAGAACAAACATCTGCTTTTTACACAAATATTTGCCCCGACTGGGAATCGAACCCAGGACCCGTCGATCGAGAGGCAGCGTCACTACCACTCGACCAAGCCGGCCGTAAGCTAAGATCAAGTATAGCTAAGATAAGAACCATCTCGTTTATATCAGCTTTCAAAGAAAAAAACGCATCGAAATCGGTCCATTCAAGGAGCTACAATGCCACAGACAAACACACAGAAATACACGTCCTAGTTTAAAATTCTTTAATTACCTAGTTAGCGAAACTTTAGAATAGAATAGAATAGAATAAATTTTTATTCAGTAACATACACCCAATATACAAATCCAACTTATGCCTGCTATGCCTTATTTCAATGTAGGTGTTATGCACCAAAAAGGGTGTCCAGCTCAGCGTAATGCAAAGACGAATGAGTCGTCTCGGCGCTGATTTTCAGCTGGTCCCTGAACTAAAAAATAATATTACATAGCTAAACCTAAATTAAATTAACAAAGCTGATATCGTTAACAGTACCAGTGTGCGTGTGCGTGCGTGTGTAGTGTGTGGGAGAGAGAGCATGTAAGTGTTATGTATCTATTTAGAAGTGAGTGATTCTAAGTAAGGTGTGTGTATTCTATACGTAGGTATGTGTGTTAATTGTGCCAAAAATATTACATTTTCGGTTTGCCTAGGTGCGAGATTTATTTAGTCTTTAATGTATAGTTTTAATATTAACAATTTTTAGGATTTAGGAGGTAATTCCTTCCCATTCAACAAAACAAAACGATATAAAATTATATGCATACCTATAATTGATTTATGATAAGAGTACCATGGCATCGATCGCTCAAATTGTATGGAGACGCAAATATTTTTTTATACCACGTTATTTTTTAATCAGTGCGAAAATTTTTTGTACGTAAACTTTATGAAAATTTAACAGACCTGTATTTTTGTTTTATATCGTTTCATATAAAAATTTCAAGCTAGATCGTCTGAAGCACGAAAATAAATCAAAATTTTTGTATGCAAAAAAAAATCTTATCGTCCAATTGACTTGAAATTTGGTAATTTAGTACTCTTCAACACAACTTGTGACATCCGTGTTTCTGCGTTTTACAAAATTCATCCTCTATCTAAGACGTTAAAAAGGGTTATCAAAATCAGAAAATTGTGGAAAAAAATATTTTTTTCTCCTTATTTACGTTATATCAACGTTACTGACACCGTAAGATGCGTACTGATTAAAGTCACCCTGTATTTCGACCTACATTTTCCTTAGGGAAAGTTCAGTGTAGTAGCATATTCACGTTCTTTATTTTCCCTATACCTATAGCTTATTCGAAGTCACCCCAACATACTACTTATTTATGTCGTAAAAATGTTCAATGGGTGTTAAAGGGTATCAACACGTCAACCATTGATAAGTTTATTTCTATACGAGCTGAGTTAACAATGCATATTGTGTCTTTTGTTACAGGAAACATTACCACTTCGAAACCGCAGCCAGTGAATATTGCGGAGGTAGGTCACTTATAAATAGATATGTACACTCTTTCCGTTATCTATAAGGTTGTCTGGAAGAAACCACTCCGTGGGATAAGTTTGCCTTCATATATTACTGATACTTTTTGTTTGTTTGTTGGGGTTTAAGTGTTTGTGAGTTTTCATATTTTCTGTTTATGGTATACTTTTTATAATTAAAAATATAAAAACAAATAGTAACAGCACCCTTTCATTTTCTATAGTTAACATCGTAAATTCGACTAATAATAAATATATAAATCAAAGCAAGAGAATCTTCAATGACATTTTTCGAAGTATTTTTCACAATATTTATATGATATCTTACCATCAATCTTACATAAGCAGCTTACAGATAAATACTTAACGTAATACCTAATTGCAAGATAAAGTTAAAGATTG
This sequence comes from Aproaerema taeniolella, assembly GCA_949987775.1. NCBI lineage: Eukaryota > Metazoa > Arthropoda > Insecta > Lepidoptera > Gelechiidae > Aproaerema > Aproaerema taeniolella. The sequence goes on along the minus strand of OX465261.1, from coordinate 4,738,977 downwards.
CTTAATAGTAGTGAATACATTGTGTATTTTTATTAAGAACAAAGGTCAGGATTAATAATTTTAATATGGGCTATTTTATATGAAATACTAGCTTTCCGCCCGCGGCTCCGCCCGCGTGGACTACAGGTTATATCCTTTCCCAGGCTCTAATCTATTTCTGTACCTACCAAATTTCATCAAAATCGGTTCAGTATTTTAGTCGTGAAAGACGGACAGACAGACAGAGTTACTTTCGCATTTATAATATGTATTAAGTAAGGATTTTTATTTTATTTTACATAAGCAAAGAAAAACTAGCATAGGTTGGTTGGTTTCTACAGAGTTATCAAATGAATAATACAAGAATTCACCATAAACTTGTAACTTCATTCACTCGCAGATTTATCGTACATTGCTTCTACACAGTGATTTTATTCACCATTAACATTATTCACCTATAGAAACAAAATCCATCAATGTATTGACATCTTTCTTATCAAGCATCGTAGGCAGTAGCACATAAGTCTCAATGAAAGGAGAACATGAACGGCCGATAACTGTTCTAATTTTAACACTGCTATCAATTCTCTAATCACTGCTGCTGTCTGTGAGCGCAGTTGCTTTTTTGTTTTTTAATTAATTGTAATAGCAGCAGCTTGAGTCTGATGCACGACAAACTCGCGCGGCACGCCAATCGGCTGACGGTGAAATTTCATTTTGATTGCGCGAGGGCCAAGCGCAAAGGCTTGCCGGCCCTTTGCAGTTGTCAATGTTGACATTTTGATATAGCACCGCGGCGCATTCCGCGCGCGAGCACATCGTGCTCGAGCTGCTGATTGCCGCAATTTTGCGTTATTTTATAACAATTATTTAAGTATGTTTTGAAATCTGTTAGGCAGACTAAAAGACACCATTTCAATTCATTGTTGTTTGACACTTCCGTTCCAATCACAATCCGTTTACTCGTTGAGGCGTAAAAGCGGAACAAACAAAACTCGCAAATGTTTTTTGTATTCATAATATTACTGAAATTGTTGTCTTAAACCTAACACTACTTCCAGGTTGTACAAAAAGCGCGCGACAGTTTCAACAGAGGCGTCACAAAACCAATAGAATGGAGGCGGAAGCAGCTACAGAACTTACTGCGAATGTACGAGGAGAACCACACTGCTATGATCGACGCCCTGGCCAAAGACCTGCGCAGGAGCAAGATGGAAGCCGTCCTGCTGGAAGTGGATTACCTCATCAATGATCTGAGAAACACGCTGCATAACCTTGATGACTGGGTGAAGCCGGAGAGGGTACGTTTTTGGATATTCGTCAGTCATTATCACCATCCGCAGCCCATATCTTATACCGAATGCTGGGCATAGGCCTCTTGTCGTCACATTAAGGCGACTACAGCACCTAAATTACGATTTTATGATGCGTAGATAAGCATGACGCACTGCATTAAATCGCGGAAAAAAAATACTAAGGTTATTGAGGACATAAACTAGATAAGATTCTTGCTGAAAACATGAGGGAGCACTTTTGGTTCGATAGAAAAAGCTCACAAAGTCACCTCTAAATACCAATATTGTGTATCTTTTAAGCTGTAAAAAAAATAATAAAATGCACACAGGAACTTGAATTTGCTATCAAAACGTTCGTGATTGAACACTCTCGATAAGTAGTTAACGCATTTTTCGATTTAAGCTGTTACCTTTCCATAAATCTCATTTTTCTAACTCTCGAACATGTTTTTACGCACGCACGCTTTCATAGTCCGTAAACTTCGTGTATCGACATACTGTTCGCACTGCCGGCCCAGACCTGTTGAGAGACGAGATGGCACTATTCCTATGTGCGCTGCCTTTATCGGGTGCTGTAGTCGCCTTAAGCGTATAGCTTATCCTTCTAGGGCAGGGTTTCTCAAACTTATTTTTACTAGAACTCCCTTGGGAGTTTGCCATTTCTCGCGCATCTTTACAGCTAAGGAAACCTAGTACTTGGATCGTTGCGACCCTTGTGTATAAACAGCACCAAATGACTCGGTTTTTGCCTGAAACAAATTATATATATATATTTTTTTAATTCATCAAACATTGCTTCTGGTACAAACCAATTCTCGATGGAGATTAGTTGTGGTGCAATTCAAACACAGCAATGTAGGAAAAATCAGCGTAGTTCAATCGTTATCCACATCATCTATAATAGCCAAGTTTGCCAAAGAATATGATCAATAAGCTATTAAAAGTCAATCTATTATTCTTTTAAAACCACTATAGTCTCATTGTGCTTAGTGCTCATTAGAATTAGTACAAAGATTCTTTAAGACAAAGGAACATGCAATCGGTTGGTTGTGCAGATAATTACCTACGTTTCATCGACAAAAGCGTCTATATGATTTGTCTCTATGACATGGACAAATCACCGAAACGAATTAAACGAGACAATTAAAGTAAACGTTGTCTCAATCGACAACTATTATACTATTATAAACACATCTTGTTTTGTCATCGTAGTTTACTTGAGACATCCTTCATGACGACACATATAATCAAGAAATTACTCGCTTTGTAATTCCTAGTTTTAAGTACGTAGTTTTAAGACATACGCTTCCTTTGAAGACTTTGTTCTCCTGTAGCGCCAAATATTGTCCGAATAGCCATTGTAATGTTTGAAACGCTAGTCAATGTCCATAGCGTCGTAGTAACTACTATGTGGAATTGCTGAATTTCGCATAGCTCAAAAAATTGCTTTTATAACCTGCTTTTATCACAATTTATAAACTTAAATCGTGTAGCTTTCAAGGAAATAACGATCAGTACATAATTATAAAAACCCCAGCGTTTGTTAAAGTATTAATGCAATCAATGAGAGAACACATAATCACTTACTTGATTTCTTAAATAAGTCTTTTCTTCTATTTAAAAATATAAAATTGAAGGTCCTGACCCACTGACTTATCAACGCCCAGTCCAAACGCTCGGACCTAGAAAGTTAAAATTTGGCGCAAAGGTTCCTTTTATATCGTAGGCAAGGAATACGCAAGGTCTTTTAGAAATTTCCACAAGCATTAAATGTAATGAAATAGTCCCCGAACCGTACCAGACGCTGAGAGGTCCCCACCCGGGCTAACATGAGATAATTTTGTCTCATTTCCCTATTTCGTACTGACACTAAGTGATAGAACAAGATGTTGGATCGACATACAATAATATGTGTTTTACTTGCTTGTGATAGTCAATTCAATGTCTTAAAAGCTTTATTTCATTTCATGGAACATTTAGGGTGTTAATAGGCAAGAAACTCCGAGGGTTTCTCGTTGCGTTCCTTGTTCGATCTCGTTATATATTTTTTTGTGATTCCTTTCGTGTTCTGTGTTTATGATGTTTTACTATCTATCTCTTATTTTCCACAGCCATCAAAAGGCTTAGTAAACGTCTTAGACGACGTGGTGATCTACAACGATCCTTACGGAGTGGCCCTAGTGATCGGAGCATGGAATTACCCCTTACAACTGTTGCTGCTGCCCATGTCTGGTGCTATCGCGGCCGGCAACGCGGTTATTGTGAAACCGAGCGAATTATCGGCTGCTTGCGCGAAGTTCGTCGCCGAGACGCTACCGAAATACTTGGATAGCGTAAGTTGGAATTATTGCTATTCAATGTCATGCTTTTTAAAGAAATATATACAAGGCTTTACGTATCTCTCTTTTAACCTCTCGGGTGGTTAATCAGTCCATGAAACTGAACAACTTTCCCAAGGAACATAGGTCAAAATACGAAAAATAAAGCCCTGTATATTTCATACTGTCTCACAAAATGAATCAGTGTCTTTATCAGTAAGCTGCGAACGCTTCTTTATCACTAACGAGTCAGTAAATATGTAACGAAATTACTACCTGATGGAATTATTTTATAGATAAAAACAAGTTTCTTTTTGTTTTTGTTTCTCGTACTGGCAGAATATCAGCGCTATACTATAGCTTTGCCGATGTATCAAATGCTGAGCTAGCGCCTTTTTGGGTGACACTGTTACAATTTTTGTATATAATGTTAAGTTAAATTAAAGAAAAAATACTGTGTCTCCTACATAAACTTTTATTTATTGTCTTTTTTATTAAAAGCCGATAGACACCAGCTCGCCCAAAACTACTTAAAAGGGCAAAAAGCTAAAGTTACAAAAGGTAAAACATATGTCGTTACTATCATATCTATCGTATTACAGGAAGCGATAATAGTAGTAGAAGGTGGTCCAGCGGAGACCACAGAGCTGCTAAAACAGAAGTTCGACTATATCTTCTACACAGGCGGAACCAACGTCGGAAAGATCGTGTATGAGGCAGCCACTAAACACCTCACGCCAGTCACTCTCGAGTTGGGAGGGAAGAGGTAGGCACAGACAGAAGTACCTCGTTTATAAGTATACAGGGCGTCCCACGGCTATATGCCACATGGAGGGAAAGTACCTTAATTATTTTAGATGGGACATTTTACTGAAAGAAGACTTTATTTTAATTTTAAAACAATTTAAACTGCATTCATACATTTTTATATAATTGCCTCTTAGATCATATATTGGGTGAAAAAGAACCTCCTAGCTATATTCAAAATCCTGAACCAGTATTACTCAAAGAACACATTTATGAAAAAAAAAAATTTTTTTCAATGGGAAAAGTTCATTTTTTGCCTAAACGTAGACATTACTCGTACACCAGGCATGCAAGGGGTGCGAGTAGCGCTCGGAGGGTGCGCCTGAGTGGTGTCTACGTTTAGGAAAAAAAAATATCCCCCCCCCAAATAAAAAAATAATAAAAAAAAAAGTGTTCTGTAAGTGATACTGGTTCAGGATTTTCAATAAAGCTAGGAGGTTCTTTTTCCACCTGTATAGTGGTAGATACACGAACGCCGTTTGATAAACGGCGCCACCAAAACAAGGCATAAATCAAACGTATGCCTTGTTTTTAGTCAGTCGCCAATCGAAAGCGCCGTTAAAATAAAGCCTTCTTTCAGTAAAATGTCCCATCTACAATAATTAAGCTACTTTCCCTCCATGAGACATAGCCGTGGGACGCCCTGTACAATTGCAGAAGTCTTATTTTTAACCCCCTTATTTTTAGCTGTATTTAATAAAATTGGTTCAGCTGTTTAAGAGTTACAACCGGTCATTGTCGGGGGCGATACATTTTTTTTATGATAGTGGGTGATACAATGGTTGTTGCGTGCGCGCAATTTAGACGATGCATTTAGTGATAGACCTAACTTTTGTAAAAAGATGCTAGGTCATAAATAATGGGTGGGGTCCCACCTCGTCCGTGCCCACATCGAATAATACTTATTGCTGGATTTTGTGAATTTATATATGTAACATGTTGTCTTGACCTACAATAAACTACTAGACTTCTAATCGCGCTCAAAAACTGTCCGCCGCAAATGAATGCCCATCACGGCGATTGGGCATTCTTTTTGATAAGTTTTCTCTTTCATTCTTTTGTTCAGTTCTTTTATCCTGCTCACTCATCCGTCAGTTCGTTCAAAGCACGGACAGTTTTTGGATGACGTTTCTTTGAGATTGTGTATCGAGTTGTTTTATTGTATATCAATGCGTGTTGCTTAAGTAAAAGTAGGTAATGTTGCTTAAATAATAATAAATTTCTTAATGGTAGATAAAATACATATGTATAATTTTCTGCCATTTATAGTTTGTTGATAACAGATAATTAAAGAAAAAAAAAATGTTTCTGTGAATTTCTTAGTTTATAATTGGGTTATCGATTTTGTGTTAATATTTTTGATTGCATGGCTTTATAATGATTACTGGTATTTTTTTCGTATTTTGTTTGTATGTGTGGTCGAACGTTGCGACTAAAAATATTGTACGCCGTAACTGGCATATCGAGTATGTTTCTGTCACAAAATAACATCCATATTGTACTCTCGATAAACAATAAAGATATTTGATTTGTAACATTTAGTACGTAACCAGTAGAGATGCATTTAACGTAACTACCTGTTTACTATAAATTTGGACCTGGCGTCGATGACGTCACTCCGACGCATGCATGCGTATTGTATGCAAAGCATCAATACAATACAATACAAATATACTTTATTGCACACCAACATTACAGAACATGAGACAGAGTAAAAGTTACATTATGAACAGTAATAAAGTTAGGGTACAAAAGGCGGCCCCATTGCTAAGAAGCAATATCTTATCGGCAACCTATAGGTATGGAGAAGATAAAATTACACCATATAAGTGTGGGTGCAAAAATACATACATAAATACATACATAAATATACTTACCTACATAAACTACATTACACACATACAATATACCTAACACAAATAAATACATATAATATATATACTATACATAACATACACCTTACGGAAATACACAATGGAAAAGTAATAACATTCTACACAAAGGAAAAATAATAATAACAAAAAACACATAAGGAATACTATATAGAGACAACCCATCATTAGGAATATTTATGAAACTTAAACAAATGTTTTTGTAAAAACACTAAATTTAAATTAATGGGATGATTTTTATAACAAAACGAAAAAACTAAAACGATTCAGCTAACATTTGACAAGGGTATTTTAAAAACGCTTACCCGCCCCTTAGCCTTATTCTATTCACAAGTAATTTTAGTGAAGAAAAATATTCGGTGGAAATCTAAGCCTGGGGCCATGGGTTCAAGTCCCATTCGCACCGAACCGAACCGCGCACCGCCTTATAAATATCAATGAAAAATTACTAAAGTTTTGTGGGAAACGATCGCCCCAACACATCTATTGATTCTGTTGGGGTTGCGTGCGCGGCACAGTGAAAAAATGTTTATACAATATTAAAAGTTTATTATAAGTACAGTAAAAAATGTTATAGTAAACACTATTAAAAGCAAAAAATGTTGTAAAATATTAGAAAATTTTAAAGAATGCACCCGGTCGGCGATTCGGAAAGATCCAATCCTCTGAAGTAGGTAATTTACATTTTATTTAAATCTGCCATTAAGCATAACATTTTTCTGTCCCTTAGCCCGGTATACATCGACAACACGGTGGATATCGTGGTATCCGCCCGACGAATCCTTTGGGGGAAGTTCATAAACGCCGGCCAGACGTGCATCGCTCCAGACTATGTATTGTGCACTAAAGAAGTCCAAGATAAGTTTATTGCAGCAGCTAAGAAGGTGCTCAAAGAATGGTATGGAGACGAACCTCAGAAGAGCCCTGATCTATGCAGGATCGTTAACAGCAGGCATTTCAGGTAAGACGAAGAGAGATCGCACGATTGATGGCGAAAGTTAGAAAGAGACAACTCTATTTTGTCATTTTCTGAGCGCAAGCGACAAAGGATCAAACTGTTAAAGGAAGCAGTATCTTGTTTTTTTTTGGTCCGCCATATTGGATCACTTATCTTAAAAGTAACGTACGTACATACATTGCAAGTTAATAAAAAGCTTGTAATAAAAAATGACGGCCACTCGACTGATGATCCTAATGAACTGACGGATTAGGTAGTGTATTACGCCTACATGGACAAAATATACATACATACGCTTACGCCTATAATCCCTATAGGGGTAGGCAGAGCAGCAGTTGTTTTAAAACCACTTGATGCCTCGTTCGGTATAGATTCAGAGGGTTATATTATATTAATATGATGTCAGCGGTGAGAGGTTGTCAGCCTTTTGGCCACAAAACAGCAAAACCCTCGCGTCCCACTACTGACTTTCACAGTATGCCTGCGAAGAGTAGGCATTTGGCACATTTATAAACACACTAGCTTTCCGCCCGGGACTTCGTTCCCGTGGGAATTTATGTAAATTAGGTAGCTTATGTTACTCAGGGATAATGTAGCGTTCTGATGGTGAAAGAATTTGGATAAGGTGTCAGCAACCTTCATACCAAATTTTATCAAAATTGGTCAAGCCATTTGAGCGTGAAAGTGTAACAAACATCCATGACGATGATGAGGTCCGACCACTCATCGGCCATGGCGACCACTTCAACTCCTAATTTGTTTGGCGCTCGTGTGCCCGAAGATGGCACATCCATGAAACATCTGTACATACAAACATTCGCGTTTATAATATTAGTAAGGACATGTGACAAATTAAAAAAGACAATTACACTTTCAGCCGCCTCCAAACTTTACTCGATGCCAGTAAAGACAAAGTAGCGGTTGGAGGTAACTACGACCCCCAGGACAAATTCATTGAACCCACCATTTTAACTAACGTATCGCCTTCCGACAAAATAATGGAAGACGAGATATTTGGCCCGATTCTCCCCATCGTGCCTGTTGAAAACGCATACGAAGCTATTAAATTCATCAATAGCAGGTAAGGTTTTTTAAACGAAAACTAAAACGAATATAATTTCCACAGGGATGCTTTATTTCTCATTGTCAGTTTCCACAAAATGGTTGTTGAAACGTAGCACTTATCGTTTGTTGTCACAGACATTTACACGACTAGATTACGCTTGCCTCATCTTCTCTATAGAAGCCAAGCGTGCCATTATTTTTCTATCTACTGTGACGTCACCCGAGCGATTTAGCGATGGAACGGCGCCAAAAGAAAGCAAATTTTAGATTACGCTTGCCTCATCTTCTCTATAGAAGCCAAGCGGCCATTATTTTTCTACCTACTGTGACGTCACACGAGCGATTTAGTGATGGAACGGCGCCAAAAGAAAGCAAATTTTTGATTACGCTTGCCTCATCTTCTCTATAGAAGCCAAGCGTGCCACTATTTTTCTACCTACTATGACGTCACACGAGCGATTTAGTGATGGAACAGTGCTAAAGGAAGCAACTTTTGCTCCTTTATTTATACGCGAAGTACAAATACTTGCGTTGTCCAGTCGTATATATGTCTGTGTGTGTTGTTGTGAAACCTGTGTAACTTAAAAAATACCTACTGCCGGGCTGAAAACGCACTTAAGCTCGTATTACAGAAGGAGACTCAAATCTTGATCCATTCTTACTTAAGCATTGATTGTCTCTTTCTCTCTCTAACAAAATGACATAATAGACTGCTACTTAAGTAAAGATCAAAGATTAAGTCCGGTGGATCCGGCAATCCGGCGGATCCGGTACTATTTGGCTAGAACTTCTGTAATACGGACCTGAGACGTAACTCTCAGTAAACTACTGAATCTATTCAAGGAAAATTTGAACTTAATTGTAACTGACAAAGGTTTAAATTCTTTTGAATCAACTTTCCAAATGCAAGATCCGTTCCAAATGCAAGAGTAATGCAGTTTTACTTCAAAAATAATTAAATTTGATTCAGTAGTTCACTCGTGCACATCTTAGCTCGGCTGGTTGCAGAGGTTTACATGTTTTTAATATGAAGTGACATAGAAATCTCATTGGGATGAGTGAATGTCACAGTCACTTGTTTATTCATATTGTGAGTCTTTTGTGAGCATTATTGGAGGAGTGGCATAAAGGAACCAGGTTTTGAAAGAGCCATTTGCATACTTCGGTAGTTTAGGAACGGAATTGGTTGGTGATTTTATTTTTAAGTGGCAACACCTTATTTCCCGTCACCACAAATATAAAATCACCAACCAAATCCGTTCGTAAACAACCGAAATAATGCAAATAGCTCTTTCGAAACCTGGCTCATTGGCCACTTCTCCCCTACAGTGCTTCTAATAACTTGTTGTCTCGCAAGCATCAATTTTCCGAATGCACGCGAAATGTCATGAATTATTAGATTTATCGCTTTAAAAAAAAATTTATAATTCGGAACTACTTACTTTATTGTGGTTTCGTTTTAATGTTCATGTCTAATTTCTTATTTAGATTTATCGTCTATAATATATTATTTAGATAAACTTACTTAGAAACACGAAGTTTGCTGAGAGACAATAAGAAAATAAAAGCATTGCATTTGGGTAATCCAATGATTATGTATTGTGAGTGTGAATTTCGGGTTGTACTGTCATCTTTTTATTTCAAAATAATTTAGTGATGTCTATTAATGTCTATCTTCACATTCGGGTTGCTCATGACCATGTTTCAGGATTTGGCATAGCAATCCGCCCGGGACCTCGTTCCCGTGGAAATTAGGGAAAATTATGTAGCCTATTTTACTCGGGGATAATGTAGCATTCTAAAATTTAAAGAATTTTTAAAATTGGTCCAGTAGTTTCTTTATGATATTATAATGTAGATTACAGTGGAGTGACTGCCCGGAACCTAATCCGATTGAATTGTAAATGCCAACTAATTTAAAAAAGTGTTACCTTTAAATGGTCTGCAACAAAAACATAACAAGCAATGGTTGCGAACTAATGAAACCAACCGCCATAGCTTAGCTTACAGACCTAACTCGTGTAAACGAATAAAGCATATAAATTAAAGATTGCAATAAAAGATCGAGGTAACATTTTAATGATAATACCATTATGGACCATAAATAACGGCACTTAAAGCATATTTTCACGAGACCCACAAAAACGACCCAGAAAAATATGGAATGTTACAGAACAGCACAGGTATTAAGTGCACTCAAAATATTAAATAACACATTTTATGATATGTTACGTTTTGTTATTATTTCCTATTAATTATGACAATGATCATGACCACACGTAATGATTTATCTCCAATCCAATGAATAGTTGATGTTATCCATGAACACAAATAAATAGTTTATGTTCATTCGTGAACACAAATAAATAGTGTATGTTCATTCGTGAACACAACTAATGAATAATTGATGTTAGTCCGTGATCACGAATTAATAGTTGATGTTATCCGTGAACACAAATAAATAGTTTATGTTCATTGGTGAACACGAATGAATAGTTTATTTTCGTCCATCAACACGAATGAGTATCTAGTTGGTGTTCATCCGTGCATGCACACGAATAAATAGTTGACGTTCATGAATAAATGGATGACTTCTAAGAATAAAATTCATATTCGTTATAATGTTACTTACATTAAAATAAGATTAAAAACGTAATTGAATCTGATAACATAAAAAAAGTATATTTAGTTGCTTCGCCATTCTGTTTTTCTTTAAATGTGACTGTGTCTGGTAAAAGGGACCACTTTGAGGGTAGTCGTTAAAGGTGAAAATGTAATGTAATAAGCTATGTTAATCGCTCTTATTGACTACCCTCCAAGTGGTCCCTTTTACTAGACACAGTCACAAATAAACAGTTTTCTAATCTGCAAATCGAATGAATGCCTATTTTTCTGGGTCCACAACTCGACAACCAACATTGGGACAGTAACAAAGCTACAAACCTCGTTGGTGCATTTCAGGGAACATCCATTAGTTCTGTATGTGTTCAGCCAGCAACACAACATACAAAAGTTGTTCACTGAACAAACCCGCTCGGGCAGCATCAGTATGAATGACACGATCATGTTTTATGGCGGTAAGGAGTTATCAGTGCGCGTTTTTGGTTGCTGAAGCAAAATTTAAATATTAAAATTTGAATATAATGGAATGGCGCACTTTAATTAAGGAGGCCAAGATCTACTTCGGGTTGCTGAACCAGCGAAGTAAGTTAGTATATTTTTAAGAGCGTCCGATAATGGTTTAGCGGAAGCCAAATGATACCTTGTGTTGTGACGAACAAATTGTATTTGGATACTAAATTCCTTTTTTTTTCAATAAATTATAATTCCTAGAAACACAAGACAAGGCTCTCAAGCCATTTAAAAAAGCACGCGATCACTCCCTCTGTATTAAAATAACTTTGTCCTTTCTTGGATTTTTTTAACGCACTGTTGAAACGTAGATGAACAAAAATATAGAAATTAAAAATTGGATGAAACAAAAAGAACCTGACAAAATGTTTGTGAGCTATGTGTATGTTTATTTTATTCAGATTTAAGTAATTACTTATTAGTTATCTAGACTTGACTACATGTGATGATTTTTTTTTAGAAAAGAATTAATACATTATTAATTTCTTTAAAGATTGAAATCATTATCCAGCCTAAAAATAAAGAATTATTATTATTACAGAACCTTTGGAATACTTTTTTAAACTTTTGTTTCGGCAACCATAAAGACGCATTACAAATTCTACTGTTTGGCTATTTCTTCAAAATTTTATGATTTCGTGGTACTTAGGAAGGTTGGCTTGTCATGGTAACATTTCAAACCATTTTCATGGTTTTCCTGGTGGAAGTTTTTGGGTTTCTGTTGAATTGTTCGGCTTGAATTGATTATAGTAGTATGAGCATTTGGTGACGGTGATATGTGCATTTGGTGATGGATACTCAGTATTGGTGGTGGTGAGGACGTTATTTAAAATTCCTAGCTCTTAGTATGTACTATAGATAACTAATATTTTTATTTCATGATATTAGTAACATAGAGTGTGCATATGAGGTGATTTTGTATTAAGTTCGTCAAATAAACGATGTAAATCTGCTCATATAACTTTGCACAACTTTCTGTGAAGTACAAAAGTATACTTATGTAGAATAACGCTGAGCATAAGTATTAATATGCCAAGTAACCTGTATTCTTTCTATGTAATTATTTTGTATTTCTTGTTGATTATCTGTTGTATATAATATAACCTTTTCTTCTAGTAAACTTCCTTGCGAGCGGCGAATCGACACAAAATCTTTGCAAATTTTACTATATTTTACACGATTCGTACATACAAGAACCGTTAAAAAACAGTAATAACTTGCTAACTTAACAAAGACTTAAGTTTCCAACTTAACAAAGAAATGACTTACCAACCAAACAAAGACTTGACTTGGCAACTTAATAATGATTTGACTTTCTGACTTTACAATGACTCGACTTACCAACTTAACAAAGTCAACTAAATAATAAATTATTAAAATTTGTATATTTCTCTCTCACAACAAGTACATATATGATATTGATGATTAACACAGAAATTTATGCTTTGTAAGAGACTTACTACTACATTGTAAGAGACTTGAGCCTAAACTAGACATTCGCCAGTGACTGGAGAGGCGTTGACTGTTGTAAACCTCGTCTACAACGCTGATCTTCCCGTCAGTACCCAGTAAAAGATTTGCCAACTTAACAAAGATTTTACTTGCCAACTTAACAAAGACTTAACTTGCCAACTTAATAAAGATTTGACTTTCCAACTTAACGATTTGACTTCCAAATTAACAAAAATTTGACTTACCAACCTAATAAAGACAGACCCCGATTCGTTCGCTCGCAAGTGTAAATCGCCTGTGCTAAGGTGGTGGTGTTAGCCTGACTTGTACATTTGGTGTAGGGAGAAGCCGCTAACCTTATACGTGTTCTCAACGGAGCGAAGGACCTGGTCCAGCATTGTGGAGAACACCAGCAGTGGAGGCGTATGTGTGAACGATACTGTCATGCAGATGGGAGGTAACTTACTTTTAATACTATTTTTAGGGTTCCGTAGTCAACAAGCAACCCTTATAGTTTCGCCGTGTTCTTTATCCGCGGTTAATCTTAGAACAGTGGATCCGAACCTTGGGAAAATTTGCTATTCTATGGGGGTAGTAGAAAACCTAATAATTAAGGCCTTATCTAATAAAATACCTAGTTAGATAGTAAAAATAAAATTCATTCATAAACGCGCTTGTAAATGCAAAAGCGTATCACCTATGTTAAAATTGGTGATAAAATTGTAGGAATGGTGTGTAATTTGTGGTTAATAAAGATATTTGTATTTGCTTGTATTATTTGTATTGATAACATTTTCAGTTCGGGGTAAAAAGTCACAGGGGTTACTTTTAAAAAGTCACATATTGAAAAGGTTAGGAACCACTGTCTTAGAGACTCTTTACAGTCTGTTGTTCCCTAAATTAAGTATCCAACCATATTTCTTGTCTGCTCGTAATAAGGTTCAAATTAGAATTAACTTACTTTATCTTGGGGCATTAAGTGTATGTATTAAAAAACTGTAATTTAGTATAAATAGAAGACAAAGTTGTAAAATATAATCTGCTTAGCGTACCTCCCATTTCCTATAAACTTGTAGTGAAATCGACAAGAGAAAAAAGTGTTTATTTTTTCTCTTCAAGTTTATTGTCTCATTTGATAGCTTTTTTATAAACAGTTTGGATTATTTAAAGAACACATTTGAATTGCTAAGTTTTATCGGTAAATCATGACCTAAAGTTTCGCTAATCAATTTAAACTATTTCCATATAGGCGATTAATGAGTACTGACTTTCCCAGGATATAAATAAGAAGGATAGAAAAGGTAGCGTGAAGTTTATATAGAGAAATAACTTAACTCTTGGTGTTGGTGCTTTATCTTGATAGCCAATGTATACAATTAATTGTACTTACTTATGTAGTTAGTAATTCTTATTATAATCGCAGAAATAATGTCTATATTATATGACTAACAGTCGCTAACTTGACTAAGGAGAATGAAAAACTTGAATCATATTTTTAAAAAATGGCGTCGATTCTACGGCAAGAAAATTGGTATGGCTTTTTTTTCTTCAGAATTATCTAACGAGAGTTAATCGTTATTATAAATATATGTTGTTTTTCTCTTCATATTTTTTTTTAATGTATATATGTATGTAAATTCTTTATTGCTCAAAAACAGTGTTATACAAAACATATACAGCATACTCAAAAACTTATAATACTAATAAGCTAATCAACATTTGCTAATAACAGATTTATAATTTATTACCTTTAATCTAAAGAAAAAAAAAGATTAAAACTAATTAATTTTAAAAAAAATTGTGTGTATGGACCGACGTCAATATGGCTCTATTTTTTCATTTCTGAAGAATCGATATTTAAATTAAAATACAATGGGCAATAGTCTTTTCTTTTTCCTAGTCGGTTACTAAGCTCTTACCCTTGTCAAGTTAACATAGATTCTCCATACATTTGCAGTGGACACCCTTCCTTTCGGCGGAGTAGGTAACAGTGGTATCGGGGCATACCACGGCAAAGCAACTTTCGACACCTTTACACACAAAAAGAGCTGTCTTATTAAGAACTTCGCCTCCCTTGGAGAGAAGCTTGGATCGTAAGTACCTTGTGTTCCGTTTGTTATCTTACTTGTTCTATGTCTTAAATAATTAATCTGTCTTACTTCCTTTCTTTCTCGTGCATATTCTTTCATTTTAAATAAGGTAACCCATACTATATGACCCGTTCAGGGGGGGTTCTTCAAACATACCGCACCTAGTCACGGGGGCGGGGGGAGGTGACTTAGGTTTTCGTCTCATAGTCAATAAGGGAATATACCCATACTATGTGACCCGTTCAGGGGGGGTTCTTCAAACATACCACACCTAGTCACGGGGGCGGGGGGAGGTGACTTAGGTTTTCGTCTCAAGTTACCTTAAGGAAAGTCTCGCACTTTTTCGAGCTATAATAAAATATGGCGCACATCATTTTAGCGCTTTTTAAACTCACATGTGGCAGCAGTTGACGCACATATGGACGTCAGCTGATTGCAGCGCGACCACTTTTAGTAGATTTCTACTTTTTTAATAGATTTGAAGTAGAGAAAACGAGGATTTAGTAGTGCAAAATCATTTATTAGATTTTGGTAGAAAACCGATATTTTAAAATCCGGTCAATGATAAGCCAAAATTCATGTAATCAGGCCAAAAAAAATTACAACTATGGATATAACTTGTTTTTACATAAGTTTGTCTTCTTGGTAATTTTTTTTTTCACTTGTAATTATAGGTACATACATACACACACATAATATTTTTATTCCTATTTAAATTATCATCTACCCAATTATGTGTAACAGTCACGAATCCTTTATAATTACAGCGGCCGCTACCCTCCATACTCGGACGGCAACCTGAGCTTCATCCAGACGCTGATGCGCAAGCGTCACCCCCCCTCGATGAAGCTGGTGCCTTACCTGCTGGCCTTCCTCGCCGGCGCTGGCATCTCTTACGGCATAGTCGCCTGGAATAAGGTAAAGAAGTAAGGTATATTGACAAGCTTAATGCGATATAAGTCACAAGCTATGTTTAAGGCAGCATAAACTATGATTCTTTTATTGTGACTTTAAATTAGCTACGGAAAATTAAGAATGAGAATCAGCCCACTAATCCGAACAACTTTTCCTAAGGAACGTAGGTCGCATAAATAAACTTTTTAGAAAAAAAAAAATTGGTCCACAAATGGCGGAGAAATGGTGATCATACTTACACAAAAAAGATACATACAGTTAATAAAACATAGAACCTCCTACTTTTTTGAAGTCGGTTTAAAATTTAAAACAATGACACTTCTCCACACAACTAGAGCGATCAGCTGATTACCTTTGTAAAATAAAGTTTTTTTTTTGAGAATTTCCTAAGGGAGAATTTCCTATAAGAAGCTGTTGTTCAGGTTCATGGGAATAATCACCCCGAAAGTTTCGCTAGCTAATTTAAAGACACCCATATTTTTGTTGACATTTTTAATATAGCCCGAAATAATTTATGTATGTAAATGTTTATTCACACTAATAAGATATTAAGTAAGTACTATTGAACACAAAATATCAGTTCCACTCCGAGTATGTAGGTATAAAGAAGGACACTTCGGTCCGGACTCGTGACTACTTCAGATAATACATACATTAAAATATCTTCATATGGCTTGTTATAAGTTCGCTCGTTGTAAGTTTTTTATCATACCTACTACATTTTTAATCGTAATAAAAGTCAAATTAAAATTCCACCCTGTGTGTATCACGCGTGATTCTTTAAGGGTACGGTCTGAATTGAGTATATGAGGACTGTTGGTAATTTTACTAATGAAATCATCTCATTCACGTTCGTGAATACGAGCGCATTTTTGAACGACTATTGCACGGGTGTTCCCAAAGACCTTCGGACCCGACATTTTTAGCTGATCCCGTAGGTCGACGTAGTCAGGTGTATGAAACAAATATCTCATATAAACCAACTATCAATATCAATAGTTTCCATAAAAAAAAATTTTTCACTGTTTTTGAGGGCATTGTAAAATGAATTATATATTTTTCCTTTATTATTAAAATCTTAATGCAGGTTGATTTATTTTATGATTACTAATAGGGTCCTTCATTTTATAAACTGTATTACAAGTTCTTTTCGATAATAATATTTCATTATGACATTATACACCTCATGTGAATAAATAACGTAAAAGTCGTTTTTTAGTTTTCATTTTTCTTACAAAAATGTGCATTGTTTGCGCAAGTATTCTTTTCGATAATAATATTTCATTATGATATCTATTTACAAAAAAAAAAAACACATCCCTATTTCACGTCTAACTCGAGATATTTGCGATTAAATATTTTGGTAAAAGTGCCTGCTTCAATGTTAATAGTAAAATGTAATATTTTTATATTGGTATTGAGTCACTGCCAGGAGATGGTTATTTTTTGGGACACCGCATGTTTAGAAATATAGAAAGTTGAAAGATATAAATATCTCATATTCCCATGGATCACTAGCGAAACAAATGGCAAGTACAAGGGTTATATCGGTATATGATGTCCTCAATCCGCACTGGAAAAAGACATGGTGGATAATTCTCTTTACGAAAAGTATTCTACTGTTCTACTCCAGAGACTATTACTTAATCTTTCCGATGAAGGACTACATGTGGTGTGGGAAAGGGTCCACCCTCGTTAGGCTTTTGTTGAAACCCCGCGTCAATTACACGTACTCTGGAGGAGCGGGGGTGAGGCGTAATGAAGCCGATAAAGGCCCATGGCGCTTACTGTGGAGCTGTGGATAACCCGCAGCCGGTGCCCCTACAACCTCGGGGGTGTCCGCAAATATGTTAGAGGTTCTTGTAGATGAATGTAATGCCAGAGCGTTGGGGGAGTTACTGGTAACCACATGTACTCAAGGAGATGAATTTATGTCCAGTCTTTCTGCATCTTCAAGACTATATCCAGTAAACGAAAATACTACACGCTTAGATGTATACAATGCTTTTGTTGAAAGAAGTAAAAAATATATATCGCATGGTAGACCCAAATATTTGACTAACGATCATCGTTTGGAAATATTAACTTCTTTATTTGGCAGTGAATTTAAAACCTCGATCGAGACGAACAAAACACCAATTACACTAGTTTACAAAAAAAAATATTTTTTTTGTTCATGAAATGAAACATACATTATTTATGTAGGCTATGGACGGTAATTAAAAATATATTTTTTTATTTTTCGTAGCACGTCACAATTCTTCGTAGCACGTCACAATTCTGATGTCTTTGTTTTTTTATCTACCCGCAAGTGTTTAAATACGTTTATCGTTCTAACCTGTAAACAACTGTGCGATTCAGAAGTCTTATTTTTATATAAAATGTCATCTAGAGTATGTAAACTAAATCCAAATCGATTTTGTTATGTTTGTGGGAAAATTGGTCAGTTAAATCGTGGTTTCTCTATATCAAAACCATTGCAAGAAGCCTATTTACATTATTTTGGATTTCCGGTATCAAATCAAGATAAAAATTGGGTTCCTCATGTGATTTGCACTAATTGCAGAGTGGTCCTCAGCTCCTGGTATTCAGGTAAAAATAGATCACTGAAATTTGGTAAACCGATGATATGGAGGGAGCCAACTAACCACGTAACCGATTGTTACTTTTGTTTAACAAAAACTTTTGTTTTTAACTCAAAAAATAAAGATAGTATAAAATATGCAGACGTTCGTATGAACGTAAAAAATACATGTTTAGTTGACCCAAAAAAAATTATATTACCACCGCTTCACATTAAGTTGGGCTTGATGAAAAACTTTACCAAAGCTTTGGATAAGTCCAAGCCTGCATTTCAATACCTCTGCTCTGTATTTACAAATCTTTCTGCGGCTAAATTAAAGGAAGGAATATTTGTGGGTCCTCAAATCAGGAAAATACTGGACGATACAAAATTCGAGAGCCTTTTAACCGAGGTAGAAAAAGCAGCCTGGAATTCTTTCAAAAGTGTGGTCAAAAATTTTTTAGGCAATAAAAAAAGTGAAAATTACAAAGAGATTTTTGAAAATCTGTTGCAAAATTATGAGCGTATGGGTGTAAATATGTCACTAAAAATTCATTTTTTGCATTCCCATTTAGATTTTTTTCCAGAAAATCTTGGTAGTGTGAGTGACGAACACGGTGAGCTATTCCACCAAGATTTAAAATCATTTGAGCAAAATTATCAAGGTTCTTGGGACCAAAATATGCTAGGTGACTATTGTTGGTCTGTTGTGAGAGATACAGATGAAAATATTTATAAAAAAGAGCAAAAATTACCCATTTTTAACTGTCTGTTGTTTATTTAGATGTAGTTTTTTGTAAAAATCTTCTTAATAAATATTTCAAAAAACTGACGTGCTGGATTTTTTTAAATATTTTTTCCGAGATGTAGATACCTAAAGTAACGTATCCGTATATATTCCATTTCATGTACAAAAGTCATGTAAACTAGTGTTATCAGAGTTTTAAGTTCGTTTATGAATAAGTGTGATATTAAATACAAGTCTTGCGACAGACATAAGCAACGATTTATTAAAAAACACAATGACTTGCCAAGCAAACCATTTCTGGAGAATGTTAACACTGTAATTAATGCAAATCCCAATCCTGATCACAAATACTTCACCCTTAGTGAACGCTAACAACTCCGACACCGCAAAATTTTACAGCAAAGATTGGAGGAAGAGCCACGAGCTAAGCTAAAAAAACTTTTACAGCGACTATTATAGTGCCAAGTTTTGGGCTGTCAACATCATCAGAGTTTTGCTTTGCGGCTGTACAGAGCATGGAAAACATAATAAGCTCATGTGCAGAAAATCTTACGAAAGCCACAGAAATTTCAATGCGTATTTCAAACCCACCATCTGATCCTAAACCTTTCTCGCCAGAGGAAGCCCTTGCGTGTATAATTGACTTGAATATAATTGTTGAGACATATAAGTCAATAAAGTTAACCTTTCAATCTCGAAGGTATTCACTTTATCCAAGTTACCAAAATGTTTTGAAATATAAAAGGTATTGTTACCCTGATCTACCAGTAGTCGCTACAGAAATAGAAGCAAATGTATTCTTGCAGAGTTTAATTGACCATACCTTCAAAAGGATAATTCAGCAATACGACCAAGTCATAGATGAGTATTGTGAAAGAAACAGTCTGATGCATTTGGAGTACAGCTTTTACTTACTTGTCTTGATTTGACGGCAGCACTAGCCAGTCGCTTTACAAGCAGAAGCTCCTCCAAGCTGTAAATGATCCAACGATTGACGAAAATAGCTTATTTGCTACTACGATAGTTCCTCTGCGTGTTTCGATTGGTGATTTAGTCATTTGGGAAAACCCAACGCCTACTTCTTATCGGTTTTGTATGTTAGGATACAATACCGGAAAAAGTCACGTGAACTAATTCTAACTGAAAAAGCCTACATAGAAAATCAAATAGCTAAACTACTACCATCAACTGCTTGCACGTCAAAAATTAATATAATTAAATCCACATCAACTCGTCTATCCTTCTCGATGATAGATGGTGAAATCGTTAACATTATAACCAATACAAATTCCCAATTAAAGTGCTCCATCTGTAAATTAACTGCATCAAATTTCAACAACCTAAAGTTAGCCTATTCCACGTCATGCGATGCAACAACAGCCTTGGAAAATGGCATTATACCGCTACATGCCTGGATCCGAGTTCTAAAATTTTTACTCCATCTCGGGTACAAAAATTATCCTCGTGTAAGGCAGTGGAGAGTGGAAAAAATGACTTGAAGCGGAAATTGTAGAAACAAGAAAACAAACTATACAAGACGACATCACGAAAAGACTAGGGCTGTTATTGGACGTTATCAAAAATAATGCTGGGACTGCCAATAATGGCAACACCGCACGGATAGCCCTAAGTGACAAAAATCGTCATGTCTTTTCCGAAATACTGGGACTGGAACAGTGGTTATTGAATGACCTGCACACAATTTTACTAACAATTTCATGCGCCTTCCCCGTGAATGGTATTAAATTCGGAGAATTTTGTGATAATTTGGCAGTCAAATATGTGACAAAGTATAATTGGCACCCAATGACCGTGACCATCCACAAAATTCTGGTGCATGGAAAAGATATCATAAAGAACTCGATATTACCTGTTGGTCTCCTTTTTGAGCAGGCAGCAGAAACAAGAAATAAAATCTGGCGTAATGACAGAGAACATCACACCAGAAAGACAAGTCGCCAAAAAACGTTAACAGACCTATTTCACAGGGCCTAGAGCAACGGTCAGCAACAGGCGGACCGCGGTCCGTTTGCGGACCGCGAAAGGTTGTACCTCGGACCGCCAAATATTGTAATGTTACCTACATTGTAGGTATGTCAAGTATAAATAAATACGTAATATTTTTGAACCAATCTAACATAGTACCTACCTAATCTAATTAATCTGTTTTACAAATGCCAACAACTGATGCGGTTTTATAGTTGCAATGCATCGACCAAAAACATCGCGCCGCCGCAATTTTTTCACTAATTTTAGGTAATAAATAGCTGTACTTAATTATTATCAGTTGTTTTTTTTTTCTGGACCTTTTAAAAATTTTCGAGCATTATCCGGACCCTACCTAAAACTACTTGCCGACCCCTGGCCTAGAGAGTCTTCAGATCCTGTAATATCGAGCATCAGGCTACAAAAAAGACAAAAAAATCTTTTGAAAAATCCTTTGCCTGCAACATCTTTGCTGGAGCTTGATACTTTTGGCGAGTTCAACTCTGAGAGTGAAGACGCAGAGAACGAAGAGACTGAAGAAGAAAATATAGACACTGCTAGTGGCACGGTAATCTTGACAAGAGAGGTGGATATCATTGATGAAAATGAAGATTAATTCGTAATATATGTAAGAGACAGCTTAGCAAAAACCGAAACCCTAAACTCAGACTGAATGTTTTCCAGTGGAATTTTGTGCAGGTTTTTTTAATTTATTTTTTTCATGCTTTTTAATATTAAATTAATCTACTACACTCCATGTTCCTATAAAAAAACAATGGTAACAGCGTAAAACACGAAAAAAAACAATATACTATTGATAATTGGTTGGTGGTTTATATGAGCCATTTGTTTCATACTTCGTCGATGTACGGGATCAGCTAAAAATGTCAGGTCCGA
Organism: Aproaerema taeniolella; assembly: GCA_949987775.1. Taxonomy (NCBI): domain Eukaryota; kingdom Metazoa; phylum Arthropoda; class Insecta; order Lepidoptera; family Gelechiidae; genus Aproaerema; species Aproaerema taeniolella. The sequence continues at coordinate 4,716,880 of OX465261.1, read as the reverse complement.
AGGTCTAGGAACACTGTGCAATAGTCGGACCAAAATGTGCGCGTATTCACGAACGTGAGGGAGATGATGTCATCAGTGACGTCATAAGACCGTGCTAACGCTTCTTACAAAAAAGTTGTAAAGCACTCTGTGCACAAACGTCAAAATCATTTAGACAGCCTTCAATTGATTGAGTTATAAAACGGCGGGCGGCGCGGCTGTAACAAATTTGAAAAATAAATTATGGCAACTTAAAAGTTTTAACGGCAGACTAGATACTTCCATCCAATTTTACTTTTCACTGCTGTCATGCGAGTGACATGTGACAGAAAAGAATGCACACTTAAGCTTGGTCCAAATTGTAGACGTGCTGATAGCGCCAACAGCCGAGTGTGATGTTGGTTATCTAAGCGCAATTCGGACCGTAGCCAAAGACTAATTTATTGCATATTTGGTGGCTTTAAATGTGAATCAATCCACTAAACTGAATAACTTTCCCTAAGAAATATAGGTCAAAATATGAAAAAAAGAAATCGCCTCTCCTTACAACTTGAGCGATCAGCTGATTGCCTTTAACTATGAGAAGTCGAACAATTTTATTGCGAGTTTCATGTGGGTTTTTCAGGAAAAGTTGTCCATGGGAAGAATCGCTCCTTAAAGTTTCGCTAACTAATTTAAAGTAACCCATATAGTAGGACTGGACTTTTGAATGTGATTGTACAAATACTAAACCACAATTTCACTCAGTATTTTTGCGTTGTCTATAATTAAGGTAACAGGTAGTTAGTGGTAACATGTATTAGTTTATTGTGAAATGTTAGTTATTAAATTATTTGAACTGACTACTTTGTTTCATTAGTTATAGACTGCAAAACAACCTTTTCCCTTACCTATATATGTATAGATAGTGTCTAAACTAGAAGTCCGACGATCTTCAAGTTTGCAATAGCATTGAATTTATAACATATCTAGGTACATAAATAAAATTCAATGTTTGTCCTCTATGTACTCCTAAACTATTCATCCGATTATGATGAAACTTTGGTCGAGTCTGCATACGCTCGCAAAAGTTTGAAGCGAAAAAAAGTAACAAAAAACGGGAATGAACGGGGTCCTCTTAAGCGGCTGGACGGATTTGGAGGAAATTGTGTGTATTTCAGTAGGTTTCTGAATGGGTTGAAAACATAATTGGATGGCGTCGTGGTCGCGTTTTCATGAAAAAACGGATTAGCTGAACCATTGACAACATTTTATACTACTTATACCCTTTTTTGTAAACGCCCAGGGTCTGGAATCGAACAATCAACCTTCAGATTAAGCTATCAGGCACAGTCATTACCGATTGAGCCATCAAACCAGCTTTTTGAGCTTTCCGTCAGCGGCTTAGCCCGCGTCGAATTCGGTTATATCGCGCTCCCGAAGGAACTCCTCAAAACGGGATCAAATGTAGCCTATGTCTATTCTCGTACGATAAGGTATATCCATGCAAAGTTTTATCAAAATCGGTCGTATAGTTTCGGTGTGAAAATCTTAGGTGAAAATTGACTTTGTTAAAACTTGTATTTATTCTTTAGCGTATTAAAATCCCACTGTACCCGAATAAAAAACAACTAAGCGCTAGGAAGAAGTTTGTACAGTGCTACAGTATATGTCGGTAATATCAGAGACATACATTGAGGCCCGTATTACAAAAGGAGACTCAAGTCTTGATCTATACTTAAGTATTGATAGTCTCTTTTTCTCACTATCAAAATAACAAAGATGACTGCTACTCAAGTATAGATCAGAGTCTGAGTCGTGTTCTGTAATACAGACCTTAGGTTGTTTAAGATTCTCGCGGTTATTTTCACTAGTTTTAAACATAAAGGGTACAAAAATTGTGATAAGAACCCGTTTTAGTATTTTTAAAACTGTGCCATACATATGTTCCCTATAAATAGATCGTACGGACGAAGTCATAAGCGTAACTAATTTTTTAAAAAGAGGACCTGTAAACAATGATAGTAGTAATCTCGGAAATCTAATTAATTACATTAGAATTAATTAGATTTTGCTGATTTGATAAGAAATATAAGAAAAAAATGTAGGTATCTAGAAGGAATTTTCAGGAGGAAACCAGAGGGATTTATATTAGATATACGATCAAAACGTATCATAGTTTGAATCTCATTAATCTCGACTACTTATCTACATAATACCAGGCGGGCGGCAACTGACGCCGCGGGCGGGTTGCGTCACTTGAACATAGTTGCAATTTATCACGAGCGTTTTCGTGCTTCGGAGAGCACTATCATTCCAGACAAGGGGCTACCATCTAAGCGAAGCTGATGCTAATTGAACAAATGAAATGTTGTCGATTGCTTCTTCATAAGGAGACCTTGATTAACGACAAGAACCAAACAGTAATGTACGACATTCCATTCGTTCGATCAGCATCAGCTTCGCTCAGATGGTAGCCCCCCAGATGTCGATGTTAAATCAAGTTAGAGGGTATTTGACAGTTTGTGACAGTTTGATAATTGACACCAAGATTAGTCAAGTTGGCTGCTTACTTGATTATACCTGCACTAAAATGAAGGAACAAAAGAACCTGGAGGGCTACTATGGATCACGAAGCCGATTTCGACGCGTCAACATCGATGTAAATTTTATAAATACATTACTTCTGCACAATGTGTTTTTAACTGAAGGTGTAAACGAAATGCAGCAATGTACGACATCGTTCATCGACTACCACCGCCGGTACAACAAGTTAAACCTCCTCATCCTCCCCCCGTACAATTAGCTTAGCAATTTCTTATTATTATTATCTTGAAAACGAGAACGGATATTTGCGAACGGGAGGTTAAAGCGACTACAGCACCTAAATTACGATTTTATGATGCGTAGATAAGCATGACGCACTGCATTAAATCGAAGAAAAAAATACTACGGTAATATTCAGGACGTAAACTAGATAAGTAGTTTGCTGAAAACATGATTCAGCACTTTTGGTTCGATAGAAAAAGCTCACAAAGTCACCTCTAAATACCAATATTGTGTATCTTTTAAGCTGTAAAAACGATAGTAAAATGCACATAGGAACTTGAATTTGCTATGAAAATGTTCGTGATTGAACACTCTCGATAAGTAGTTAAAGCATTTTTCGATTTAAGCTGTTACCTTTCCATAAATCTCATTTTTCTAACTTTCGAACATGTTTTTACGCACGCACGCTTTCATAGTCGGTAAACTTCGTGTATCGGCACTGTTCGCACTGCCGGCCCAGGCCTGTTGAGAGACGGAGATGGCACTATTCCTAGGTGTGTTGCCTTTATCGGGTGCTGTAGTCGCCTTAAGATTACGAGCCTAAATGTATCGAATTTCCAAGAAGAAACTAAACAGCAGCTGCGATTTAAAAAAATATGCCCAACTAGGTAATTGCTTTCCTTACAAAAATAGAAACACACGCTCGCACCTATAATCGCTATCGGGGTGTAGGCAGAGCTTCAGAGGTTCTAGAACCATTTGATGCCACATTCCACATAAATTCCTAGGGTAAATTCCACAAAAATAGATAATATGTAAATATTATCTCAAAACGCCATCGTCGCAGCTGTAGCACAGCCTGTGCTACGACATATGTTGAGTTAGGACCTTTTTGCCAACAGCGCAGAGACACCTGATGTGCAGCTTTCTGTACATTTCGCATACAAGGAATTGTGCACTTAGACATAATAAGTAAATTATGTAGTACTTGTTCATTTGTTGTGTCCTGATAAATGGGATTTCATTTTAAATTATTGTTATTTTTTACAGTTTGCTTCGGAAGATTTGTAAGGACTGGCTGAAAGTGACGACGTCGTGATCAAAAATCTAGGCAGCGGGACCACATTTAAGTGTGATAACCATATATAAAATATAAGTATACGTAATATATATTTTTACTAAATAACTATGCAAAAGACACAGGCGGTCATATCCCTACTAATATTATAAATGCGAAAGTAACTCTGTCTGTCTGTCTGTTACCTTTTCACGCCTAAACCGCTGAACCGATTTTGATGAATTTTGGTACAGAGATAGATTAGAGCCTGGGAAAGGACATAGGCTACATTTTATCCCACAGTTGGGCACGATATAACCTGTAGTCCACAGTTGGGCACTAGCGGAAAGCTAGTTAATGATAAAACTAAACCTTGTGTTTTTGAAATGAAGGTTAATTGTTAGCTCTGGCAGCTTTAAACATTCTATTATTGATTATTTTTGTGCGTAATACAACCTACTTGTAATCGCATTACACTACGCACAATTTTGTATCATGGAATAAAATCCGTACCTTAATATATTGCCTTAATAACGAGTAAAAACCATTGATTTACAATAAAACAGTTGTAGGTCAATGGTAAAAACTTAGAAATTTATAAAAAATGTCAGTACATTTTGCGAAAATCGCTTTTTGAGTTTGTGCATAGGTACGTAAAAAAAATCATTAAAAAAAATAATTGAATTGCGCAAATATCAAATGTATCAACTGATTCCCAAGTTGATCTCACCGCACTTAATTCCCACTTTTTTGGTTTAATGGGACACATTTTTTAATTGTTAACGATTTTATTTATGCATTTACTGTTTGTTTTTATTTTTAAACGGTTTTATTTAGCTCACCCCGTTTGTTTTATTTTAACTTGTAATGATGGATATAGGTGTTTAGGGCGTTTCCTAAATATTTCGATTTGATGCCAACAACATTCGAAAACAACATTCGGGATATACATATGACATTATGACAATGGCAGCCATAGTTTTAGCGAATACCGAAGTCAAATCGAAAGATTTAGAATAAGTACAAAGGCCAGCTTGTATTATTTTAAAATCACTCTTACCGTAACAGTAAAACTTGACTTGGTGGCCATTGTATTAGCCCTAACTTAATTTTATAATTGTTTTTGTTTTTTGTAACTAGATTAATTGCTAATATTAAATTATCTCATATTCGGGCACAAAAGTAAACCAATCTACAGGTTTTTGACTGATAATTGTTAATTTTTTATCCATGTTTTGTACTGATCTTCAAAAATAAAATATATTTATTTTATTGTTGTGCGTAAGTAATTGTAATCACTTGAAGTAGGCAGTTGATTAGTCACATGAATGATG